>JADXDR010000078.1:457040-489757 GCA_025026875.1 Chlorella ohadii
TGGAAGCCGGTGCACGGCTCCTTGTTGAACAGCATTTGGGTGGCGAAGCGCTGGTCCGCCCCCGCCGCCTCAACCGCCGCCTCTGCCTCTGGCTCTCCGAACCCATAAGCCAGCAAGGTGTGCAGGCAGGCGGCGCGCTTGTGCCCTTTTACCAGCGCCAGCGTGGGCTGGGTCACGCCCAGCAGCATCTCTCTCTCCTCGATCGCATCGAGCACTGCCTGGGCTGCTTCGGCCTCCTCTAGGGCGCGCCGTGCTGCCGCACGCTGAGCTGCCGCTTCGTCCTCCTGGCGCTGCTGCTTGCGAGCCGCACGCTCGGCGGCGAAGTCGTCCTCCCGCTGACGCAGCTCCGCCTGCGAGACAAAGCAGGATGGGGACAAATGCGCAACTCAAGCAGGCAATGCCTGGTGGTGACAATTTGAAGGGTCGCACGCTTGGCGGCAAAGTCGTCATCCCGCTGCCGCAGCTCCGCCTGCGGTGATAAGGCAGGATGAGGAGGCGGGAAGCAACTCAAGCAGGCAATGCCTGGTGGTGACAATTTGAAGTACTACATGCTCAGCTGCAAAGTCGTCATCCCGCTGCCGCAGCTCCGCCTGCAGCTGCCAAACCGGGGCACAAAGTGGGCATGCAGGTCAAGTCAGGTGTCGGGCAGTTGAAGGGCGGCTGGCTTGGCTGCAGAACACTCGATCTGCTGGTGCAGGTTCTCTGGAAGGCAAGCAGATCAACCAAAAGGGAAGACAGAACACCACCCAACATTGACTCAAACCAAGTCCAAGCACCACAGCACCATGCCAACCACAGCACCCACCTCGCTGTGTGCAAAGCGGCAGTTGTGGATGTAGCAGCGGCCCGAGGCAGCCACTTCCCGGCACATTGTCAGCTCAGGCGGGCGGGGGCCCTGGAAGGAGCCCCGGCCGCCGCCGCCGCCGCCGCCAACAATGCCAGCTGGTGACGACGCAGAGGGCGGCGGCCGGCCGGGCGGCCGGCCGCTGCTGGTGCTGGCTGCGGCCGCGCCAAATGCCTCTGCAGTGCCGCGCATGCTGCTGCCTGCTGGCGTGCGGCGCTTCCTGGCAGTGCCGACTCCGCCGGTGGGAGCAGCCGCCTTCTTGCCTGCCGCCGCTGCCGCCTGCTGCTGCTGCTGCTGCTGCTTGGCGGGGCGTGCCGGCTGCGGCACGGGCGCGGCTGGCGCCTTGACCGGCCTGTAAATCTCGGCATCTGTAGTGAGAGGTGAAGGGAAGCAAGAGTGAGATCAGGGCAGATGAGCACCTGAGGCGGAAGCAAATCAGGATGGCCAGCTACCACTCCCAAGTGAATGCTGTTCAACTCCAAATCCACAGCTGTCAGTTCCTGCTGAAACTCCAGCCCTCAACTGCCGCAATTTCAGCCTAACTCCGCCCAAAAGCCAGCCCCACCTACCTATTGTGAAGCCTGCGCAGCCTGCTGCCCCTTCGCGCTTGGCGCGGCCGGCGCCGGCTGGGCAGGGGCACCGCTCGACCTGTGAAGTGTTGGGTTGGCGCGTCCTGTTAGCGTGGCATGATGCATGCCTGGCCAAAGGGTCGGCTGCAAGGCCGGAAGCGTGCCGCTGCAGGGAGGCAGGTTTGCCAGCCATGCAGCCTGCACTTGGCAGAGACCCAGGCTGCCAAAACATGCAGCGGGTTGTAGCACCATGCGGCATGCTGCTGACCTGCATGAAGTACTTGGGCCGCTGCTTCATGAGCACCTGCATGGGCGCAAGCATCGTGGAAGAGGAGGAGGCGGCGATGGGTGCGAGTCAGCACGCTGCAGCCGACTGCTTTGCACCCTGATCCAAACCAAACCATCATTGGCTTGAATCATCAATGCTGAGCAGTATCAAACATGTAAGAGCAGGATATACGTGCAGGCAGCAGGACGCACCACCATGGCACGGCTATGGGTCATGGCGGCTGCTCGGCTGGGTGGGCGCGCATAAGCAACAGGTCAGCCCACTCACCGCATAGCGCTTTTGCGCGGAGGAATTGCTGAACATGATTGGCAGACACTGCTGCAGGTGATCCACAGCGCAGTCGTAGTGCATCGAGGCCGTGCCGCACAGGTTGCACGTCGCTGCGAGTCGGGGAGCCGGCGGCGGCTGCAAGTGAAAACCGCAGCCGGCAGCGGCGATCCGGCGCGGTCTATGCCATCCGCTGATTGCTCCCGTGCTAGATCCGGCAATAGATGCGCGCTGGGAGCACTTGGGCGCAAACATTAATGGCGTGTGCGCACCCGCGAACCGCTCCTCGGTGCTCAGGTCGATCTCGCCGAGGCATAGCACACACTGATCCTCGGGATGCTGCAGCGGCGCCGCTGGCTGCGCCTCCGGCGCCGCTGCCGGCCCTCCCTTCGCCTTGTGCTTCTGACAGGCATGCTGCAGCTTGGGGGTGCGAGCGGTCGCTGATCTAATGATCGGGCTCGACAGGGGCCGCCGCCAAACATGGCAGCAGCGCCGCGCTAGGCAGCGGCAGCGTGGCCGTCACACCGCGCCTCGGCCTGTCTTTGTTGCATTTGCACAGCTGCAACATTACAAGCTGTTTCGGCCGGCGGCAGTCACAGGGCGGGCTCATTACATCTGACATGCAGCCGCCAGCCGCCTGCGCCGGGGCACGCGCCGCCTTGCTGTTGCCGATGGGGCGCCGCCGGCGCGTTTGTTCATCGCTAGTCACGGACAATCGAATTCAAGTGCTCTCAGGTCAGGCTCTGGCTGGTCAGTAGGTGAACTGCGGCGAGTAGATGGGATCCACGCTCTCATTCCACTCGCCATAGTACAGCGACAGCAGGTGGTCCGCCTGCAGACGGAATAAAGCAGATGAGGAAGCAGGCAGAAAAGCGGCGGGTTGGGAGGCAGGCAACATGCGGCTGGGCATGAGCTGGGGCAACACCAGCTGCTATGCTACCAATACCGCATGCCTGTGGTGCCGCTCTAAGCAACCGCCGCCTACAATCAATGCTGCTCACAGCTCAGCAACGCATGCCGCCGCTCTCTGCACCTCCGGCTCCCTGCCCTTGCGCTGCGATGCAACTTCACTGCGCACCTGCGTGACGCCGCTCTCCGCAATCGCCTCCAGCTCCTTGAGGTACTTGGTCTCCTGCTTGCCGCGCCGCTCCAGCCCGCCCCTGCAAGCAAGATGTGAACGCCACAGTCGAGCTGGTCACAGCAGGTCTGGAATACTCAAAACAGCTTCAGTTGGCTCTGCTTGCCGCGCTGCTCAGGCCCGCTCCAGCCAGCAATGTGGGCGCAACAAAGTGGAGTCATATGATCACTTTGGCTCTGACTCCGCACCCCAGCAAAGAGGCGAGAAGCAGTCCCCGAGAGAGAAGCAGCATAGGCCACCTACAAGCCAGCACACACCTGCTGATCTGCAGCACCCGCTGCGCCAAGTCCTGCATCGTGCCGCCGCGGAAGGGCGTGCGCAGCCCGCTGCAGGGGCACAACAGGAGCCAGCAGGCGGTGGGTGAGGGGGGCAAAGCATGCATGTGATGGGACACGGGCAGGTCATGCGGTGACCGCTTCTCGGCAGGGAGGGCAGGCTGCTGCGCTGCAGGCGGGCCGCCAAACCGAGCCAGCAGCTCCCTCGAACTGAGTCCTGGGGCACTTTTTGTTGCTCCCTGGGACTAGTTCCTGGGTACTTTTTCCTGCTTCCTGGAACTGAGTCCTGGGTATTTCTTTCCGCACCTGCGTGGCACCTCGTCCCGCAGGAACTCCCGCTCCTCGTGCGTCCAGTCGCTGATCAGCTCCAGCGCCTCCGCCTGTGAAGAGGTGCGTGGGGCAGCCACCAGAACACAGTTACTGCATGTCGCATTGAAAACTGTGCGTCCAGTCGCTGATCAGCTCCAGCGCCTCCGCCTCCGGAAGCAGCCACCATACAACACTCGTGCAGCGGAGGCCAGAAGCAGAGGGCTGTGGCAGCGGCCGCCTTGATTGACAATGTCGGGTTGACAATGTCAACCCTCTGTTGCAGGTGCGAACTGCCTGTTGAGGGGTGCTCACCTGCGCCTGCTCGTCGTACAGCAGGCCCACCCAGAGGGCGGGCAGGCCGCAAATCAGGCGCCAGGGGCCGCCGTCCGCGCCGCGCATCTCCAGGAACCGCTTCAGCCGCACCTGCGATGTAGAGGGGCAGACATGAGTAAATTGGGCAGTGCATGGTAGTAAACACACGTTGTGCCCAACCATGTGGCAATATGCACTTTCAAGGCTGCGCCACACATTTGCAGGAACCGCTGCGGCCGTGCAGAAGTGCCACGGCAGCAGTGTGCCGACAGCGTATGCCAGAACACAACCAGCAAGCCCCACGTACCTCTGGGAACACCGTTGTGAGGTGGCTCTCCCAGTCTTTCAGCGTCGGCAGCTCGCCTGCGGGTGAAGGCAAGGGGTGAGGGGCAGTGCAGGTTTGCAATGCGGTTGGCCGGCCAGTCAGCAACTTGCCTCGCAGCAAGTGCACCCAGCTGTTGCGCATCTGCATCCGCCGGAGCTTCCATCCCCGACAAAAGCAATCTCGGTCCCCACCGCACCCAGCTGTTGCGCATCTGCGTCAGCCAGCGCTGCCACAACATCACCCCCCGGCCCCTGCCCGCACCTGGCAGCGCGGGCAGCTTGCCCTCAAGGAAGTCGCGGAACGACTGGCCCGCCGCGTTGTGGTACGTGCCGTTGCGGTAGACAAAGTACATGGGCACGTCCAGCACGTAGTCGACATAGCTGCAGGGAGAAAAGTAGTTGCACAAATTGAGCAAATATAGGGCGTGTTTGAGAAGAATACAATTGCATGGGCACATCCAGCACGTAATCGACATAGCTGCTTAGAGGTGCAGGGTTGCATGAAAGCAAGTGAAAAGGTCGGTGCATCAGCAACTGTGCAGTGCATGGCGGCAGCAGGCTGGCACAAACAAACAAACACGCCATGCAAGAGGAACACTGGCCGGCATGCCAAGCACTGTCCAGCAAAGCCGCACTCACCGCTCAAACCCAAAGCCTTCCTCAAAGACAAAGGGCAGCGTGCCGCAGCTGCAGGCAAAAGGGAGCGGGAGGCTGGATGGGTCGGTGAGTGGGCGGGCGACAGTTGGCTTGACCGCAGCACAGGATGGGGGCCATGCTGACTCTGCATACCCACCAACCAGTCGCCGCCGCCGCAGCAGCAGCGGTAGCACACCACCACCAGCTGTAGCAACCGCGCACCGGTCGGGGTCTGTGTCGGTCCACACGTGGCTGCGCCAGGACAGGTAGCCCGTGGGCTTGCCCTCCTTGAAGGGCGAGTTGGCAAACAGCGCGGTGGCCACGGGCTGCAAATAGGGAATAGAAGGAAGGGTGAATGCTGAGCTTCCAGTGCATGTGGGCCTGCCCTCCTTGAAGGGCGAGTTGGCAAACAGCGCGGTGGCCACCGGCTGCAGGAGGTGGCATAAGGCAGGGAGTGTTCAGCTTCGCTTGAGTGTGGGCTTGCCAGCATATACTGCCATGCTGATGAGCATGTCGTGCACGCCACCCTGCCTGCTTCAGTGGGACATGCCAGGCCTATGCAACTGACACACCACTACAGACAGCCCACCTGCAGCGCCATGCCGATGCGCATCTTCTGCACCATGTCCGCCTCGCTCTCAAAGTCCAGGTTGACTTGCACGGTGCAGGAGCGGAACATCATGTCGCGGCCCAGGGTGCCCCGCGTCGGCATGTAGTCGCGCATGATGGCATACCTGCAAGGAAGATAGCGGAAGGGTTGACATGGCATGTGTGAAAAGTAATGAGCATGCAAAGCATTTGCTGTGCGTGGGCATGTAGTCCTGCATGATAGCATACCTGCAGGGAACAAGAGAGAGGCAAGGCTCATTATATCATGACATGTGGGCACAGGCTGCCACGTGTGGGCATGTAGTCCCGCATGGTGGCATACCTGTAGGTGAAAGCAGGCAATACGTACAATGCATGAGAGGGCAGGGTGTGGGCATCATGCAGTCAAGCGGCTAGCACACGATGGCAACAAGTATGTGAACACAAACAAGCTTCACATGCCATTACCAGCACGCACCTGGCCTTGGGCATGCGTGGCACGTCCTCGTATCGCCATTTGGGGTCGAACCCCACTCCAAGGAAGGCGATGCCCATCTCCTCGCTGATGCTGCGCACCTGCGCACATGCCAACGATGGGAAATAGGCATTTTACAAATAAGCATTTGCAAGCAGTGGCTACCAAGCCAGGCGATGCCCATCTCCTCACTGAATCTGCGCACCTGCGGAGTTGAAGGGGCAGCAACCGTCAGGCAAGCTTGCTTGCTTAAACAGCCAAAGAGTTGATTTTATGCACGTCCCATGCACATCTCATGCTGCTGACCACCCCCCAGCTGTGAGCAGCAACTGCAAAATTTTGCAAACCCAAGACTCGCCTGGTAGAGGTGGGAGTTGACCTCGGCGCACGTCTTGTGCAGGGTGTCCAGCGTGGCGCCGCTCAGCTCAAACTGGCCGCCCGGCTCCAGCGTCACGCTCTGCACGAAATAGGTGCCGTGGTCCATTAGCAACCTATCTACCAGCTTGTGCAGCAGCATGTTAGCGGCATGAACCGCCTGGGACAACAACTGCGACACCGCAGGCATCTGGGACCATACAGCCACTGCAGCGTGCCAGCCCAGCCCAGCCTGACCGGCATGACCAGCACAGGGAGCAGCACCCACCTGCCCGTCCTGTGTGAGGCCGATGATGTTGCCATCCTCAATGATGGGCTGCCAGCCAAACCGGTCCTGCGACAGCCAGAGAGGCGGGAGGGCAGGCAGAATGTGGCAGGCGCGCAGAGCGGCACATGCAGCGCCGCTGGAGAGCCGTCTGCTGCTCATGCACAGCAGGCTTGGCAGCAACAATGTCTCAGACGCCACACGTCTGCTGGTCCCCAGCCATCTGCCCTCTCCCATCGTCTGGCTGGGGTGCGGGGCGCACACCAGCCCAGCCCATGCAGAGCAAGCAGTGCAGCGCATGCTCGCCTGGATACGCGTCAGCAGGGCGGCGGTCTGCTCGTAAGTGAGGCGTCGCGTGTCTGCCACGTTGTACCCCAGCTTCTCGTGCTCCGTGCCAATCCTGCAGTAAGTAGTGGTGCCACATGTTCACTGCCGAAGCTGCCTGGGAAGAAGTGTGGGGGAAGGTGCGGCGCGGGCGCTCGGGCGGCGGCGGCGGCGGTGGCTCCGCTGCTCCTCACCGCCACTCCTCCCGGGGCCTGCATCCAGAGGCCAGGTATGACACCAGGTCGTCCTTGGTCAGCCGCTGGGTGGCGGCCTCGGCCTGGGCCGCTCCGCAGCGTGCCGCGCGCCGCTTGGCGGGGCCCGGCCCCAGTGCCGACACGCCCGCCAGCACTGGCGTTGGCCGCGCAACGCTGCACTGCATGGTGCAGGCGCCCTGGGGCTCCGCGCGCTGACTGCCCCCGTTCGCTACCTCGCTGTGGGCTCTGCCGCGGCTGCCAAGCGCACAATTGGGAACAAGGGTCACTAGATTGACGCGATCGGCTTGGCTGGAAGCAGGTGGGACGTGCATGCATGTGACGGCGGCTGACATCAACGAGGTGAGGTCAACGCCTCGGCAGCCGCCGGAACCGCACAAGAGCCACCAGTGCCAGATCTCCACACACAAACCCACGTGCCAGGCAGATTGAAATTCTTGTTTGTTACATCCTTTTTGCGGGTGGCAGCAGAATGGGCTGCGCCCGAGCGTCATCAGCAGACGGGAAGACGGTCCAAAGCGTTTGGCAGACATGAAGACAAGCTCAGTGCGAAAGTGGCGTGGGGATTCATAAAATGAAAGACCACAGCATTGTCGGCGGAGCGCATAGGGGAGGAGCGGGTTGCAGACGAGAAGGGGTGGAGAGCGGTGAACGAAGCGGTGAACGAAGAGCAGCTACTAGTGTACAGCGGCAGTCGGACAGTTGTGGGAGGCTGAGGGCCGTGCCGCCGCACACAAGCTGAGGCCAGCGGCGGGTGCCGGGACAGAACGGGGATACAGGAAAACCGGAGGCGATAGGGGGCACAGGCGGCCTTGGATGGCGTCATGCGTTGACAGATTGCCGTGGCGCACCGGCGGCAGGGCACACTTGCCCGCCCTGCCCAGGCGCAGCGGGGGCCTGGCGCTTGGTTTACCAGGCCTTGTCGCCGAGGTCCCAGCCAGGGGAGGCCGCACGCCGGTCAAAGCTGCCCTCGCGCCGCTCAAAGCCGCCCTCACGACGCTCAAAGCCGCCCTCGCGGCGGCCACGGCCGCCAAAGTCGCCCCGGCCGCCGCGGCCGCCGCCCTCGCGCCGCTCGCCAAAGGAGCGGCCGCCGTCGCGCCGGCCGCCGTCGCGGTCACCGAACGAGCGCTCGCCGTAGGAGCGGCCACCCTCCCGGCGGTCGCCGTACGAGCGGCCGCCATCACGCCGGCCGCCGTCGCGGTCGCCGTAGCGGCCGCCGCCGCCGCGCCCGCCCTGCATGCGCCGCCGCTCAAAGAAGCTGGAGTCGTCGTTCCTGCGAAGGCGGGAATGTGGAGCAGGGGGTGGGGCAGAGGTCAGCAAATGCTGTTCTGCAGACCATCTTCTACCAACGCTGGACCACTGTGCACATCCGCTCTGTGCTGGCCCACTATGCCAGCAGCCAGCACCCACAAGCCCAGCACCCACCCAAACCTCTCGCCCAGCACCCACCTGCCGCCGCGGCCGCCGCGGCCGCGCCCAACAGAGTACAGATCCTCCTCAGGGGCCAGGGCCGTGGGCGCCGTCAGGTTGACGCCGCGCTTGTGCAGCTCGCCCACACGCGCCAGGATCTCAGTTGCCACGGCGCATGGCACGTCAAATGCCGCGCCTGGGAGAAGAGGGGTGGGGAGGGGCAGGACGGGAGCAGCGGCAGGGTGAGGGGATGGTGGGTGGGGAATGATGGACACGCAGTGCAACGGCCAACGCACAGCGCAGGTGCGGCAAGCCGGCACAGCACAGCAGAGCTACATGCTGCCATCTGCACGCTGCCATCTGCTGCCATGGGAGCACAAGCAGCAGCCAGGCTAGCTGCCGAGTTTTGCTCACCCTCCTCCTCGCCCTCCTGGATCATGCGGATGCGGCCCACAGCGTGCGCGCCGTGCCCGCTGCCCTCCAGCAGCTTGGCCACAATGGCGCTGCAAGGGAGCAATCAAGGAGGAGGGACACAAAGGCAGTGAGCATGAGGTGCCAATGAAGCACCTTGGTGCAGCACAGCGCGTGCAGTGCAGCACAGCTTTGCATAGCACAGCGCAGCGCGGTGCAGTATTGCACAGCGCAGCATAGCGTGCAGCGCTGACCTGACGTGGGAGGGGCGGGTGATGCGGCCGGGCTTGGACATGATGAGCAGCGTCTGCAAAATAAAGAGGTGGGAAAGGGCAGGAAGTAGGTGAGTGACCAGATTGGCTGGATGGCAGCGTCTGGCGGGAGGAGGGTGGGATGGATGGGGCAGTTAGCAAGTCTTCTGCTTGGCTGGATGGGAGTGCTGCTGCCTACAGGCGATGCACCTGATCCAGGTCTGCACAGCACAACCCAACCGGCCAACCAGCCGCACACTTGGCTGCACCGCCAAGCAGTCAGTCCCCACCTGCACGCCCTCCTCCATGGTCAGCAGGGAGCGGGGCTCCGGAATCTCCTGGATGCCGCTCAGCGCCGCCAGCGCGGCCTGGAGGTGAGAGGGGGAGGCAGGGGCACAGCACATCGTGAAGCGGAGAAGGATGGGGCGATCAAGCAGCAGCTGCACTTGTGTGGCAAACAGGCTCACAAATGCAGTGGCAAAAAAGCCAAATTGGATGAAGAGGGAGGCAGCCCTCACCTCGAGCGCCTCCTGGGGGTCGCGCTGCGACAGCAGCAGGCGCGCCACGGGGCCAAAGTAGGACTTGACCTCCGGCTCCACGCCATCCAGGCGGTACATGACCTGGAGAGGAGAAGGGCAAGCGATTGGGAGGAGGAGTGAGAGTGGCTGCTGGGTGGGGTGAGTGAGGATTGATGCAGCATGCCGCCGCTGTTCATGTCCTGGCTGCACAGCCCAACAAGTCCGTCCAGTCCTCCACCAGGCCAAGGCTTTGTACCCTTAACCCTCGCCTGCTTGGCGGCGGCCTCGATGACCTCAGTGAGCGAGGGCGCATACTGATGAGCACCCACTGAACCCAAACACAACAAGAAAGCACCACTAGCTGCCATTCGCACCTGCTTGGCGGCCGCCTCGATGACCTCGGTGGGTGAGGGCGCGTTGATGAGCTTCACACCCTCCGTCTCCGTCTCGCGCAGGATGCGCTTGAAGTAGCCAATCTGGGGAGGTGAAAGTGAGGGCGGCATGACGGAAGTGAGCGGGCGGAATAGGCCGGGGATACTCGGAAGAACGCACTTGAAGTTCAAGCAATGCCTGTTATAACAGTGTGATCTGGTCATGCCAGCCCTCACCCCCTTGGGCTGGAACATGGCGATGGCGGCCCTCCCACTCCCATGGCCAAAAGAGGAGCCATGTCTAAACTTTACACCCAGCCCAGCCCTCACCTCCTTGGGCTGGAACATGGCGATGGCGGTGCCCGACTTGCCCGCGCGGCCGGTGCGGCCTGCAGGGTTGGAGTGCAGGGCAAGGTGAGTGCAGCGTCAAGCGAGGGACACATGCGCACTGAAGCCGGCGGTGCCGGCAGACCTCTGGGCCCTGCAGCACCTCACATGCTGTTTGCCAAGAAAACCAGAGCTGTTTGCAGAGCTTGAGCGAAGGAGAAACCAGCCCACCAGAGCGGTGCAGGAAGGACTCGAATCCTTTCCCAAACAGCCCAAATGCCTTCAACCACAGCTTCACCACCCACCGGAGCGGTGCAGGAAGGACTCGGGGTCCTGGGGCAGCTCGTAGTGCACCACCAGGTCGACGTCGGGGATGTCCAGGCCGCGGGCCGCCACATCGGTGGCAACCAGCACCGTCAGCTGCAGGAAATGAAGTGTTTGAAGGGCGGCTGATATCAGGAAAAGGCAGGCAATGGGGATGTCCAGGCCGCGGGCCGCCACGTCCGTGGCCACCAGCACCGTCAGCTGCGAGAGAGGAGTTGGGAAGGGGGACTGTGAGGAGGAGGCAGGGGACAGCAATGCTGGAGTGGCCCAAGCCCGAGTGCCCATCCTCCAACCCTGGGCTCCAAAGGGCAGACAGCCTCCAAAACTGCAAATTGCAACCAGCCAGGCCCAGCTCAGCCCCAAATTGTCCGCACCTTCTTGTCGCGGAAGGAGGCGAGCACCTTCTCGCGCTCCCGCTGGACTCACACCACCCCTCGAGTTGAACATACAGAGCGAATTCCTGCTGCTTATTGGCCCACCCACCTTCTTGTCGCGGAACGAGGCGAGCACCTTCTCGCGCTCGCGCTGGCTCATGTCGCCGTGCAGCGCGCCGCAGGGCAGGTGGCCGCCCACCGAGGCGGCAACCTCGTCCGCCTCGCGCTTGGTCTGCAGTGCGTTTGCAGGAAAAGAACCAGGAGCAAGCAGTCAGCAAGGTGTGCGCAAGCTTGCGCAGTTGCAGCCAGGCTGCTGCAGCTCCGATTGGCCAGCACTTTGTGCGCCAACCGCCCTGCCACCACCACAACGCAGTGTAGCTGCACATACGTCTGTGCTTTGCTGCACCCCTGCACCCACCTGGGTGAAGACGATGGCCTTGCCGCCCTCGCCATAAACGGTCAGCAGGTCGACCAGCACCGAGCGGCGCGCGTCGGCGGGCACCTGCGGTTGTTCAGAGGGGGTTTGGTATTGGAGGGATGCCGGCATGGCACCAGAGGGGCAAGAACGAGGCATATCCACAGTGACACCAAGTACGGCTGAGGCATGTCTGCCAGCCGCGATGCAAGCACTTGGGACACTGCAAAAACAAGGATTGAGAGCGCTGCGCACCTGCACGGCGAGCGCGGTGATGGAGTCGGCCATCTTGCCCGACTGGCCCTCGCCCACCAGGTCAATGTCCACGGGGGCTGCACAGGTGGAGCAGGTGAGTGGGTGGGTGGGTGGGCGGGCAGGGAGCAGGGTTGGGGGCTCGTGCAAGCAGTGCTGATACCAGCCTGAGCAGAGGCCCGGGCCAGGCCACTTCTGCWGTATCCACAACAGCTTGCAACCAGTGGTAAGAGGCGAACTCACTGTTGAGGTACTGCTTCACCAGCTTCTTCACCCACTTGGGCACCGTGGCGCTGAACAGCATCGTCTGGCGCTCCTGCAGGTGGGAAGGAGCAGGCGGCCGAGCAGCAGACAAGTAAGCGGGTGAGACAACCAAGCAGCAGACAGGCAGAAGATCAAGGCCGCGGAGCGGCTGAACAGGCCAGCGACATGTGAGCAGCATGTGAGCCAGTCCAGTGAGTGCGCTCCCCTTGTGGATCAACAGAGCACCGGTACGCCCCGCCTGATCGCAACAGCTCCGCTTGCCTGGGGCACGTTCTCCAGGATCGTCTCCACGTCCTTCTCAAAGCCCACGTTGAGCATCTGGTCGGCCTCGTCCAGCACCACAAAGCGGACCTGCACGTACATTGATCGAGCGAGAGCAGTTGGAATCAGAAACGACATGCATCAGAGGCAAGGCATGGCAGCGCGCAGCCCAACCATGCCGGCTTCCATACAGCAGCTGACGCGTCACTGGGACTCTCAAGCTCACCGCGGACAGGTCGAGCGCGTCCTGGTCAATCAGGTCGATGATGCGGCCGGGGGTGCCCACCACAATCTCCACGCCCCGGCGCAGCTCCTTGAGCTGCGGGCCGATGGGGTTGCCGCCGTAGTAGCAGCCCACGCGCAGGGTGGGGGCGGTGCTGGCAATCTCGCGCTCCACCTGCGATGGCGGCAGTGGATAGCAGTTCGATGGTTCATCGGTTGCAGGCCTCTTGCTGAGGAGCTGAAAAGCTCAAAATGCCATTTGTGAGCGGAAACAGACTGCTGGCGCTTGGCAATCCAGAGAGTGCGGCGGATCACACCAGTTGCACTTGGACTAGAAAGCTGCTGTCCCTCTTTCACCCCGTTACTCACAACCCCTGATCACACAACCCCTCCCACCTGCTTGGCCAGCTCGCGCGTGGGCGCCAGCACCAGGCACTGCGGCTTGCCGCTGGCCTTGGGGCCCGCCAGGATCTTCTCGATCACCGGGATGGCAAACGCCAGCGTCTTGCCTGCGGTAGGTGAAGGACAGAGGAGGCGCGTTGTGAGCACGTGCATGATCCATCGGATCCACCCAGCGCGCATTGCATGCACGCCGACAGCGCCGCGCACACCGCCATAGCCGGGTGCTGTGCCGTTTTGCGCAACACCCTTGCACTGTGCGGCAAAAGACGCGTACTGCCCAAGCACCCCTAGCAGCAGCGCGCACCGCTGCCGGTCTTGGCGCGCGCAATCAGGTCGTGCCCCGCCATGGCCGGCTCAAACACCGTCTTCTGGATNGGGGAAGAGGGCGGCAATGCCGCGCGCCTCAAGCGCACCCACCTGCAGGCAAAATGTGCAATGGCAAGGGGTGCGTCAAGAGCAGCGGGGGAGCAGTCAGCGTTGCGGCGGGGCGGGGCGGCGCAGTGGGCCCCGCTGTGGCTTTGTCTGCCCTGGTGTCAGGTGCATGCGGTGCAGCGCTCCCTGCACCCAGTTGGCGTTAGACTGAAGCGGTGCTCACCGTCGAGTCGGACAGGCCGCAGTTGGCGATGAGCAGGGAGGGGTCCACAATGGCGGCCACCTCCTCCTCGTCGTCGGTGAACAGGCTGGCAAAGCTGCGCGGCACCTGCGCGGAGAGACGGAGGCAACGGGGGCGGAGGCAAGCAAGCGGTGAGCGGCGGGCGGCGCGCGGGAGGAGATGCGGCTTGGCTGGCACACCCCCAGGACACCCAGCCAAACAGCCCCCAAACAGCCCCCAGCACCCACCTGGCGCATCTCCTCCTCGCTGTCGCTGCCAAACAGGTCAACGTTGCGCTCAGCGGGCACGGCAGCCTCGGCGGGCAGGGCAGACTCGAGGGTGGCCGCCACAGCGGCGAGAGGCACGCGCTTCTGCGCCTCCTCCTCAAGGCTGGGCTCCACAGTGGCCTGCGCGGGAGATTTGCAGCGCAGCGGTTGATTACTGGTGTGCAGAGGGTAAGCTGAGCGGGGATTTTGGCCGGATGCGCAGGCGCAAGCCGGCGGGCCAAGGCGCTGGCGGGGSGCCGCCGCCCGCCAGCCGTCGCGCCAGTGCACCTCCCCCGTGCCCCGCCCGCACGCCTCACCACTGCCAGACGGGCCGCGGAACGCCGGCCATCGAAGCGCGGGGCTGCTGCCTGGCGCAGGGCGCCGGTGCCAACGGAGGCGCCGCTGGCCGAGGGCACTAGGGCCCGGGGCCGCTTGCTAACGGTCGATGCATGCCTGCCGCCCACTCCTAAGCCTTGCGCGGTGCGCGCTGCGGCGCTGGCCGCCATGCTACAGAGCCTGAGCCGTGCAAACGTGGTGGCGGGGCTCCTGTAGTAGGAGCAGCGCACCGTGGGACAGGCCGGTATGCAATGGCGCGAAAAGAGGCAGATGCATGCGCCGCCACGACTTTGGGATGGGGCCGCCAGCGGCGCTGCCCCTCCCCAGGCCATGCGCCCGGCTCAACGTGCACCTATTTACCGTTATCGCTATGCACCCAGCAACCACATGGCAGGCCACAAACGCCTGGCGCGCCTCCTCGGCCTCAGCCGCCACTCTCCCGGCCTGGGAAGAGCCCGCCCGCAGCCTGGTTGCCTGTCATACAGCTCATATGACTTGTTTGTGTGTCATGCATTGGCCGGTCAGCAGTTTGCCTGGCAGCTGGCAGAGCAGCGGCCGTCGCTGCCGCCGCCGGCGCCGCCGCTAGCGCCGCCTGATCGCGGCACGCTCTCATTGGGGGAGCCCTGGTGCTGGCGTACACGCAACCAGGTTTTGTGCTCTTGGCATACGTTCACAAGGCGTTCCCTCGGTGCCGGTTTCAGGTACTGGTGAGGTAGTGGGTACAACAGCCGGCGGCTGCTCGGAATGTCCACACACGCATGAATGCTGGTGCTTGGGAGCGCCATTGCATCGCCGCGTGCTGACAAGAGAGGTTCACTAGCGCGTGTGCAGCCGTGTAGCAAACCCACACCTCATGCTCTTATTGCGGACTTAAGCGGTTGCCTTGAGGGCCCGCAACATTGCACATGCAGCGGCGGTCCTGTGCTTTTGCCCTAATCGTCGCATAGGTGCAGCATTGACGGCTCGAGGCCTTGCGCATCCCAGCAGTGGTCCTTTGAGGTGAAACTTCAGTAGGCACGATTGCATGCATCCGTCTCGCTCATGGCTCCACTCCCAGCTCGGCTGCTCTGTCAAGGACGGATGCGTTTGCACGTCCCCGTGCACGGGTGGCAATCCGGTCTCGGTCCTTGATAGTCGCACCAAAGGGCCTGCTGGCAATGCATGTTCGTTGCTGCGCCAGCAAGGAGTGAGGGGCAGGAGAGGAGCACATGGGAACGCGTTGCAGGTGGCCCACTCGGCGCTTGCATCAACTTGCAATGCCATGCATGTCACAGCAGACTGATGGAGCCGTACTATTGACTTGCAGCAGAGGCAGAGCAACCGACTCACTGGAAGGAGTTGTCTCCAGGCAGCAGTCCTTGCCCTCCTGGCCGCAATCGGACGGGTTGTCAATGCACGTGCCATTCGGACCTCCGCAGTAGGTGCCATTGGAGCACATGGGCAGTATCTTGCTGGGCTTGTCCAGCAGTGCATGGTAGATGCCTGCTGGACGAGCGACATACGGGTTGATAGGTTTGAGTGGAACAGTGTGTGGGAGCAGCAAACAGAGGACGGATGCCGCTCAGCCAGCCTCGGGCCATGCAGTCCGACTAGGTCAACTGCATGTACAGCTGTGCAGCACACTCCCTCACTGATCAGTCCATCTAGCAGCAAACAAGCTGGCATCGGCACGCTCACCGGGGCAGCAGGGCTGGCCGGCAGCCCCGCAGCGGTTTGGGTCCGGCACCGGGATGCACCCAGAGTCGGAGACCGAGCCCATGGGGGCGTAGCACAGCACGTCTGCACCCAGGGCCACAGCGGTACCATATGCTGAGGCAGAATCTTCCGGAGTAGCATGCCAGACATGCAGTCAGTCCCCATCCCTGCTCGGAAGCGCGCTGTGCATTCCTCCCCAACCGGCCTCCCTGCATGACTCGCCTGCTCCCCAGCAGAAGGGCGTCGGGTAGGTGCCGTTGTTGATGCGAGCTTGCTCTTCAGTCAGCAGCTCTGGGGGGCAGCACCTGCCTCCCAGCTGGCCGCAGGGGCTGGGGGTGGGCAGGCAGGTGGGAAACCCTGCCCGGCTCTCGGGCRCGCTGGCGCAGTAGTGATCGGCTGTGCAGTTGGCCTGGGCTGCAGGGCATGGGGGCCCACAGGGCCCTCCTGCAGGGCAGTGTGCTTGAGAGTGTGATGATGCATGGGGATGGATGCGGAGCGAGCAGCAGTGGCGCTGGTTTTGGAATCAGCAGCCGCGGCGGAAGTGGCGGCGGCAGCGGCGGCGGCGGCAAGGCAGCACCCCACCTGGCTGGCCGCAGCGCTCGAGGGGAGGGGTCTGCGCCACGCTTGTGACCACGTGCAGTGCCAGCAGCATAGCACAGCTGCGCAGGAGCGGCATCGAAACGAGGGCGGAAGTGCAGGAGGCTCGAGGAGTGCAGCTCGACAGGCTGCAGCTGCAACAGCAGTAGCACCGGCAGACAACTTCTTGAAGAAAAGGGAGCAGCATTCACTGAACGGCAAAGCGTGCTGCACTGCTGGAGGGGCCGTCCGCATCGGCGCGGCCGCCGCCACGCCCCCCGTGCAACTGCCTGCTTGCTTTTCTGTTCAGCCTTCAACATTGAGCATGACGCATGTGGTCTCAATACATATCATTGCCAGTGTAGACTGCAAGCAACATTGGGAAATGCAACTACATCAAGCATGCGAGGACGCTGGCTCTGTCTGCGGCAGTATGTTGGCGCTTGAGCTTCTGATCAATCATCTACACCTGCAGGACACTCTCAGTTGGCGCTGGGCATCGAAAAGTNCCTCGCCCAGGGGGTGGCTGCACCGCCACTGCAGCTCGTCCGGCACCGGCTGGGGCCAGGGCTTGCACACCCCCGGGTGTCCAGCTTCATAGTCGCACCACAGGCCCGCCTGGCGGCACCAAGTGGTGGTTGCTGCGCACAAGAAGATGCAGCCATACAGGCAAGGAAGGTCAGCGGATGGGTGGGGTAGTGAACGGGAAAGCAGGCAGGGGTGAAGAGGTTGGGTGGCGGCGGGGAAGGCCGGCGGGCACCCCACCGCGGGCCTGCACACGTGGCTCACATGCCGTGCAGCACTTGCCCGGCAAACCACGCGTGCAATACAGCTGCACCGGGGAGTTCACTTGAGGGAGTGGAGACGATGCAGCAGGGTTTGCCCTCGCGGCCGCAGTCGGGCGGGTTGGCAATGCACGTTTGGTCAGGCCCGCCGCAGTAGGCGCCCGTTGTGCAGATGGGCGGCACTTTGCTTGGCTTGTCGACGTCCTCGTGATAGAACGCTGTGTGGTGAAGGTGCAATGGATAGGTGATACACAGTCAGTGGGCAAGCTGGCCCACAACCAGCCAACCGACCAGGCAGCGGCAGCCATCAGCTCTCCCAGCGTCCATCAGTCTTTGCAGCTCGCCTATGCAGCTGCCTGCCGTCTGGCTTACATACAGCAAGCACGCGCCATCCAGCCTGCTGGAAGTGCTCACACGGGCAGCAGGGCTTGCCCAGCGCCCCGCATGTTTCAGCGGTGGGCAGGGGGATGCACTCCGACTCGTTGACGGTGCCCAGCGGCGCGCGGCACAGCACGTCTGCACACGGGTTGGGTACTTAAGTTGTTTCTGGGTGAGGCAGGGTGTGTTGCAGGCTGCACAGCTCTGGCATTCTGCTGCGGCAAAGAGCAATCGCAGGCGTGAGCATGCGCAAGCCATAAGTCATTCATCAGTTCCCTGATCTTCCATAACTGCAGGCGCCACCCACTACATTCTACCACTTGCCTGCTCCCCAGCAGAACGGCGAGGGAAAGCTGTCGTTGTTGATGCGAGCTTGCTCGTCCGTCAGCAGCTCCACGGGACAGCACTTGCCACCCAGCTGGCCGCAGGGGCTGGGCGTTGGGAGGCAGGTGCGCCAGCCATCCGGACTCTCCGCCACGGCACCACAATACAGGCCGGCTGTGCAGTTGGCAGCGGCCGGTGGGCATTGGGAGCCACAGGGACCGCCTGCAAGCCGCGTGGGGTGACGGGAATGCAGCTCGGCATCGTGATTATCCGATGGCAGGAGAGCAAGCAGCTGCAGCGCTTGGCGGCAGTGGCGGCGGCTTGCGTCGCACCTGACTGGCCGCAGCGGTCCAGTGGCGGGCTTTGGGCTGCGCCCTGGGCTGCCAGCAGCGCCAGCAAGAGGGTGAGTGAGGCCAGGAGGCGCATGCAGACGAGGTGCTTTCAGGTGCGGAAGGGCAGCAGGCTCGGAGGGCCGAGAGGTTGCGGGCAGGCGCTCTCAAGGTTGCGAGAGGACAGGCAGAGGTTGCAGTGTAGGGTGCAAGGCGAACAGCACAGGGTAAGCGGTGCCGATGACGGCAGCGCCCGCCGCTGCGCACGACGGCACTGCTGCTGGCTCAATCAGATTGGCCGATCTTCCCGGCTATCGCTCACACTCCCGCTCTCATTGAGGCAGCCAAACTTTAGCTGGTCTGCTTGCCGCCCATGCGGTGCACCCCAGCAGCTGAGCACGCCCGGCAGCAGCCTTGGGAGCGTGTGTGGTGTTATGGTTCAACCGATGCAAGGCACCAAAGTCAAAAGTAATTGGGACTGGATGCCATTCCTGAAACAATTGCAAGGTATGGTGCTGCAAAGCACAGCATGTGAACAAAGGCTGCTCAGCTGCCATCAGCTGCCGACATGGGCGGCAGTCCCCACTGCTCTAGCCGCTGCTGCTCATGGCTAGCTGCCATCCGCAGGAAACGGCGGCAGCCCCCACTGCTCCGGCCGAAACTGCTCCAGGCTGTCCAGCAGCAGGTCAGCGCCGCCGCACAGCTTGCGGTCCAGATTTGGATCTGGCACCATGATGCAGCTCCTGCAGTTTCATGGAAGGACGAGTCGTTGCATGGATCCCAGGCTAGAGTGTCACCCAAGCTTGCAGGCTCCGGTCTGTCACCGTCGCTTGGTTCACTCAAAACCGGCGCACCGGCACAAGCTTCCCTTGCGGTCAGGCCCGCTGACCCAAATCAACCCAGGTTCGCTGCCATGGCCAGTCAACCACATTTTGCTGTACCAGACCGAGTCCTCCACACAACCGGACTCACATGCCCGCCGCCTTGGCCGCCTGCACCCCGCTAGGCGCATCCTCGAACACCAGGCAGCTGGCTGGGTCGGGTGCCGGCTGCCACAACGAGGCGGCTTGCAGAAATATGTCGGGGGCCGGCTTGCCGTTGCTGACTTGGTCGCCTGTAGCGGGAGTAGGGGATGGGTTGGGAGCTCTGGTCTGTCTGCTCCTAAGGACATGCTTGCATGGCTAGGGCATTGCAGCCCAGCACACCTGTATACACCACAGATGCATGGACTCAGCAAACGAGCCCAAGTGGCTCCTGCCCACCTACCGGTCACGCGGTGGTTGAACAGCGCAAACAAGTCTCCATGCAGCGTTGTCTTCAGGCTGTAGTGCCGCAGGTGGGAGGAGGTGGCCAGGCAGACGGGGATGCCGTGCGCATGCAGGTGCCGCAGCAGCCGCTCTGTGGAGCAGGTAGCCAAGCGGCAGAGGGGGCAGGTGGGTGCAGGGCTATGCGCGCCAGTCAGGCTGTGTGGCAAGCAGCTGCTTGGGCGGTATTGTAGCAAGGGTGGCACGGCATCACAACCACACCCAATCTGGCCGTTGCATGGCATCGCACCTGCACGCATGAGCAGTGCGGCTGACCAAACAGTCCACTGCTTCAACCCTACACGACTGCTCTGAGCCAGCCACAAATCAAACCAACAGCCAGCGCACCTGCGCCGGGCATGAGCTGCGCGGCACGTATCGCTGGCTGCAAACCCAACAGGAAACAGAACCGCTCCAACAGCAAAGCAGCGCACCTGCGCCGGGCAGGAGCTGCGCGGTGGGGAACATCTCATCCAGCGCCTCCTCCCGCTCAGTCAGGAACTGCGGGGATGGAAAACAGGATGCATGGCGCTAGAGCGAGCTGGCTGCTTGGCGAACATTGCTCGTCCCGCAACAGCCCAGCTGTCTGCAGATGAAAGCAGAGAAATCTTGTGGCTGCTGGGCGCGCTCCGACCGCTCCAGCACGACATCTGAGGGCCAGACAATGCCGCCACACCAACAGCATCTGTGCATGCCTGGCTTGTGATGCCCACCTCCTCGGGGGTGATCTTGCCGTGCAGATCCAGCTCATCCACCAGCGCGATTCTGATGCATTAGTTGCTCAATAACGGATCCTGGTTTACATAAAACAATCAAAGTGCCCACCTCCTCGGGGGTGATCTTGCCGTGCAGATCCAGCTCATCCACCAGGGTGCGCGCCGCCTCGATTGCCTGTGCACAGACAGGATGCAGCGGCGTAAGCAGCGGCGTGCCACATGACCGATGTGTGAATTGCAACTGAAACGGGTCTGGCGTCTGTTTATCCGTCCGTCATGTGCAGCCAAGATCAGGCACAAACGCGGCCAGGGCAGAGCAAGCACAGGCTGGGCCAGCACATGCGGGCACGCGGGGTGGGCAATAGGCAGCAGCAACCAGCTTGAGACATCATAGCATGGCACAGCTCCTCACCTTCTTCCCCATCATCTTTGCCTTCAGCTCCCTGTGTGTTATACAAGGCCAGGGGTAAGTAGTCAGCAGCAGTCATCGCAGCAGCCAGAGAAGCAAGCTCAGTTGTGGCATTTAGCAGCCGCATCGGCTGTTGAAGCAGGAGGGATGCAGGTCTGACCCACTGCACTATCACCACAGCTCTGCGTTACTATCTGCAGCTCAGCACAGCATGCCGGCATGCAAACGGGTCCATGGAAACTATACGCAGCCCATCACCCCTGCTGCAAATGCACCAGGTGTGCACCGCCAGCGCACCAGGTGAATTCCTTGCCAAACCGGCTGGCCAGCCGCTGCTGCACCACTGTGTAGAAGCCCTCCGTGTCCAGCAGCAGGCCGTCCATGTCGAAGACGACGTGGGTCACCTGGAAAAGGCGGCAGGCAGCGGCAGGAGGGACAGGTGGGTGGCGCTGGCGGCGGCGGCAGGGCAGGTGTGAGCGATCGCCGGCGACCGTCCCGCACTGCGGACGCCTCACCTTGCCCAGCGTAGGCTCCGCCGAGCTTCCCGACCCCATTCTGTGCGCCGCTGTGTGCTCCCGCTGCTCAAGGCGGCGCGAGTGGGCTGGAGACCTTCAGGTGCAAAGCACGACGCAAATGAATGCTGATCTGTTGAGCTGGGACTGCCAGGGCTGCATGAGACACCGCCGCCGCCGCTGCCGCCACTGCTAAACGCCACCGTGCTGCAGCTGGCTCGGTCACCACTGGTTGCAGCCAGCACGCCGTCTGCACACCCACAGGCGAGTCACTGTTGCAACAGTACAGTCCAGCATGCCAGCATGCCTGTCTGAGCACCCACAGGTGAGTCAATGTCGCAACAACGGGCTGTGCATGCCAAGCGGTCTTGAGGGCCAGTTGCTGCCCACCCAACTGCTTCACCACTGCGGATACATATGATCTTGCCAGGGCATCACCACTGTCGGCACTACCTGCTCCGTCACAAAACGCTGGCCGCTTAGCAAAGCTCCAAAAGACATGCTGTTTTGTAGGCATGGCATGCAGTGCTCAATGAAGGCGGGTGGAGTGCAGGCACAGCAACACTCAGGCCTGTGCCATTGAGCGGCCCCCAGCATCTGCAGCCGCCCGCTCCGCCTGCAGCCGCCGGCACTCCGCCCTGTGCTCCCGCCAGTGCACGCGGCTGCAGGCCTCSCTGCAGTAGCGCACCGTGCCGCAGCCGCCGCAGCGCCGCAGGCCGCGTGTGGCGCCACAGCCGGGGGCAGCGCACKTGCGTTGTGGGCGGGCTGCGGCATGTGAGGCGGGCGGCTGCGGCTGTGCCTCTGCACCTGTTGGTTGCTGCTGCTCGCCCTGCTGGTTTCTAGCCTGACTCCCACTTGTGTGCTCGCCCGCTTCAGCGCTGCATTGAAGTGGGCAGGATACAGCAGCGCAAGTTCAGTTGATGCTGAACATGCCATTGCAGCAAGAAGGGCTGCGGATTGCTCAGCAATTGCGTGAGATTCACACCATTGCCACATGTCTGGCTGCTCACCTGTCCGGCAAGTGGTGCAGTGCATCAAGCAGCTCAGATGCCTTGCTGACAAGCTCGGCAGCTGCCTCATCTTCTTTAGAAACAGTCGAAACCGTTAAGAAGCGCTGCAGGGCTGGCGCTGCCCCTGCAGCAGCCATGGCCCGCAGCTCCGGCAAGCCTCCAAACTCATAAATGCTGTGCAGGATGTCAAACGCCGCATGTTGGTTGCTGCCATTTGAGCTTTGCTGCAGAATGTGCATAAGCCCGGGGATGCTGCCAGCCACCTGCTGCACATCTGCCGACCAGTGCTGCCGCAAAGCAAGCAATGCGTGGGTGGCTGCAGCTTTGGTCCTCGCGGTTGTGCTGCTGGCCAGCAGCTGTGCAAGTGCTGGGATGGCGCCCGCCGCTGCTGCTGCCTGCTGCCCCTCAGGGCAGCCCTCTGCCAACCATTGCAAGGCCTGTGCGGCGCCATAC
This sequence comes from Chlorella ohadii, assembly GCA_025026875.1. NCBI lineage: Eukaryota > Viridiplantae > Chlorophyta > Trebouxiophyceae > Chlorellales > Chlorellaceae > Chlorella > Chlorella ohadii. Next base: position 479,730 of record JADXDR010000078.1, read on the forward strand.
TGAGCAAACTGGCTGCAGCTGGCCAGTAAGGGCACCAACACCGCTGCGCTGCCGGCCGCTGCAACCGCCCGCCGTACCTCAAGGCTGCTTAAACAGAGCGTGCCGAGGGCGAGGGCGCAGTATCCAAGGCAGTAGTCCCATTCCTGCTCGTTACCCAGGCCAGCGCGCAGGCAGGCCAGCAGGGCAGTCAGCCCACCGGCGTCGGCCACTGCTGACTGCATTTCCAGGCTGGAGCATACCACTTTATAGATAGTAAAGGCGGCTGCCTCTTGCAACTCGCTCTCACTGCCGTGCAGCAGGGCCAACAAAGCTGGGAGGCTGCCTGCCGCCTCCTCCGCCAGCTGTTGTGCAAGATGCTCTGCCTGGCTGCTCTTCAGTGTTTGCATGGCATTCAGCGCTCGCGCTGCTGAAAGCTGGCCCGCCTGGCTGCTGCCGCTGACAAGCAGGTGCGGCAGCGCTGCAGCACCGCCCGCAGCCAATAAGGACTGCACAGTTGCCGCATCTCCTGCCAACACGCGTGCTAGCGCATCTGCCGCCTGCTCCTGCTCCAGCAGCTGCGGCGAGCGCAGGCGGCCCACCAGCGCTGGAATGTCGCCCGATGAGGCCATGCTGTTGGCTGGGAGCGAGAATGACTGCAGAATGTGGCGCTGCCTGCAGCCGAAAACAGAGGGAAGCCGGTGAGGCAGCGGCTGGGCGGGCCGSTGGCGCCGTCGGGCAGCAGCGGCAGGATGGCAGCTGGGAGGCCAGGCAGCGCCCCAACCGCCAGGATCGTAGTACCTGGCGCCTGCCCAAGGCCGCAGAGGTAAGGGTGGGCGCTAGGGACGCAGGTTGGGCCTGCTGCTGCAGTCCTCGCACGTGTGGGGAACTGGGAGCAGGGACGGATGCTGCATAGACGGCTGCTGCGCAGGTGAGATGTGCACGATAGCAGGCGAGAGAGCATGCCGCATCAGCCTGCCACCCGCCGCCGCCGCTCATGCTGCCGGCGCACCTGGCTCCATTTCGCAGGCAATGCAGCATCGGCTCTCGGTCCCCCCTGCAGCTCCTGCATTGTGCAATCAGGCAGTGAGCTGCTTGCACGCATGCTTAGCGATGTCAGCACTGCATGGCAGACCCATTGGAAACCATCTGTCCTATAATTCGCATGGCATAGTTGCATCATTGGGCAGCGCTTCTAGCATGGCAGGCAGCGCAACAGACAATCATGCATGGCAAGTCATTACAGAGAAGGCCAGCCGGCACTGCTGTTGAGAAGCCTCTGGCAGACTGGCAGCCCGGCTGGGGGCCATCAATCACTGCTGCTCACGCGCCGCKGCCGCCCGCTCCSCCTGCAGCCGCCGGCACTCTGCCCTGTGCTCCCGCCAGTGCACGCGGCTGCAGGCCTCGCTGCAGTAGCGCACCGCGCCGCAGCCGCCGCAGCGCTTGAGGCCGCGTGTGGCGCCGCAGCCGGAGGCAGCGCACATGCGCCGTGGGTGGGCCGGGGTGGTGGGTGGGGCTGGCGGCGCCTCTGCACCTGTCTGTCGCTGCTGCTCGCTCTNCTTGTGCTCCCGCCAGTGCACGCGGCTGCAGGCCTCACTGCAGTAGCGCACCGCGCCGCAGCCGCCGCAGCGCTTGAGGCCGCGTGTGGCGCCGCAGCCGGGGGCGGCGCACACGCGGGGCCGGCGGATTATTGTTGCCCGCTCATCTGCTTCAGGGCTGCAGGACAGGGAGGAGCTATCTTTCAGTTGGGGTAGGGTGTTGAGTTGAGTAAACCATTGCAAGTAAGCCGCAGCACTGCAAATGCGAAAGCCGACTATGCCCAGATGCATACAGGCATATCCAGCCGCTCACCTGGCTGGCAAGGAGTTCAACAAATCAAGTAGTGTTGATGCCGGTTGGACAAAGCCTGCTGCTGCCTCGTCCTGCCTGCAGACTGTCAAAAAACGCTGCAATGCTGGCACTGCCCCAGCGGCAGCCATGGCTTGCCGCTCGGGCAGTCCGCACTGTGTATGCATGGTATACAGGATGCTGAACGCCGCCCGCTGCTCCGCACCATTCTGGCTGTGCTGCAGGACGTGCACAAGCGCTGGAATGCCATTGGCCTCCTGCTGCACTTGGGCCGACCACAGGGTAAGCAATGCCTGCATAGCTGCATTGCGGGCTGACTCGTTAGCATTGCTGGCCAGCAGCTGGGACAGAGCTGGGACGGCCCCAGCTGCCTCCGCTACCTGCTGTCCCTCAGGGCACCCTTCCGCCAGCCACTGCAAGGCCTTTGCTGCACCCAGCTGAGCAACAGCGTTGCTGCTGCCCAGGAGTGGCACCAACACAGCTGCGCCGCCGGCAGCTGCGACAGCTCGCTGCACCTCAGGGTTGCAACTGCAAAGAGCCCCTAGGGCAAGAGCACAGTACCCAGAGCAGTACTGCAACTGCCGGGCGCCAGGACCGGTGTGCTGGCGCAGGCAGCTCAGCAGGGCAGTCGGCCCACCAGCGTCGACCATGGCTGACCGCAGCTCCTGGCTTTCAGTTGCCAGGCTATAGGCAAGAAAGGCAGCTGCCTGTTGCATGTCGCAATCGCTGCCGTGCAGCAGGGCCAACACAGCTGTGAGGCTGCCTGCTGCTTCCTCCCCCACTTGCTCAGCAAACTGGCTCGACGAATCGCTGCTCGCTGTGATGCTTGCAGTGTTGAGCGCCCGCGCCGCTGCCCGCAGTGCTGCCTGGCTGCTGCCGCTGACAACCATTCGCGCCAGCGCTGCAGCACCGCCCGCATCAAGTGCCTGAAGAGCTGCTGCGTCGCCTGCCAACACTCGTGCGAGCGCCTCAGCTGCCTGCACCTGCTCCAGCCGCCGCGGGGAGCGCAGGCGGCGCACCAGTGCTGGAATGTCGGCAGTAGATGCCATGCTGTTGACTAGGAGCGCAAGAGGGCTGCAGAATGTGGCGCTGCCTGCAGCCAAAAACAGAGGGAAGCCGGTGAGGCAGCGGCTGGGCGGGCCGGTGGCGCCGTCGGGCAGCAGCGGCAGGGTGGCAGCTGGGTGCTCAGGCAGCGCCCCACAACGTCACGATCGAAGCACCTGGCGCCTGTCCAAGGCAGTAGCAAGCTTGAGTTGAAGCCTAGGGTCCGGCAGGTTGGGCCTGCTGCTGCAGTGTGCACATGCGGGGTGCTGGGAGCAGGGGGCGGCTGCTGCAGATGGCGGCAACGTGCAGGCAGGTGAGAGCTGCGATGGCAGCAGAAGCAGGCGAGAGAGCATGCTGCATCAGCCTGCCACCGCCGCCGCTCATGCTGCCGGCGCGCCTGGCTTCATTTCGCAGGCAAGCCAGCATTGGCATTGGCCCCCGCCTGCACCTGCTACATTGCGCAGTCAGGCAGTGAGCTGCTTGCATGCATGCTCTGCGATGTCAGCACTGCAAGGCATACACCTCTGGCATATGCTGCATGGCANAGGCGAGAGAGCATGCTGCATCAGCCTGCCACCGCCGCCGCTCATGCTGCCGGCGCGCCTGGCTTCATTTCGCAGGCAAGCCAGCATTGGCATTGGCCCCCGCCTGCACCTGCTACATTGCGCAGTCAGGCAGTGAGCTGCTTGCATGCATGCTCTGCGATGTCAGCACTGCAAGGCATACACCTCTGGCATATGCTGCATGGCACTAATTGCATGCAGAGTTGCATGGCCATCGTCAGGCAGCATTTCAGCATGGCAGGTTGTGCAACAGACAATCATGCATGGCAAGTCATCACAGAGAAGGCCAGCCGGCACTGCTGTTGAAAAGCCTCTGGCAGACTGGCAGCCCGGCTGGGGGCCATCAATCACTGCTGCTCACGCGCCGCAGCCGCCCGCTCCGCCTGCAGCCGCTGGCACTCCGCCCTGTGCTCCTGCCAGTGCATGCGGCTGCAGGCTGCGCTGCAGTAGCGCACCGCGCCGCAGCCGCCGCAGCGCTTGAGGCCGCGCGTGGCGCCGCAGCCGGGGGCGGCACACACGCGGGGCGGGCGGGCGGCCGGACCGGTGGGTGCGGCTGGTGGTGCCTCTGCGCCTGTCGAGTCTTGCCGGTCGCCCTGCTGGTTTCTAGCCTGACTCCCACTTGCATGCTCGCCCGCTTCAGCGCTGCATTGTTGGGGAGGCCATCACCCAAACTCAGTAGAGCAGAGCTTTCCAACAAATCACAAGCAAGCGCACTTTGAGAAGGAACCTCTGGAATTGTGCCATCATTTGAGGTTGCACACACGACATCAGTCCCACCTATTTGCCAAGCGGTTGAGCCTATCGAGCAGTGTTGACACCTCACGGACCACCCCAGCCGCTGTCTCATCCAGCCCGCTGACTCTCAGAAACTGCTGCATGGCTGGCGCTGCACCGGCGGCAGCCATGGCGCGAAGCTCCGGCAGACCGCCGGACACAAAAATGCTGCACAGGAGGCTGAGTGCTGCCTTTCGATCGCTGCCATCTGAGCTGCCAAGCACGTGCACAAGCCCCGGAATGCTGCCAGTCAGCTGCTGCACATCTGCCGACCACTGCGGCTCCAATGCAAGCAATGCGTGGGCGGCTGCAATGTTGGCGATCTCGCACGTGCTGCTTCCCAGCAGCTGGGCAAGCGCTGGGATGGCCCCCGCTGCTGCTGCTGCGTGCTGCCCCTCTGGGCATCCCTCTGCTAACTGCTGCAAGGCTGTTGTGGCACTCGGCTGAGTCAGTGGGCTGACCAGGAGGGGCACCAGCACTGCTGCGCCGCCAGCAGCCGCAACCGCCCGTTGCACCTCAGGCTTGCCTTGGCAGAGGACCCCAAGGGCATTGCAGCAGTACAGAGGGATGTACTCAAGCTGCGGCTGAGAGCTGGCGTGTTGGTGCTGGCGCAGGCAGCTCAGCAGGGCAGTCACCCCGCCGGCATCCAGCAGTGCTGACCGCAACTGCTGGCTGGAAAATGCCGTGCTGCTGGCAAGAGAGGCGGCTGCCTGTTGCAACTCGCCGCTGTCGGTCTGCAGCAGGGCCAGCACAGGCGGGATGTTGCCTGCCGCTTCCTCCGCAGCTTGCTCACCAAGCTGTCGTGCCAGATCGCCTCCCGCCTCAAATGCTGTGTCATTTGCAGCATTCAATGCCCGTGCTGCCGCCCGCTGGGCTGCCTGGCTGCTGCCGCTGACAACCATGCGAGCCAGCGCGGCACCGCCGCTTGCTGCTAGTAACGCCTGCACAGCTGCCTCATTTTCTCGCAGCAGCCCTGCTAGCGCATCAGCTGCCTGCACTTGCTCCAGCCGCCGCGGGGAGCGTAGGCGGCGCACCAGCGCTGGAATGTCGGCAGCAGATGCCATGCTATTAGGTTGGCTGAAAAAAGAAGGAGGCTGGTAGCGGCACTTCCTGTAAGCAGCAGGTGAAGTCAAGACTGCTGAGCCAGTGGCTGGACGGGCCGGGGGGCGGTGAGCAGCGGCAGCGGCAGGCAGCAGCTAGGTGTTTAGGCAGCGGCCGGAACAAGATCGAAGCACCTAGCACCTGTCCAAGCGTGTCAGGATTGGGTTGAAGCCTAGGGGCGCAGTTTGGGCCCGTGCCGCTGCTCAACAAGCAGGCGCTGGCTGCAACGGACGTCTGTCGCAGAACCTGAGACAGCTGCAGGCTACTGGGGAAGCGCAAAATGCAGGCGAGAGATCGAGGTGCTTTAGCGCCGCCACCGCCGTCGCCGCCGCTCCATGCCCCCGACACGCCACAAACTCACAATGCTCAGGTAGCATTTCTCGCATCAGCATTTTGTGAGTCAGTTACATTCCTGGTGCGAACATTCCTGGTGCGGGCCATTCCCTCGACATGCGGGGTGAGGGCTGCAGGTGGTGGGCTTCGGCTCGCGGCGCCCATGCAGCGCTGACGGCCGCCATGTCAGCTGCACAAGGGCGCCACGGCCGTTCTGCGAGGCTCAGAGCGTTGCCCTGAGGAGTCTGGCCAGCTGTGAGGTCTCAGGGCTTTTGGTTGCTCTGTGTAGAGCCCAGCCCGCCAAGCAGCAAACCCTGCACTCCACTTCGCCTGCTCTGCCGCCTCGAGAGCCTGATGGACCAGCACGACAGCCCGGCCAGCAGCCAGCAGCGTGCAGCCCTGCTGCAGCGCCTGCCGCTGCACGCGGCGCTGCTCTCGCCCGGCACCGCCGGCGCACCCGCCGCAGACCCTTTTGCAGACGGCGCGCCGCCGCTCAATCCGCAGCTCTTCAGCGGCGCTGGAGGCTTCTCTGCCATGCATGCGGCGGCGCTGGCCAATGCGCCCGGCGCCATTGCCAAGCTGGCGGCGGCGGGCTGCCCGGCCGACAGCCGCCTGATCGAAGATCTGCATTCGGACGAAGAGCTGCAGCTGCTGCTCTCTGCTGTGCCGCCAGGGCCTGCCAGGTGCGGCAGCTGGCACTGGCCTACCATAGTAGTACTAGAATGCCAAACGTGCCTGCTGGGCTTCTCACCCAGCGTGCGCCGCCCACCCTACCCCCGCCCATGCCATCAAGCTACCTGTTTCCGTTTTCCAATTGTCTGGCCCGCAGGAGGGCTGCACACACAGCGGTGCGCGGCGGCGCCACGCCCCTGGCGCTGGCTGTGCTGGCACCCCACCCCGAGGCAGCGGCTGCACTGCTGGCTGCGGGATCCGACCCGCGGCAGCGCCTGTGGGCCTACACCCGGCGCTGGGAGTCTGAGGTTCCCATGCTCATGTACTGCATTTACGACCCAGAAGCAGAGCAGCGCGGAGACTTTGAGTTCAGCGCAGATGCGCCGCGGCGCGTGGCAGTGCTGGAGACGCTGCTTCAGGTGGGTAGTGGGGGCAGCCTTCCCTGAAGGGGGTGCACCGCRCCAGCGGGGCAAGGGCTGAGGGCTGAGCATGTGCAGCAGGCTTGGTGAGGATGTTTGGATGCATATGCACCGCCGGCAGCATGCATTCAATGCTGGCAAGCTACTTGCGGTCGTGCTGTGGCAGCTCTGCCCCTCAACCAGCCAGATGCGTCTTCCTCTTGCCTCTCACATGATTGCCAAATTGCCCCTGTGTGCCTTTCCAGGCCGGGGCCGACCCGTGCGCCGAGACCCAGCTGCGCATCCCCGGCTTCGTGCCTCCCACCTATCCCCTGAAAGAGGCGTGGTCGACCGAGGCGGTTGCGTCAGGGGCAGCCATCGCCCGCCACCTGGCAAGCCAGTTGGAGCGGCAGCAGGCCGCTGGGCCTGCCACTGCCCCCCGCCGCTCCCCCCGCCGCCCCACACAGCCAGCCAGCTCTGGCGGCCTGAGCCGTGAAGCAGCGCTGATTGCTGCCGCTGGCGCTTTGCGCGGGCAGGATGCGGCGGCAGCGGTGAAGCTGGTGGCGGCAGCCGGCGCTGCGCCGCCCACACCTGCCCCCCGCCGAGGGGGGGTCTCTGAGCCGCACGTTTACTCTTGGTCCAGTCTGCTCGGGTGGGTAGCTGCCGCCCATTGCCCTTCTACTTGCGCTTTTGCCTGGCGGTTGCTTTGCTGCAGGCATGTGGTGCTGCTCTGCCCAGCCTGCATGCTGTCCTGCCTGCTATCACCCTACCCTGCCTGCCAGCCTGCCTGCCTGCCCACCCGGCGCATCAGCTGATCAACTGCCCACCCGGCGCATCAGCTGATCAACTGCCCACCCGGCGCATCAGCTGATCAACTGCCCACCCTCCTGCCTTCCCTTCCTCCCTTCCCACAGTGAGGCAGTGCACGAAGGGGCCACCGAGGTGGTGGCCGCTGCGCTGCCGCACCTGAGCGCAGCAGAGCGCCGGGAGGCGCTTTCCGGCGACAGCACCCAGCAGGCGGCGGTGCTCGGCAAGGAGGCCATGCTGCGCCTGCTGGTGCAGGAGGGAGCGCCCTTTGGGCTGGCAGAGCGAGAGTATGCCCTTTACTGGGGTCTGGAGTTGTGCAGCCCCGAAGCAGTGCGCCTGGCGCTCAGCTGGGGCGGCGGGCCGGCCGAGCTGGTGCAGCACTGCGAGCGCGCCAGGGCGGTGGCGGCGGCGGTGGCGGCGGCCCGGCCGGGGAGCTACCTCAGCAGTGCGTCCTGCGGGCTGGGGGTTTGAGCAGGGATGGCAGAGCTGTTGCTGCGGCTGCAGCGGCTGCTGCGCAGTGCTGCCCTCCAGCCATCAACTGCTGCCATGAAGAAGTTGCAGCGCTTACTCTGACCCCCTTCTCACCTACACCTTCTGCAGCTGGGCTCCCGCCGCGTGCGCGCAAGATTGGTGCGGTGGCCGCACTGGTGGACTGCTGCCTGCGCGGCTTCCCCAGGGTTGGGGACCCTGACCTGGTGAGCCGAGATCGATCTGGCTCAAGTGACCGTTATGGCATGTTTGAACATGCAGGATGTGCCATGAGGCAGCCGCAGGCCCTGCACCAGGGTTGGGGCAGTCATTTAGCGCCATGCCGCTGCGCGCACCCCTGCAACAGCCCTCCAACAAGCACCAACCGGCCTCCCGCCCCACCACCTCCCTGCCCTGCCCTGCAGAACCCAGAGGCGCCGCCCCAAGAGGAGCTGCAGCGCACTGCTGCGGGCATTGCGGAGACGCTGATCGATGCCGGCTTCAAGCCCTGCCCCCTGGATCCGCCTGGCACGGCCCAAACTGAGGAGGATTGGGACCGCCCGCTCAGCAACCTGCCGGCAGACAGGTGGGGGAAGGCGGGCAGTTTGAGGGCCATACAGACACAGCTGGTGCCCACAGCAGGCTCTTGAAATGTACGTTACACATGTGTTTCTTCCATTTCTTCCCGATGTCCGCACTGCATGTCCGCTAACTTGCCGGTGTGCTACCGCCTCCCATCTGCTCCAGCCCGCTGCGCCTCGCCATCGAGCGCCGCCGCTGAGCGCCCCACAAGGTGCTTAAATGGCAGGGTATAACCCCTAACTAGGCCTCCATGATAGCGCCTGCCACGCTGGCCATGCCTGCAAACTGAGACGCTGGTCTGGCCGCTGGTGGGCGGGCCAACCTGCCTCTGCTGGATGTGCCCGTCTGCCTGATGCCGGCTGACATCAACTGCATGGCCATGATGTTGGTGCCCAGCTCAGCGCCGTGCCGCAGCAAATGTGGCGTTCAATCATACCTCAAGATTGCCCTGAGTGGCCTGCCCAGTGCCTGCGTGCTATGCTTTTCATCGTCACCTGTTCTTGTATGCTGCTGAATCTGTTGTTGTCTACTTCCGCCTCGCCTGCTGCCACACTAACCCCACAGCGCCCCTGTTTGCGGATCTCGGCTTGCTTGCTTAGAGAACAMCGCCATAGCGTTTGCATGTTGATAACTAATAGCTGCACGCTGTTGAAGGCTGCCGCTGCCAAGCCTGTGCATTACAGTGAGCGTGGCATGCCAGCAGTGCTTCGTACGTTTCTTGTCGCTCTCAACAAAGTGTGTCAATCATATGAGTCATGCATTAGGGCAGTCTTGGATGCAGTCCTTGGCGCAAAGCCAGTCGAGCTGCAGCTGCCATCCAGCTATTGCTGCTGCCCCGGCGCCGCATCTCGCATGCCCTGCCGAGGAGGGTGGTGGCTCATGCGCTCAAACTGGTAAGAGAACTCGTCTGGTTGGCCCAAGTGAGGCACCCGTTGCGCTAATGCACCGCTGCGGCTCCAAGCAAAGGGGCCCGCATGGGAGCGAGGCGGCCCAACCACTGCACAGCGATTGGGCAGGCAGAAGGAAGGGCGGGTGGAGAGGAGGGGAGGGACCAGTCGGGGTCTGAGAGATAAATGCCACTGATTAGTAGCAGCAGCTCACACAGCCTGCTGCCCAGGGTTTTACTCCCGGCTGCAGTGTTCATGACGTTGTGCCTTCCCGCACCAGCAGGGGGCAGCCTGAGCCGCCTTGCTGGGCGACACAGAGCTGTGTCAAGCTAAAGAGAGGGGAGATAAAGTGGGTGACCGTCCTGAGAAAGTTCCAGCACAGGGCCGGGCGGGGTGGCAGGGGGTTAGTGCGCCCCCCCCGCCGCTAGGCGGCAGGGCGAGTGTCGGGTGAATTCTGTGAGCACACTGTGCTGCACGTGCGGCCCCTTCGCCCCCGTTTGGCCAGCAGCCCGAGCCCGGCACAGGCTCAAAAGAGACCACCATCAGCTTCCCGATAAGATAAACACCAATCCTTG
>JADXDR010000079.1:0-28977 GCA_025026875.1 Chlorella ohadii
GCTTGCTTGTTCAATTGAATTGCCTGGTAAAGCCTGCGTAATCACAAAAGTTGCTGAAACACTAACAGTGCATGTGCAGGCACACGGGCGGTCCTTGCAGGCCAGCTGACTCGCCGCCAGCTGGCCCACTGCAGTCGGCCCACTGCCATTGCCTGCTGCTTCGCTTCTCGCCATCGCCACCTAGGCAGGCCTGCAGCTTCCAGCCCACTCCCACAGCTCCACGCTGGAGGCCAACCGAGCACTGCCACCATCGATATCTGTGCACGCAGTGCAACCTGCCATAATACAATAATCCCCTGCCGATGGCGTGGCCTCATTGGGCAATGCCCGGCCCCATTTTTCGATGCCCTGTCCCTCTTGTACCAGCCCTCCAGCACTACCTGTCCCTCTTGTACCAGCCCTCCAGCACTACCTGTCCCTCTTGTACCATCCCTTCCATCGTATCTTTGAAATCTGCCCCTTCCGCATATCTCTCACGGAAACCCGCTGGAAACCAAAACATGCCCCTGAAACCATATGTGAGTTTCCATCTGGTTTCCATATGTAACATGCAGTTTCCATTTGCAACTATGACACATGTTTCCAAGTGGGTTTCAAATGGGTTTCAGCCAGGTTTCCAGGCCCTGGAAACTCAGGATATATGGTAGGGGCAGAGGCGTGTTTGAGGTGTGAGGTGCTTGCGAGCGCTATGCGAGCAGCAGCGCCCTGCGCCCGCCATCCCTCGCTGCTGCGCGGCTCTGGGCGGCCAGGGCAGCGGTATCGGCGGCCAGCCTTGCGCCCAGAGGCTGCATCGGCGGCGCCGCCCGGCGACCGCAACGGCGGCGGCGGCAAGCAGGGTCATGCTTCGGCACCAGTGAGTGGGCTGGTGATTGTTTGCAAGCATGCTGAGGGTCAGGGCAGCCTTTTACATGTTGCAGCAAGTGCAGCAAGCAGCCCTTGCATTAACCTGGCCCCCCAAAGACCACTGCTCGCCACTCGCCGATGCGCCAGCCTAACTCGCCGCTTGCCGCCTGCGCTCTCGCTCCCTGCCTGCAGCTGGCATGGTGGCATCACTGGCTGCAGTGGCCACAGCTGGCAGCGCCCAGCCGGCAGCAGAACATGCCACAGTATGAGGCGCTGCAACGCACAGCTGCAGAGCAGGCGCTGTGGGACGAGACACTTGCTCAGCTGATCGTGCGCGCCCAACAGGGGCTTGAGAGCACCAGGAAGGAGGCCGAGCTTGCCAGGCAGTTCAACGAGAGCATGGAGTGGCCGTCTCGGGAGCTGAAAGAGCAGTGGGAGGCGAGGCAGCAGGCGCAGCCGAACGGTCAGCGCCGCAAGGCAGCCGCCAACAGCTCAGTCGCCAAAACGGCGACGGCCCCTGCCCCACCTGCCACCGGCCCKTGGCRGCCGCTCTCCCCAACGCCTGTGCCAGGTGCSCCCYCTGCACGCGCCGCCGCTGCCGAAGCGTCGGCGGCTGCGGCGGTGGCCTGGGCCTCTGCTGCCGCGGGCAACGAGGCGGCTGCGGTCGCTGCAGCACAGCGGGCAGACATGCAGCCTGCAGCGTACGCTGCTTCGGCGGCAGGGCAGTGGGACCGTGCTGCGGCTGCCTGGCGGGCGGCGTACGATTCTTTGGAGGCGGCTGCGCAGGCCGACCCTGGGTCAGAGGCAGTGCAGCAGGCGGCGGCGGCGGTGGAGGCGGCCCGTGGCTTCAGGCGCCAGCTGCTGAGTGAGCAGGGGTGATCACAGGCAGTGCACTGCTTGCTCGCTGTCGTAATGTTGTATCTTGCCTTGTTCATCAGCTCTACTGTCTGCCACGCTGCTGCCATGCATTCATGCCCCTCCGCCCCCCTCCTGTTCCCCTGCACATGCATTTCCTGTGTACATGCCCGGCCTGCCCGTCTGTCCCTTCTTTCATCTGCACATGCTCCCTGCCTGAAGGCCAACTGACGCACAACCCAACTTTGCAAAGAACGCTTCGTAGGTTGGCTGCGCCATTTGCTCGCCTTGTCTTCCAATGCGGCTGGGCTGCTCACTTGTTGCTTTCCATTGTAATGCTAGTTGATGACAGCAAGCGGTGGTCGCAGATGACGTTTAGCTAATAGGTGCCGCCGCCCCAGCTGCTGCGACCTTGCGCCGCCATGCGCCGCCATGCTGTGCTCTCGCTCGGCTGCGTTGTGAGATGCGTCCATCAGCCCTGCAGCCGTTGAGCAGGCTCTGTCCTGTATGCGCTCACATCGTGCAATTCTGTGTTGAGGTGAGCTGCAGCAGGAGGTAATGGGTGGCACACACCAGATGTGTGCGGCACGGTTTGGGTCAAAAAGCCGCCGCCGCTGCGCCGCCGCCGCCGCGCAGCACAGCATGGCCCAAACTTCTCAGAAAGGGAGGGCTCTTTGGCTCGAGGCACCGCGTGCTCAGCTGCCTTGCTTGCAATCCGCCCCGTGGCCAGCAGAGGCGTGTTTGAGGTGCAAGGTGCTTGCGAGCGCTATGCGAGCAGCAGCGCCCTGCGCCCGCCAGCCCTCGCTGCCGCGCGGCTCTGGACGGCCAGGTCAGCGGTATCGGCGGCCGGCCTTGCGCCCAGCGGCTGCATCGGCGGCGCCGCCCGGCGACCGCAACGGCGGCGGCAAGCAGGGTCAAGCCTGAGCGTGCCGGTGTGTTGCGCTGTGCGTGGCAGGCTGCTTTCCCGCGAGGCACATGGCGTGTATGCAGAAATGCATTTGCTGGTGCGCGTCCTGCGTGTTGAGCCCTGCCATTGCCAGCAAGTTGCAGGCACGGCTGCCTTACCCAGCAGATGCCCCTATCGCTCCTGCTGTGCTGCAAATGCGGCACTCCTCTGTTACCCCACTTCCCCCGCAGACGCCAGCAAGCGGCTGGAGTGGCTGCATGACCGCATGCCAGTCATACTGCGGACCAAGGAGGCGCAACAGGCGTGGCTGAGCACAGGGGACAAGGCTGCCACCGGGTGAGTTGCAAGTTGGTGACACATTGCTTTCAAGTGGCTGCAGGTGGCTGGCTGGTTTTGTGGGATGGCGGGCGTGGGTGGGGCTGAGCACAGGGGAGAAGGGCACCGCTGGGTGCATTGGAAAACCGAATGGCAGAAAGGCTGTCCATCTGTAGCTGTGTTGGCCGGCTGGGCTGATCAGCATGCGTGGGTAGTGCGTTCCCGCCGAGCGGCTCCAGTTGAAGGGCAAGGTCTGTGTGCTGCTGTGGGGCGAGCGGCAGCGCTGCCCAGCGTAACAAACGGGACCGTGCCTGGTTGCGCCCCTCCTGCAGGCTGCAGGCGTGTGGCCCACCCAGCGTGTGCCAGCAATAGGACCTGCTCCCTTGCTTGAACCCTCCTGCCTACAAACAGGAACGTCCCCTTGTTGCATTCCTCCTCGCCAGCTGCAGAAGCTGCCGTCAACCCGTGCAATGGAAGAGGACCCCTATATGTTAACTGAACAGAATGCACCCAGTTTGTAACACGCTTCCTCGCAGGCTGCAGAAGCTGTTCAACCCGTACAATGGCGAGGACCTGAGGTGGTACCCGGTCACCCAACAGATGAACAAGCCCGCCTTCCAGGCAAGCGGCTAGGGTTGTTGGTGGGGCTAGTCATTTGACTGTGTACAGGGCAGGGCAGGCAGGCAAGCAGGCAGGTGTGCTGTTGGTAGCGCAGGCTGGAGACTCCCTCTGCCTGGGGAATAGAGGAAGGGAGGGTGGGGAAGGCTTACGTGAGCAACTTGCATAGCGCTTGCCTACATGCCAGAATGCAGAGCGCTTGCCGAGACAGGATTGCGAGGTCGTGAGCGGTTGGTTGGTTTTTTTTAGGCGTTCGCGCTGCTCTTGGCAGCCGCACGCGCTTCTGGGCTGGCGGCTGTCAACGGCCCGGTTCTCCACTGGTTGTCGCTTTCCCTACTTTCCGCAGGGGCCCGAGTGCTGCAAGGAGCTGAAAAAGCCCTCCATCCAGTCATTCTTTCAGCCCCGCCGCCCCGCTGGCGCGTCAAGCAGCAAGGCAGCAGACCCAGCGTCCCCTGCAGCAACAGCGGCTGCAGCAGGCGCAGCAGGCAAGGCAGCTGCTGCCGGGGAGGCAGGCGGGGCGGCGGCTGGCAAGCAAGAGCAGGCGACGGTGCCTGGCTTGGCAGCAGCAGCAGCAGCAGCAGCAGTGAAGAGGGAGGCTGAGGGAGGAAGGCTGGTGGCTCCAACCACGAGGAGCAAACAGSAGCAGCAGCAGCAGCATGGCGAGCAGGAGGCAGCAGAGCCTGCAGGSCCTGCGGCAGCAGCAGCTGAGGCTGTGAATGCCGACGAGCAGCCGAGTGCCAAGCCCAGCCCCAGCAGCAGCAGCAGCAGCAACAGCAGCAGGCACGTCCGGCGGCAGCAGCCTCGCCTGGTGGACAGAAGCGCAAGCAGGGCGGCAGCAGCGGCAGTGGCGGCGGCAGCAGCAAGGGCAAGGGCGGGGGGCCGGCTGCCAAGAAGCCCAAGCCCGGAGAGAAGCTGCCGGGGCAGACAGACGTGCGACAGTTTTTCAAGCAACGGTAGCCACATTGCCTGTCCGTGCAGCCGGGTGCATTCATACAGGGGGCCTGGGTGTGCGCCTGCGCTGCCGCGTTTCAGTCAAGCATGCATCCGATGTGACATGTAAAGCCGCTTGGTTTGGTTTGCAGGCAGCCACACCGCCTNGGATGGAGGCTGCATGATGCTGCCCAAACTGGTGACCCCATAGGACAAGGCGGCCACCCGCCCTGCAACCAGCGCTCGAGATGCATGTGCGCTCTCGGCCTTGCTCCTCCCTGCCTGGCTGCCTCAGTCTTAGCAGGCGTGACTTCCAAAACGGTACGGCTGTCAAAATGCTTGCCGCACCGCGCTGCGCTGTGCCGTCGCTACGCTGCAGCGCGCTGCGCTGGTGCCGCCCTGTCTTTTGTGCTCGCTTCTCGCATCTCACGCCCCTCCGTCCAATCCCCTGCAATGGCCTCGTTGAGCAGCAGCCCGCGGTGATTCAAGCCGCAGGCGTGGTATGGGGCTGCCACATCCTGGCCAGCGCCCTGGGAAAAAGCACGGAGGCAGCCGCCGACAGCGCAGGCTCGCACGGCCTGGCCAAGCTGGGCGCGGCTGCGCAGGCCTACAAGCCAGCCGTGGCCGCCCTGGGCCGCTCGCGGGAGCGCGGATTGCTACTCTCGCTGTTCCCAGGTTTCAGCAGGTCAATCACGGCACCCCCAGCCGCTCCTCACCGCCGCCGCCGCCACCGCTTGCTGCAGTGGCTGCGTGCTCGCCTGCAGTGCGCGGTCCGAAGCAGCAGCAAAGCTTTCTGGTGTTCCTGCTGCGTTCAAGCATGTCTATCACACCGGCTCCTCCCACCCGTCTGCCTGCAGCTCGCCGCGGTGCAAGCACTGCGGTGAGCGCCTCGCTGAGAAGGGCGCCAACGACAACACGTGGTGCGGCACGCAGGAAAGCCATCCTGCTGCCCCTGCTGCATTGTTTAAGCACGAGGTATTGACAATTGCTTCTGCTCCCTATCTTTCTGCAGCGCGCCACGGTGCAGCAAGTGCTCCAGGCGGCGCGCAGCCAAGGGCGCCAGCGTCAGCAGCTGAGCTGGCAAGCGCTGCTGCTGCTGCTGCTGCCGGGTTGCAGCTTCCAGCCATGCACCGGGATGTGCCAGAATTTGTACAAGCTGCCCTGCTCTCAGATGCGGCATTGTTATTGGTAGTCTACACCACCTGCTCACACGCCGCTCGCACTGCGCCCGGCAACCACCCTTGGGCCTTGCCGCCCATCTGCTGACAACAGCTGCTTACCTGCCTTATCTGCACCCCGCCTGCAGGCACATATTGTTTCCCACTGCCAGCTAGTATGCGCAGGCGTAACGGGAAGCTCGCCACGCCGCCTTCAGCCATGCTGCGCCGGCAAGCCTGCGCCGATACCGCTTTCTGACCGCTCCGCACTTGCTGCTGCGAAAGCGGGTCGTGCACTGTTCTACAGCCCTTGCTCTTCAGCCCTTGCGCTGCCTTTCTCTATCTGTAGATCCTGTCCTGAATCCCTTTGTATTTCCCTTTCTGCACCTGCTTGTTGTCTTCGATTCACCTACGCTTGCCACCTATTACATCTTCAACCCTTTCCCATGACAAGTTTCCACCATCACCCATCACCCGACGCATGCTTTCGTATTCTCTTTCCCACTGCGCCTCCCTCCGGCCGTACGGCCGCCCTGATAGTGATAGGCAGGTTGCTATAATTTACGCAGCGGCCGCAGTGCATGCTGTGTGGACAGCTTGTACACTGGTGTAAACGACATTGGTTTGATGCGAACAGGGGGGCGATACAGTGCATGTATGGTGTGAAGGGTTGGCGGGAGCGAGGTGGGACAAAAGGGGAGTGAGTCGCGACCAAGAACAACAACAAACAGCCCAGCTGGGCATCTCTGACACCTCCATTCTGTTTCATTCCCCGCAAAACGCGTCCATGTTCAACTGCCGCACAGGAAGGGGGTCTGAGGCTGCCGACGGCGTGCCAAGTGGGGCCGCTGCGCCGGCGCCGCACAGCGTGCCCAATTTTTTTTCAGGCGGGAGAGCCCTGTGTCCCAGCCTTCATATCAAGCGGCTGCATCGATTTCAATCCGACCGTGGCCAGCACCCTGCCATATATCCGGAGTTTTCTGGGGTGGAAACCTGGTTGAAACCTGGAGCAAACCCTGGTTTCCAGCRGAACATATAGAAACCTCAGGTTGCAKCTGGGAAACCCCTGGTTTCCAGCCCACTTATCCTGCAGCCGCTTGCTTGTTCAATTGAARTGCCTGGTAAAGCCTGCGTAATCACAAAAGTTGCTGAAACACTAACAGTGCATGTGCAGGCACACGGGCGGTCCTTGCAGGCCAGCTGACTCGCCGCCAGCTGGCCCACTGCAGTCGGCCCACTGCCATTGCCTGCTGCTTCGCTTCTCGCCATCGCCACCTAGGCAGGCCTGCAGCTGCCAGCCCACTCCCACAGCTCCACGCTGGAGGCCAACCGAGCACTGCCACCATCGATATCTGTGCACGCAGTGCAACCTGCCATAATACAATAATCCCCTGCCGATGGCGTGGCCTCATTGGGCAATGCCCGGCCCCATTTTTCGATGCAACTGTACGAGTACGCGTGCGCAATGCTGTGCCCTGTCCCTCTTGTACCAGCCCTCCAGCACTACCTGTCCCTCTTGTACCAGCCCTCCAGCACTACCTGTCCCTCTTGTACCATCCCTTCCATCGTATCTTTGAAATCTGCCCCTTCCGNCATATCTCTCACGGAAACCCGCTGGAAACCAAAACATGCCCCTNGAAACCATATGNTGAGTTTCCATCTGGTTTCCATATGTAACANTGCAGTTTCCATTTGCAACTATGACACATGTTTCCAAGTGGGTTTCAWATGGGTTTCAGCCAGGTTTCCANGGNCCCTGGAAACTNCNAGGATATATGGTAGGGGCAGAGGCGTGTTTGAGGTGRYAGGTGCTTGCGAGCGCTATGCGAGCAGCAGCGCCCTGCGCCCGCCATCCCTCGGTGCCGCGCGGCCCTGGCCGGCCAGGGCAGCGGTATCGGCGCCCGCCCCTGCGCCCACCGGCTGCAGCGGCGGTGCCGGCCGGCGACGGCAGCGGCGGCGGCAAGCAGGATCATCATGCTTCGCCACCGGTGAGTGGGCTGGCGGTTTTAAATGGCAAGCATGCTGTGCAATTGGTCGGCGTGTTTCACCTTGCAATGAATTCACCACTGTGCCTGCTGCATGAGACAGGAGAGTAACCCGCCCTGCCGAAGGCCGCCACGTGCTGCCTGCCACTGGCACTTTTGCTCCCTGCCTGCAGCTGCCCGGGTGGCTCCAATGGCTGCAGTGGCCGCAGATGGCAGCGTCCAGCCGGCAGCGACAGCAGGATGAGGAGCGGAAGCAAGCACGCTCGACAGACCGCCCACAATGGGACGAGACCATCGATCAGTTGACCTTGATTGCCCTGCAGCAGTATGAACATGCCAGGCAGCTGAACCAGAGCATGAAACGGCATCGGACAGCAGCCGCCAACAGCTCAGTCGCCAAAACGGCGACGGCCCCTGCCCCACCTGCCGCCGGCCCATGGCCGCCGCTCTCCCCAACGCCTGTGCCAGGTGGCCCCACCGCACGCGCCGCCGCTGCCGAAGCGTCGGCGGCTGCGGCGGTGGCCTGGGCCTCTGCTGCCGCGGGCAACGAGGCGGCTGCGGTCGCTGCAGCACAGCGGGCAGACATGCAGCCTGCAGCGTACGCTGCTTCGGCGGCAGGGCAGTGGGACCGTGCTGCGGCTGCCTGGCGGGCGGCGTACGATTCTTTGGAGGCGGCTGCGCAGGCCGACCCTGGGTCAGAGGCYGTGCYGCAGGCGGCGGCGGCGGTGGAGGCMGCCCGTGGCTTCAGGCGCCAGCTGCTGGGTGAGCAGGGGTGATCACAGGCAGTACACTGTCTGGCGCCACAGGGGCTCGCCGGTGCCATGCCATTGTATCTTGCCGTGTGTGTTGTTCATCAGCTCTACTGTCTGCCCCGCTGCTGTCATGTATCCTTCCCCTCCGCCCTCTCCTATTCCCCTGCACATGCCGTTCCTGTGTACATGCCCGGCCTGCCCGTCTGTCCCTTCTTTCATCTGCACATAACACACCACCATAGTTCCTTGCCGGAAGTCCAGTTGACGCAAAATCAAGTAACGCGTACCTACGGCTGCGCCATTCGCTGGCGTCCCCTTCCAATGCGGCCAGGCCGCTCAGTTGTTGCTTTCCATTGTAATTGTAATGCCAGTTGATGACAACAGGCGGCGAGCGCAGATGAGGGTTAGGTGCCGCCGCCCCAGCTGCTGCAACCTTGCGCCGCCATGCTGTGCTCTCGCTCGGCTGCGTTGTGAGATGCGTCCATCTGCCCTGCTGCCCTTGAGCAGGCTCTGTCCTGCATGCGCTCACATCGTGCAATTATGTGTTGAGGTGAGCTGCAGCAGGAGGTAATGGGTGGCAAACACCAGGTGAATGCGGCACGGTTCGGTCAGAAGGCTGCGCCAGCGCCGCCCCACCACAGCATGCCCCGAATTTCTTTCTCAGGCAGGCGGTGCCTGTGCTGAGTCCTTGCATGCTCAGCTGAGCGCCACAGTCAAGCACTGGCGCCCAGCAGAGGCGTGTTGGGCGCGTTGCGAGTGCTTACAAGCCCTATGCGAGCAGCAGCGCCCTGCGCCCGCCAGCCCTCGGTGCTGTGCGGCTCTGGACGGCCAGGGCAGCGGTATCGGCGCCCGCCCTTGCGCCCAGCGGCTGCATCGGCGGCGCCGCCCGGCGACTGCAACGGTTCGGGCGGCAGCAGCAAGCAGAGCCCTGCCCCGGAACCAGTAAGTCAGAGGGATTGCAACTATGCCTTGTGGTTGGGTATTCTGTACCCGTGCTGCAGCAATGGTTGCAGCCTATGGTGCTGCTGCTGCATGAAGCCTGCCATCACCAAAGCCCCTGCTCGCCGCTCGCCGCTGCTCTGGAGCGCATGTGTTGCACTCTCCACCCACCCTGGCTGCAGCTGTCAAGGTGGCTGCAGTGGAAGCAGTGCCTGCTGTGGCTGCAGCGGACTCAGCAGGCGGCGCCCAGCCGGCAGCAGAGCATGTTAGACGATGAGGAGCGGAAGCGAGCTCGCATGGCAGATGAGCAAACGGCCGTGAGGGCGACGCAGCTGCGCGAAAGCGCCCAGCAGCTTCTTGCCAACTCTGATCAGCTGGTTCAGAGGAGCAGGAAGCTGACTGAAAGGGGCCAGCAGCTGTTTCAAAGAGGCGAGGAGCTGCATGAGCAAGCCAGGCAGTTCAACGAGAGCATGAAGCAGCGCCGGAAGGCAGCCGCCAACAGCTCAGCCGCCAGAACGGCAGCGCCCCCTGCCCCACCTGCCGCCGGCCCCTGGCTGCCGCCCTCCCCAACACCCGCACCAGGTGCCCCCGCTGCACGCGCCGCCGCTGCCGAAGCGTCGGCGGCTGCGGCGGTGGCCTGGGCCTCTGCTGCTGCGGGCAACGAGGCGGCCGCGGTCGCTGCAGCACAGCGGGCGGACATGCAGCCTGCCGCGTACGCCACTTCGGCGGCAGCACAGTGGGATCGCGCTGCGGCTGCGTGGAGGGCGGCATACGATTCTTTAGAGGCGGCTGAGCAGGCCGACCCTGGCTCAGAGGCGGTGCAGCAGGCGGCGGCGGCGGTTGAGGTGGCCCGTGGCTTTAGGCGCCAGCTGCTGGGTGAGCAGGACTGATCACAGGCAGTGCACTGTCGGGCGCCACAAGTGGTCGCTGCTGTTATGTTATGTTATCTCGTTTGCTGTTAATAAAGCTGTCTGCCACGCCACTGTGTATGCCCCTCTGCCCCATTCCCTGCACTCATGCAATCTTCGTACATGCTTTGCCCGCCTCTCTACCCCTTGTTTCGTCTGCACATGTTCCCAGCCTGAAGACCAGCTGAAATACAACTGCACTTTGCAAAGAACGATTGAGTGAGTGGTTTTACTGTTGGCAATGGTCACATTTACATGTTCCGGGCCAGGTTGTGACAACAAGAAATGGTTGCACAATGATTGTGAAGCATGCCGCTGCCCCAGCTGCTAGCAGGCTGTGCACCCACCCAGTCGGCTAAACAGCGGCGTGCTCCCGTCTGCTTGGCTCATCCCCAGTAAATCCATGTGCAGCCGCCAGAGGCAATGCTTGCACGCTTGCTAGCGTGTGGGATCCCCAGCCGCAGCTGGGCCAGGTGCCACATCAGAGCTCCAGCAAGGTTCCTCCGCTGGGGCCGGGTACAGCGATGAAGGCGTGGCTCCACAGCTGCAGGCAGGTGAGGAGGCACGGGGGAGTGCTATTGGAGGCATCGCATATGCGGATGGATATCCAGCTAGGCTAGCTGGTTACTAGATGAAGGCGTGGCTCCATTGCTGCAGGCAGGTGAAGAGTCACAGGCGAGTTAGTTTGCCGGAGCTTCTAGCTAGGCTAGCTGGAAACCAGCTAAGGCGTGGCTCCACCGCTGCAGACCTAAATCCAGGGTGCACAGGGGTAGTGTCGCGCTCAAGGTGGGGGTAGCTACAGCGCCGTGTGATGCCATGCAGCACTTGGCGGCTGTTTGTGGCGTCGCCGACAGTGATCGGATCACTGACCGGCGCATAGGCACGCACACCAGCAGTTGGCATAGCTAAGCACACCAGACCACGCGGCAGGCCGCCCCACCTGCACTGCATTGCTCTCCGTGCTGGTGGCTGAGGTTTCCGCCAGGGAGGCGGTGCGGTAGCCGCCGTTTTCAAACTTCCAGCTCCACACCTGAAGACAGAGGGCAGCAAAAAGTTGATGTGCACTCTTGAAACTATGCTGCACCAAAGATTTGGGTTGTTAAACACAGCTGCAAGCCTGCCCAGACTGGCCGGCCTTGCCAGCAGCGCAAGCGTGGCGCACTGCAGGGCCTGACCTGCACACGCACAGCCCACAAGCCACGGCATTGGCGGCACACAACTCAACCCCCGCTGCCGTGCCTCGCAGCCATGCACCGGCAGCAGCAACAGCAGCAAGCAGGCCAATTTTTTGGTGACCACACCTACCTCTGAGAAGGCCACGTCAGCGTTGTTCACGATCGTGCTCCACAAGCGATCGAGCGCAGTGCGCAGCTTGGACAGCAGCTGGGTGTCGGAGCACCAAGATGGGGCAGAGGCGGAGTCGCACAGAGCCAGCTGCCGCTCCAGACCTGACATATGCGGACACGTGACCGGTTGGTTAACGATGGGCAACAGACGGCCATGCGAACGCTGCAGCAGACGTTGGCGGCGGGCAGCAGAGCAGCTCCGGCTGGCTGGCTGCCAGAGGGGACAGCTGTCGCCGACAGCTGGAGCCAGCCACGCATCTCGCACACAGCCTACATTCGATGCATCCAGGCATGGAGTATCCCAGCATGCATGTGGGTGTCTGTACAGTGAGGAGGAGCGCGGCACCCACCTTCCACCATCATCGCCTCAACAAACCCCCAAATCACGCTTCCGTGGTAGAAGCCGTTTGTGAAGTTGCGGTACAGCCCGCTCTCCAGCTGGGGCTCCAGCCCGGCATAGCTGGGGTTTGCAACCACCATGCCTGCGGGCAGCAATCGGGCGGCAGTGGGGCGGCGATGGGCGGGGCGCAGCAGCCTGAGAGGAAGGGATGGGCCTCTCTGAGAGCAGTGGCAGGGCTTAGAGCCTGGGTTGTCACCATCGTGCCTGTGGGCAGTGGGCGGAACAGAGAGAGACCAGAGTGTGAGCCCTTTGGGCGTCGGCCTGAGCTGAGCGCCCCTCAGTGCTTGTGGGGGTACAGCGACAGCGGCCTGGGAGGGCTGCAAGCGGCGGGCGGCAGCCGTCTGCAGCACCAGTGATGTGGTAGTGCAATCCAACTGCTTGACCACATGGGCCATGCAATGCAGCATTGCCGCCATGATAGACATCTGCCGCAGAACAGGCAATAATCTGTGGCACTTGCCTGCGGGGTTGAGCAGTCCGGCCGGGAACTCGGCCAGCAGGGCGGGCACCGCTCGGATCAGCGCTTCCGGCAGGTTGCTGCCGTACAGCAGGCTGAAGGACAGGTGGGACTGCATGACGGGCACCTGCGCAGGGGGGCAAAACGGAAAGATACGAGCTGGCTTGCCAGGACAGAGTCCAGTAGACAGATCTGTGTATCCGTACGCCTGTGTTGCACTATGCGCAGCATGCGAGGCAGCGCTCCACCACAGCCGTCTGAGCCGCCTTAGCTCACGGCCCAGCATGCATGCGAGAGCTGCCGCCGCTCAATCGCTCAGCAAAGCTTGCCTTGGTGCCGTTGCGGTGCAGCGACAGGGCGTAGAAGGTGAGGTTGCCCTCGCCGCCTGCCAGCGCCTGCAGCAAAGCACAGTGCACAGCGCACTTCAAGCGGTTTATTACGCAAGCGGCTCGATGAACAGTGCCGAAATGCACTGGCCCAGATGCGCCGGGCCGCCTGTCACAGGCAGAGCATTGAGGCAGCAGTGCGGTGGCACTTCATGCTTAAGAGCGGCTGGGCTGCCGAGATTTACACGTGTAGCCACCTTGCTGCTTCACCTGGGTGACTGGCGGTGTGGGCACGCCAAGCATCTGGCTATACGAGCTCGCCAGCTCAGCAGCCTGCAGGGGCAGAACAACAGTCGCAGTATGTCGGCCGGCATCACGGTTTGCAGGAGCAGGCACCGCACACATTCAAAGCATGCATTGCAAGTTCACTCAAGTCGCTTGGTGCGCATGCAAAGGATGGTTGATCTCGCTCATTGAGCCGCGCACCTTAACTCACGCATCAGCCCCGCACAGCACGCCAAGTTCTCGCCTGGTCAGCTGGCACTGTAATCTTAAAGAAAGGGGCAGCGTCCTGCTCCCATGCAGCCGCCAGCTGCGCTGCCTCCGACTGCATGCGAGGGTCCAGAATGCCCGCCGCCGACAGTTGCTGCAACACAGGTGGAGGAGGGCAGCGGGCACGGCACCTCGAAACTTGCCAGACCCCACGCTCTGCAGACAGACTACCTCAGCGCTCCGACTCAATTTTAACGCAGGGCGGCTGGCACCAAAGTATACCCCTGCAGCTTGCGCTGCCCGCAGTGCATGCACAGTAGACGCCCAATATTATCAGCAGACACCCCCGATCGAATTGGGGCTGCCAACCCACCTCAATTGCGCGCAGGGCGGCCGGCACCAGGGCCACGTTCACATCAAAGGGGATGGGCGCCATTGCCAGCCCGGTATCAGAGTCGCGCCAGTTGCTGCAGGCACGGCAGCGGGGGCGGGTGCCGGAGCTTGAAGCCATACGGTCTTTCAGTGCACAACCAGTGCAAACTGCGTCGTGACGATGCAATGGCAACTCAGGTCGGCAAACGGCCCATGGCGGCAAGGCATGCCGGCCCCTGGTTGGGCTCACCCCACGGTCTGCCCCGGGCGGATGCCGATCAGGTTGTCAATGGTCGGGTCGGCGGCAAAGGGCCTGGCCAGCTGCAACACCAGGTTGGCATTGGCATTCAGCAGCTCGCCTGCAACAGGGACAAGGGGCGGAGTTGGAGGAGAGATCAAGATTGGGCAAGAGGGGCAGGTCAGCGGGCAGGAGCAGGCTCCAGTCGGTGCTCGCGACCAACAACACACAGCAACACACAGCACAGCACAGCACAGCACAGCATAGCACAGCACCGCATAGCAGTGCTCCGCACAACACCATGTGCAGCGCAGCGCAGTGCACAGCACAGCACAGCACACGACTACGACTCACGGTAGGTGACCCCGCCGTTGAGCGCCGTTCCCGCCTCCTCCGGCACTGTCGCAGACAGAAACTGCGATGCCCGGCCCTGGCCTGCAGAGAGGACAGGGGGTGGGCATACCGGCAAATTTGGGTGTGGCACAGTCATCTCGCTTGGCGGCAGTGAGCGGCAGCGCATTGGCAGCAACAGTCTGCTGTTACAGAGAGGTGGCGGCAGATGTTGCGCCACCGCCGGGTCATCTGCGGCACTCAGTATTGCATGGTGGCCATTAAAAAGCTGCACGCGCCTTGCGGGGTGTCCAGCAGGTAGGCGGCGACCGAGGGCAGCAGCAGGAAGTCGGCGTCCACCTGTTGGAAAGATGGCGAGAAGGCACAGACCGAATGAAGATAAATGAATGCAGGTATGAAACAACAATATCACGCGAATGAACCAGAAAGTAAGGAGAACTGAAGACGTGAGTGTCCACCCGTTGGTTGGCAGACGCATGCGTAGTGCCGATTGCGGCTGTGCCCGCTGAGCTGCCACGCATGTTGTTTGGTTGCTACCAGTCAGGCTCACTGGTAGCAGTACCCTCCCTCGAGCGCACCATTTTGTAGTCGCATCACAGCTGGCCCTGCACTGCGGAGCACACCCTCGTCTGCTTCCCGCCAGACCCAACAACACCGNCCCCCATGGCTGCAAGTTGGCAAGCGTGCTTCNACAGCGCACCATTTTGTAGTCGCACCACAGCTGGCCGCCCAGCTCGGGCGTGCCCTCCTGGATGTTGGTGAACGAGGCATAGTCACCCAGCGTCTCCTCGTGGCACACCTGCACAGAAGGGCAGGCATTGGAGATGTCAACCGATTGTTTTGCAAGCTCGGCAGCCAGACTGGCGTTCGATTGTTGACGGGCTGCCTGCCACAAGCTAACACTGGCCGCTCCCCGCTGCGGTAATGCAGGCGCAGTGTCGCGGCACAGCACAGCATCGACCAACACAGCTTGTAAGCGCGCACCGTGCCGACAGGGATGGGGTCCTGACCATCGTATTGGGAGTAGCCCTGCTGCATGTTGATGTTGCCTGCGGCAGGAGGAGAGTGGTAGGCACTTGCTAGCAGCAAGGCAGCGCGCTCCCATGACAATGTGGCGCCCAGTTGTGTGCCGCCAAATGCAAATGCCATAAAAACGCAAATCAATGGCGCAACGCGGCTCAGCGCAACACAGCATGGCACAGCGAGCATAGCGCACCCAGCGTGGCGTGCAGGCCGGCCTCAGTTGCCTCCGCCGATAAGCGGTTCATCATGAGGCGGGCAGCAATGAGCGTGTCCCTGGGTGCCAGTGTACATGGCGGTTAAGGTGCATAAATCAAGGTCCATCGGAGGCATTGGCAGAACTGTAACTGCTCAGCTCTTAGTGCACTGCTGGTTTGGTTCGAGCGCTATTAAGTACTACTGCGCTGAGGTGCGAACGCGCTCGCACCTGCCAAAGTAGGTGAGGAAGCGCCAGCTGCCGGCCAGCATCTTGGATGGATAGACCAGGAAACTCAGCTGCGAGGGTGCAATCGGGAAGATTGACGTGCGAGCATCGTGGTGCGCAGCCTGTGGGTGTTGGCATCACTCAGGTGCACGTGCGTCACAATAGCTGTAGCATGCTACAAATGTTGGCACCACCCGGCATGTGATGGCCTGACCTCGGTGACTTGAGGCGTGTCGGCGATGGCTTGCTGCCCGGGTGCCAGAAGCTGGGCTGCAGGGAGCACGGCAAGATAGCGCGGCGGGCACGCATGGTGCATACACCGTTTTACATGTGCTTGACACATGCAAGGCAGCACTGCTGAAGAGTCTGGCATCGACCAACAAGCCAGCGGCGGCAGCAGCACCGACGACGGCGGCAGCAGCGTCGGCGGTGGCGGTGCCAGCGGCGGCAGCGGCGGCGGCGGCGGCGGCCTGTTGCAGGGTGCTTACCCGGCGTGAAGGGGATCAGGTTGGTTGGCCAGTCCACCAGAGCAGTGAAGTCCACCCGGCCTTCAGAAGCGCCGGGCGCAAGTGTGATGGTGAAGTTGCCGTCTGGGGTCACAGCCAGCCTGGAGAGCGAGAATGGGGCGGACAGTTGTGAGCCGCTCATCAACGCCGCAGCTCAGCGGCTTGTCAAGGCAGAAGTGAAGCAACTTTGCAGCGCAGCGTGGGTTGCCGCTGGAAGCGAGGCAGCAGCACCCGGCAGCACAGCGCAGCACAGCACAACGTGTGCTCCCTGCCATAGTCTGCCGGCCCTGCTCAGCAGCGCATATGGCATGCATGGCAGCAAGCCCATGTGCACCCACTTGGTTGTGTCGTCTGCGGGCGTGAAGATGAGCTGGTTGCTGCCGGTCTGGTTGATGTACTCCCTGCGGAGTGGGGAGTAACAGGCACGCACTTGGGTCAGCAGCGCAGCTGCAGCATTGCCTGCTGGCAGCAACTGTGCAGCAACTGTGCATCGGGCTATCTCTGCCAGGGGTTGGCACAACAAATGTACCGCACCTGAACAGCACCACCGAGTCTCCGTCCTGGCGGATCTCATGCGCAAAAATGGGGCGGATGATGCGGGGCCCTGTGGCAGCAAGCAAGCAAGGGGCAAGGCAGTGCAGTCAACTGCACCCTCGTCTGCTGCTCCATCGACATGAGCAGCACACGGCTTGAGCTTGCATGCCAGTGCAGGGCGCGAGCTCGCCGCGCCGCAGCGCTGCTGAGCATGCTGCGCAGCAGGTACATTGCAGATACATTCCGTACAACCCTGCCCCTGCACTGCCCCCGCCTGCCTTCCACATAGTCGCGCACGGTGCGGATGCTGCCCACGATTGCGCGGTACAGGGTGGCATCTCGGTCAAATGTAAGGGTGCCCTGCACTCGGAAGGGGTGGACGAGCAGTGCATCGGGGATTGCAGTGTGTGCACTGAGCTTCCAGGGCTGCTGGGCTGCGCTCCAAGCACAAGCCGCTGGTGATGCCGCATGATGCCGCAGCCAGGGGTGGCTACTGCGATGGCTGCCGTCCGACAGTAATGTGTACATGCTTCTGTGTACCAGGCAGCACAGCGCACCGTGAGACCAACGGATCCATCCACTGCTGTGGAAGTGAGGGTGGTGTTGTCCAGTTCAACAATCAGATCTCGCGAGGGTCCCTGTGTTAATTGGAAGCGCAAGGCAGCTAGGGAGGGATCAGGAGGCACACTTGCCGTGTTTGTCACATGCAAAGCATCCAAGGTGTGCTGCAAGTGGCGGCATGGAAGAGCAACTTGTGCAGCACAGCGCCCCCTCATGCCACAGCCCATGGCTGAGCCCATGCCCAGCTGCACTGCTTCGTTTGTGCACCGCTGCACCCGCACCTGTGTGGCATTGAAGTATGCAACGGCGCCGCTGTTGGCGTTGGGAAAGGCGATCAGCAGGCGCACTCCGTCCCCATCGTGCAGGCGGGTGCCAGGCTCTGTCAGCAGCACGACTCCTGTGCATTTGGAAGGGAAGCGATGGGTGGTGGTGGGAGAGCATGGGGTCGCCATTGTTACGCTATTTCAAACTGGTTGATTGCTAGTCATTCCAAACGCATTCACGTTGCAGCAGAGAACTGTGCAGGGCAGGAGTCGGCCTTCCCCCACACTACCCCAGGTGGCAAGCGGGAAGCTGCAACAGCGGCCGCACCCTCGGGCAGTGGCGGCAGGGGCCAGCCCATCCTCCTCCCTCACCGGAAGCGACGCTGTCGGAACGGAAGTAGTTCGAGTAGCCTCCGTAGCTGACCTCAAAGGCAGTGGCTGCTCGCTCTGCTGCCGGTGCCGCCGCCTGCAGCAGCGAGCGCTCGCCGGCAGCGGCGACGACGCTGCGCCACTCGCCGGCCAGCACTGCCAGCGCCAGTAGGGCCAGACAGCTGCGCAGCATGGTTGCGGCAGAAGAGGATGCTTCCAAGGGAGGATGGGGGCAGCCTGTATGCGCCAGCGCCATGCGGCCGCCGCCCGCGTGGCGCCGCAGCAGAGCAGGGGAGCGCCAGACACGCTGGTGCTCGCGGATCGTGCTGTGCAGCTCGCGGATCGTGGATCGCAGGAACCATCCAGCCCTCAAGCGCTCGCCGGTGCCCGCCCGACGCCCCCTGCCCCGCGGAGCAGCCCGCTCTCTACCTGCCGATCCCAGCCGTCAGCATGTCGCAGATCAGCAACCTGAAGGAGATTATTACCAGCTTTGAGTCGGCCTACCGCTCCACGCCCACCAAGCTGAAGCTGCTGGACGCCTTCTCGGTCTGCGCGCTGCTCACGGCAGTCCTGCAGGTTCGTACAAGAGCGATCGACCGTCCGGCCGGCCCGACAAGCGCCGCTGCCCGGCCGCCGCTCATTGCCGCTTGCCGGGCTTGCGCTGCCGCTGCTTGGTCCCTCGATGCTGCTTGTCCCCATTGCCCCACCCCTGCAGTTTGTGTACGCCAAGCTGGTGGGCACCTTCCCCTTCAACTCCTTCCTGGCCGGCTTCTTCTGCTGCGTCGGCGCGTTTGTGGTGAGCGGTGGTGGGCGGCAAGCTGCGCATGGCTGGTTCTTTCTTTGCCTGCATCTCTGGCTGCCGCCTGCAGCTAAGTAGAGCCGGCCCTGCGCTATCTGGCAGCTATTGCGTGCGGTAGAAGACCTGCCTGGCTCAACCCCTGCTCGCTCACTTCCCTGCCTAACCGCCGCAGCTCACGGTCAGCCTGCGGATGAAGGTCAGCGAGGGCGGCAGCGCCAGCGGGCCGCGGGAATTCGGCGGCTACTCGCTCGCGATGCTGACGCTCTTCATCGCGGCATGGAACTACGTGGGTTGAGCAACGGCTATGTGTGCCTGGCTGGGGGACCGCCAGGCCCGTTTGCTGCGACCCTGCTGCTGCTTTCTTTTTTGTGCACGTCCTTTCCTTGCTTCCCTCTGCTGCCGCTCAATGCTCCCTGCTGACTTTGCCCCCCACTTGTGAACTGCCAAACTGACTTTGTAAGCCCAGAAGGGTGGCCTCATGCTATGGAGCCGCGATAACTTACAAAGCGATTGCGTGGCAACAGCAGTGGCAAGGGGGTGGCGTCAGGCACTCTGCACCTGTGCTGCCACCATGTGATCAAAGCTTGGTCGGGCCAGCAAAACGAGGGTTCGGATGCGGATCAACTGCTGTGCTGGCCCGGCAGCCAATCAAGTCGACTGCGCATGGGTTTTGCTGCTGGCAAGCCCATGCCGCTTAGGGTTGCGTACCAAGCGGCATCGAGGCTGCTCTACTTCAAGCTGCCTTACTTGGCCACCTTGAGGATCGGCAGCGCAGGGTTCACCTGCAGGGAAGGGCGGCCCAAATAGCCACAGCTGCTCAGCAATCATGCAGCACCGGCTACAGGTTCCGCACAGAAAAAGCCAACCTCATACAGCGGCAGCCCTCTGCTTTGCAACTGCAGCGCCACACAGAAAGCGCCCAAAAAGTGCGCAAGCACCAGCCTGTGTGTGCAGCACAGCACAGCTGCGGACCTTGAAGAGTGAGACGCCCTCCGGCAGCTGCAGCGCCTCGAATGACATCTTGTCGTTCATGGCCATCTTGCTGCAGAACAGTGGGGCCACAGCAAGTTGCAGACATTCAGCTGGGTGCAGTCAGCAGCAGACGCAGCATCCGCATCCGCAGCAGCAGCAGCAATCCGTCGTGGTCGCTCGGCACGTCGCGCAGCCCCCAGCACATCTGGCTCAACTACAGCCAAGCACTCCGCACCTGATGTCGACCGTGAAATCCTGAGGGATGGCATCGCCGCGAGCCAAGCAAGGGATCGTGCGCCGAATCCAGTTGACGCGCCCGCCCGCCTTGATGCCTGGGCACACATCATCGCCGATCACCTGCAACAGTAAATTGCACAGGTGCGGAAGTCAATGCACACAGCATGGGAAGAGCGCGGGCCGTCATGTGCAGCAGTCTTGCGCGCAGTCCCAATGACAGAAGGGTCGGGCAGGGCAGGGCTTGAAGCACACCTGCTGGGTGGCAGAGGACACGCCAACCAGCACCAGCACCAGCAGCAGAAGCAGGCATCCTTCCCCAGAGCGCTGCTTCCACCTGTGAAAGCATGCAGCAGCAGATTGCCCCGACTGCCTGACTGTGCCCAGATGCCACAACAAAATACTAGCCACGGGCGCACCTTGAGGGGAACCTCCACCCGCACTTGCCGCTCCGGCGGGCAGTAGATGAAGGTCACGTTTTCCACCGCGTCCGTATCTGCCGTCATGTGCACCTGCCGCCCCTGCAGGTAGCAACAGGGGCACGAATGCATGCAGCTGGGATCATATGCCACACTGCTGTGCAAGCAGCCAGTGCGTATGCACCTGCATATACCTCGCTGCAGGCAGTGACGCCGGCCAACAGCATGGCGGCAGAGGGCACGTGCACATTGCCAGTGCGCTTCATATGCACTGATGCACAACTTGGCACCACAGCTGTGCTGTGCCTTGCAGCAGCATTGTACATGCAGCAACTCCATGCAACATCGGTACCCAGAGGGTCGCACAGCAGGCGCAGCGGACGCACCAGCGCTCGCAGCGTGGCGCTGCTGCCGTCGTCGCGCCGCACTTGGAGGTTGAAGATTGTGCAGGCCCAGGCCGTGCGCCCCAGCTTGGTCACCAGCTTGGAGAGGCTGGTGGCATCAAACGCCAGCAGCTGCTGCTCCTCGCCCGGACCGCTAAACACAATGCCCGGCGTCTTGCCGCCCTGCAGCGGCAGTTGCAATGTGGGTGAGCAGCGTCTGCAGGCAGTTGGCACGTGCAGCAATGTGGCTGCACAGCTGACGGGACATGGCCATGCCGGAGCTTGCCAGCAACCAGCATGCAAGGCTTTCCGCTCGGTTGGGACACATGCCCCCGATGCCGGAGAGGCATGTCCGCACCTTTCTAAGCTTGTTGGCTGCGATGCTGCCCACGCTGCCGCGCAGCTCGGCTGCCAGAGTGATGCCTCCTGCAGGAGCGGCAGGCAACAAGCAAGCGGGGGCCGCTGGGCAGGCAGGCCTCTCGGGTGGCAGCACTGGCGGCAGGCAGCGGCGGCGGCGGCGGCGGCTTGCATGGCCAACCCAACGGGGGTGCGCCGACCTGCGACCCATCCCTGCTCCCCACCTGGTGCCAGCTCTGCTGCAGCGGCGCTGAAGGCGCGGCAGGCCTGCGCTAGCGCGCCCGGCTGCCGGCCGCTGGTGCTGCACTCCAGCAGGGCTTCGCCCGCTGCCCGTCGTGCTGCTAGACGCAGGGCCTGCATGCTGCTAGTGCTGCAGAGCCGCGGGGAGCTGCCTGCCAAGTTGCTCGAGTGCTGCAAGGGTGCAGGGCTGGGCTGGGGCTTGAGGAAACTAATGTATGTCTCTCCACGAGTAGCCTGCAATGCCTCCGGCGCGCGATGGTCGCCTGCCAGGACAAATGCGTCTGCATGGCGACAGGGGTGTTGCCCTGCAGCTGGCAGCGAGCTCCAGCGACTCTGCGATCACTGCGCAGTGTGATCTGTGTCGGGGTTGGGCACAGGGCTTTGCCCCGAGCGCCCGCAGTGCCTTCCCGCTTCCTCCTCCCAGTTCAGCAGCCATGGTCCGATCCTGGGCATGGATCGCGGTAGTGTGTGTGGCCCTGTGCGTCACGGCCGCTGCCGGCTCCTGTGAAGGGGGTTCCTGCGCTGAGCAGACCGCTGCAGCAAGGGCAGCGGGCCTCCTGGGCTCCAGCGGCGCCAGCAACGGCTGTACGCCCAAACAGTACCCCGAGACCGGTGCACTGGGCGTGGTGAGCTGCCGCCGCTGCTGCCGCCTGCCGCCTGCTGGCACGCATCTGGCAAGCCGTCGCATCATCAAAATTTGGCGCTCTTCCCAGTGCAGGCCACCATCCCGTCGCGAGTCAATGACGTGCGGTGGGCAGCCGGTCCAGACGGAACGGTCAACGACAAGGTGGGTGCTTGCTGAGACAGAGCCAGCCAGCCTGGAGTGCTTCCTCAGCTGCCGCGCCGCTTGCCAGAATTGCTGCAGACGCTGCTGCGGCGCGTGCCCTTCTTAAGCCCAGCACCCACCTGCACTTTTGCAGTACATCTTTGCGTTGACTATGGACGTGGACGGCTACCCGGGAGGTGCGCTCTGGCGCTCCGACAACAACGGGCGCTCCGATTCGTGGCGGGACGCCACGCCTCAGATCGCAGCCTCGCTGCTGCAGGTGCGGATGGGCTCTTGGTGTTACTGTTGCCGCTGCTCAGCTGAGCTGTGTTGCAGTGTTGTTCCACGTAGCGGCAAACTAACTTTCTGCAGCCCGCTGCAGCACTTGCCGATGGGTCGCGTTGTGTTGCATGCCACTGCTCTCATCGCAAACCGCTGCTGCAGCCCTGCTGTCGCTGCCTGTCATGCTACATTCAATCCTTGCATCGCTTGCCGCTGCCGCAGGGCAACACCACGCTGACGGGCGTGATGGACATCCACTGGCACGAAACCAAGCCGGACCGCATCCTGTTCCAGGGCAAGGTAGGGCTCACTTTTTCGAACTTTATGTTGCTAGCATATTATTGCTGGGTTGCAATGGCGGCTGCTGGCGATGCCATGGCTGCATCCTGTTCCAGAGCAAGGTGCGCAGCAGCCTGAACATGAAATTGGACACGCAGTGGAACGGGACGGTGGAAAATAACTGACTGTTTGGCAACGCCCAGCGTAGTTGATACGTCATCCCGGTTGACACCAATGTGCCGCCTGCCGCAGGGCCGCTCCCACTTCCTGTCCACCGACTTTGGAGCCAGCTTTAAGGCGCTGCCCTCCCCCGGAAACACCGAGGGGTGCGTTGACTGCTGCTCTAGCTGCAGATCTGGTATAAGAGTTGCAGCGTAGCTGCGCTCTTCTGGTGCAGTCGGCCATGGCCTGCCTATGTGCTGCTGCTTGCTGCTGTTGCAGCATCTGCAGTTGCTGCCCCGCCCGCTGGCAGTGCCTTGCTGTGCCCGCACCCTGCCAACAACCGGCTGACAAACGGCCAGGTGCCTCTCTCTGTCTGCCAAACCCGCCTCTTGCTCCGCCCTGCCATGCATCCAACAGGTACGGCCAGGAGTGGCGGCTGCACCCGAAACAGGCGGACTGGATCCTGGCCAAAGTGCGGCGCAACGAGTGCATCGCCGACCGGCGCAGGTGGGCACCGTGACTAGGCCCCATCATGTGTGAGGCTGGGGCGGCGCACTGTGCTGGGGCCGGCGCCATGCATCGACACTGCACAGCCAGCTGGGCTTGCATTGCCAAACCCCAGTGTGCAACCATCTTCACCCTTCTGCCTTCTGCTGTGCGTGCAGCAGCCACAACCTGTTTCTGACCCAGGAGTTTGGCACCAGCTTTGCCTCAGAAACAAACTGGCCTGCCTTGCTAAACCATGCAAATTTCTTGCCCCTCCACATGTGCAGCCCCTCCTGCGGCTACGACCTGTTCCTGACCCAGGACTTTGGTGCCAGCTCTGCTTCACACGAAAGCCTGCCTCATTACAAAATGTACTGATAGCCCCCCTGGTTGTGCAGCCCCTCCTGCGGCTACGACCTGTTCCTGACCCAGGACTTTGGCGCCAGCTGGACCAACCTGACCGCCAACAGCGGCGGCCGCGTCAGCTCCTTCCGCGACTTTGACTGGGGCTGCAAGATGGACATGTGGGTTTCTTGGGCTAGGGCTTTCCTAGTGTGTGATTGGGCGGTTAATCAGCTCCCTCNGCGACTTTGACTGGGGCTGCAAGATGGACATGTAAGCGTGCGGCTGCGCTTGTGCCAAGCCGCTATGGCAGGCTGATGGTTCTCACCGGCTGTGGATTATTACTTGAAAATGTGCCTCCCTTTCTTCACTCTGTGCTTGCTGGTGCCGCAGCAAGTTGCCTTTGCTGTTGGTGCATGTGTTTCAACCTCTTTCCCCGCCTTGCGTCATTTAAATGCAGGTTTGCGGGCAAGCCCACCCCGGATGAGGCCATTTCCGCCCATGCAGCTGGTGTTAAGTCATGCTCATTGCTTGTTCGATTGACGCAGGTTTGCGGGCAAGCCCACCCCGGATGAGGCCATCTTTGCCACCATGTACGCCTCGGCCAGCAGCCAGAAGGGGCTGTACCCCGGCTGGGACAAGGATCTCCATTATGCGGTCAGGTGTGGGTGCTTGTTTTTGTTTACTTGCCAATAGTGTATGAGGCAGGGAGCGAGACTCCTGGAGGCAGTAACCCGGCTGGCAGAACTGATGTGCAGCTGCCAGCCAGCCACGTCAGTCATGCTGGGACACCCGCACGCCGTCTGCTGCGCAACGCACACACGCACACAACTAATGTTCTCTGCCGCACTGCCCCGCTGTTGCAGCCTGGACTTCTTCAAGAGCCCGGTGCAGAAAATGGTGCCGTGCGGAAACCTGTTTGAGGTGTGTGGGGTGGCAGAGCAACAGTGGGGTCAGCAGCATATGCCCTGCAACCTGCCAAGCGCATTCAAGGATGCCGATGCCGCTTCTCTTGCCTGGGTTGCCCCTAGTTCATGGTCAATTTACCCTCCCCTGTCATTTTCCTCCGTCCTTTCGGTCCTTCCTCTTTAGATTGTGGCCAAGAAGGTTTACCTGGCGGTGCCCTCCGACTGCCCTGTGGGCCCCGATGGCAAGGCGCGNCAAAACGCCCCAGACCGGCGTCTCCGGGCGCACAGGTGGGTTGATGAGATAGAAAGGATTGGGGTGGAGGGCAGGATGTTTGATGTGTGTGCTAACACCACGCACTGTGGGCTGTAACTGGATTGAATGGCGGGCAGTGGTCCAAGGCAGTTCTCTGTTCCCAGCCGCCGCCAGAAGCTACGGGCAACCACCTGCTGTAGGCAAGGCATCAATCATGAGATGCGCTGGTTGGTTGATACCTCTCTGCAGTGACCATGTACGTGTCTGACGCCGACGGCGACGAATTCACAGAGGCAAGCTGGCTGGTGCTATCACAATGCACTGGGTTTTGAATCATGCTTTCAGCAGACTCAGCATGACGATCTGAAAAGGTTTGTGGTTGAAGCTGTAAACCTGAGCATTACTGGTGCTGCCTCCTGCAGGTCTGCCTGCCCATCAACCTGGAGGACGATGGATACAACATGGTGCACACCCACGACAACTACGCCGCTTTTATTTTGGCGGGTGGGAATCCTGGCTGCTGCGCCTTGTGCTGCCGTGCCCGGGTGTCGTGCTTGACACTGCACTCAGCCGTATCTCTGCAACTCAGCTGCATGAGTAGCCTAAAGATGCAAGAACAAGCAACACACGTGTGTATGTGTGTATGTCCACTCCATTTCTCCACCCACAGACCACGCGGAAAAGGGCAGCAAGGGGCCGCAGAGCGACTCCCCCACCTCTGATGCGTACGCACCCGCCTACAACGCATCGTTCTACACCATCAGGTGCGGCCTGGTGCACCGGTGTTGCCGGCACTGAGCGCTGAGTGTTTGCGTCCTGTTTGAAGGGCTGCAAGCCTGTGCCTGCATCGCCACCGCACACTGCGTGGCATTCGTTGCATTGTTTCTGCTGGCATGTGTCTTGCAATCTAACTGCTGCAGCCCTCGCGCAGACTCGTGCGGTGTCCCTGTCCCATGTTCCCTCTGCAGCCTGCGCAACGTGTTCCGCCGCGAGTTCATCACCGACTTTTCCCGGGTGGAGGCGGTGCCGGGCATGTACATCGCCAACCAGGTGGACGAGGCGGCCATGGGCGTGTCGCGCGACTACACCAACTTCCTGCAGGTAGGGGGTTCGTCCAGTGTTGTGTTTCTCTGTTCGTGCACATTGCCAGCTTGCTGGACGAGGCGGCCATGGGCGTGTTGCGCAACTGCACCAACTTCCTGCAGGTATAAGAACACTGGCTGGATTGCGTCTTCTGTACAGACTGTTTGGTCTTCCTCAGCGCCGGTCCACCCGCCCTCCCTGCCCACCGCGCTATGCTGAATGCCGGCGCTGGTTGGCGGTACTGCAGCTCACTTCTCCTACCGCTGGCCCCACCTGACCGGCATTCCTGCCCTAAGCTCCTGTCAGGATCCCTCCTCTTCTCGCCTCGCAGACCCGCATCACTCTCAACGGTGGCGCCGACTGGCGGGCGCTCGACCCGCCCTCCTCCTACCGCTGGCCGGTGTGCAACACGTGCAAGCCGGGGGCGCCGGCAGACCAGTGCCGCCTGCACCTGCACGGCCCCACCAGCTGGTTTGCTCCCCAGGGTGAGTGTTGAGAACAGTGCTTGAGGGCCAGTGATTGAGAACTGACCAACCTTGCTATGCTGGCATGTTGTTAAACACAGCTGGCTGGCCCCCCGGGCTGAGCCCGCCTTGCAAGGGGAGGCAGGGGCAGCCGACTGCCTTGGGTGCTGCAGGTGCTGCATGGGGCATGGATTTTATATGCCCCATGGCTTGCAATCCCATCGCTTTGCCGCAGGCCTGCGCCCCAACTTTTATAGAGACGCGGCAAACCAAGCCTTGCCGGCTCTCTCACTCCCTTGTCAGCCCTCATCTCGCTCTCACCCATTTGCACTTCCACTTTTCTGTTGTCTGCATAGCAGGCCCGCGTCCCAACTTCTACCGCCAACGAGGGCGCGCCTGGCTTGGTCGCTCCGCTAAACCTGAACTTGCGGATGCTTACAGCTCACACATTGCCTCTTTTATCTGCCTACAGGCCCGCGCCCCAACTTTTACAGCCACGAAGGCGCACCTGGCCTGGTGATCGCCACCGGCAATGTGGGAGCTCACCTCGACTTCCAGACAGGTGCGCATTGCAATTTGTTTTAGCTGTTGCATGGGTGCTAGCTTTGTGCAGACTTTTACCTGACGATGCTTGGGTGCTGCCGGCAATGTGAAGCCTCACCAAGACAGGTGTGCTTGGCTTGTCAGCTGGCCGGAGGTTTTGGCTGTTCAGCTGCTTGGTCGTTCTGCTGCCTTTCTGCGGTGCAGCGCCAGCAGGTCAGATGCTTGCAGGGCATCTTGCTGTGCCCAGCCAAGGCAGGCCTGCAATAACTGCACGGCTGCCGCCCAGCCAGCAGCAAAGCACGCCTGCAACAACTGCACGGCTGCCGCGGCTGACTGCCGTCCCATCCGTCATCTATCCCGCAGGCGCCACCTGCACCTTTGTGTCGCGGGATGCCGGCATCACTTGGGAGGATGTGGCCGACTATGTTGGTGCGTTGGGCGCCCCATTGCCTGGTCACTTGAGAAAAGCCTGTGCTGCGTGTGGTTTCTGCTGCTCATGCAACGCCGCCTCGCTAAGTTTTGGTGGCAGTCAACTCCCCGTCTCTCTGCACTGTTCCCCATGTGTGGCACCCACCTGTCCATGCACCACTCACCCCCAACAGGCATCTACGAGTTTGGCAGTGCCCCGCTGCTATTCTGGCACCTGATTCTATGTATGCATGTATTTGTGTCCCTGTCCCCCTTTGTACCCACAGGCATCTACGAGTTTGGCAACCACGGCGGCCTGGTGGTGATGGCGCCCCACAAGGCGGAGGGCCCCACCGGTGCGTTCTTTAATTTGCGGCTCCTAAGTATTTAAAACAATGGCAGTGCGGTGAGGTTATGGTTTGGTGGTCTGTAATGGTTGGATCGAGCTAAGCCGGATTGAGCAAGGCACCGCACAAGCACGATCGCGTATCCGCTGTCCTGCTTCTGCAGACCTGGTCTACTGTACTTCTCGCCCAGCGACAGAATTCTTACCCAAGTCAGAATTGCACACATTGTTCCCAACCTCCTCCCCCCGCAGACCTGGTCTACTTCTCGCCCGACAACGGCGCCTGCTGGCACAAGGTGCAGCTGCCCGAGGCGCTGACCATCGACAACATCAGGTGGGCAGGCCTGTGTTCAAACATGCTCTGTTTGGCTGGGGCCGGAACCTTTGATCACGGATGCGGACCCTGCCCGGACCATGGGCTGCTCACTAGCGCTGCCTTGCACAAGCCCTGACCTTGCTCAACTCCTGTGTGCAGGGTCGATCCCAAGGGCGCCGGTTCGACCTTCATCGTGCACGGCCAGGCCTGCCTCAGGTCCACCACCAAGCCCAAGTGCAGCTTTGAGGGCGGCGGCCTGCCCCCCGCCAAGCTGCTGCAGCTCAACATCAAGGAGCTCATGGGCGGCGACTGGCGGGTGTGTTGATTCTAGGCCTTATTTTGTTATTCTGTATATGTCTGGCGGCCTGCTGCACCGATGCTGCAGCTGAGCATCAAGGAGCTGATGGGCGGCGACTGGCGGGTGAGGCAGCTTCAAGGCAGTTTCACTCTGCAGTCCCTGGCTTTCTGCTATCGGCTTGCTGTAGCGGCCTGCCGCCAAGCAGCACCCTTCCTTCCTCCCCACACCACAGGGCTGCAACGCCATGCCCGGCTCCACTCATTTTGAAACTACACTTGCATCCCACCGGCTCTGTCAAACGCTCCCACCTGCAGGACTGCAACGCGGCGGCCGGCTCCACTGACTATGAGACGTGGCAGCTGCCCGCGCCCGGCCAGTGCCTGCTGGGAGCCAAGTACTCGATGCAGCGGCGCAAGCGCGGCGCCGCCTGCTTCAACACCGGTGGGCTGTCCTCTGTCCCTTGCTTCCTGCTATGCTCGCTGTCTTGCTTTCGTGCAGTCGCCTCGCTGGAACGGAATGCAGAC
This sequence comes from Chlorella ohadii, assembly GCA_025026875.1. NCBI lineage: Eukaryota > Viridiplantae > Chlorophyta > Trebouxiophyceae > Chlorellales > Chlorellaceae > Chlorella > Chlorella ohadii. The sequence goes on from JADXDR010000079.1 coordinate 28,733, forward strand.
GGTTTGTGTCTGGCTGACCCCCGGGAGCTCAGGCTGACGGTGTGCTTCCAAACTGCCTGCCCAATTGTGCAATGCAGGCAGCTACACCGTGCAGGTCAACCAGACGGAGCTGTGCGAGTGCACGGCTGCCGATGCAGGTGAGTGCTGTTCCAGGATTAAGGCATCGCCGCCTCTCCTGCGCAGCTTGCACGGTTGCAGATTGCGAGGAGCAGCTTGCAATCATGGGTGCTCATTATGTTGAGTGG
>JADXDR010000079.1:29034-89027 GCA_025026875.1 Chlorella ohadii
GGGGGGGGGGGCAGCATCTGCAGCATGGTGTGCGCAGGCGGCCTTGGCACTGCGCTACCTGTCTGTGTGCTGCCGGGGGCCCCATGCCAACAACCGTGCATCCATTTGCCGCCTGCTTGCTGCTCGCCATGCCAATACCGTGCGTCCATTTGCCGCAGAGTGCGAGTACGGCTTTAAGGGGAAAATTATATGACGCCAGCACCATGCGGCATGCCATCGCATGATTTTCTGCACTTTCTTCGCTCATGCCGCAGAGTGCGAGTACGGCTTTGAGCGCAATGGCACCACGTGCAGCAAAATGCCGGACCTCTGCCCCATGGCCTGCCCGGTGCGCGGCTGCTTTGTCAGCACTGTTGCTACCTTCTGGCATGGGATTAGGTTCGCAATCACTGCCGCTTGCAGCAAGATGCCTGCATTCTGAACAGCAGCCTCGGCCATCGGGCCAGCAGAAAGAAAGTGCCCATGCCTGGCCGATCAGCCCTGTCACCTAACCAACCATACGTGCTGTCTGCATTTCTTTGCAGAGCATGAAGAACAGCGGGTACCAGGCCAGCAGTACCAACCTGCGCCTGGTGCACGCCAACCAGTGCACAAACTCTGCTAAAGTCATCCCCGACACAGGTGCAGCGATGCACCCTCTCTGGTGCAGCTTCAATAGTGCTGTGGCTTCTCTGCCGGTGCTGCTGCACTCGCTGCCATGCCAGGCTTGGTGCCCTCTGGTGGGCTGCTGCAGGCGCCCTGCGAACATGGTGGCGCTTGAATGTGAACTTGCGTTGGAGCAATGCTTCCTGGCTGCCTTACACATTTGCACCGCTCTCTCGTTTCCCCTTCAACCAACTCCCTCTCTCGTCTCCAATTTGGACTCCAGACGGCAAGGGCAACATGCACGGCGGCGGCGGCAAGAAGCCCGACAGCGGCGGCGGCAGCGGCGGCCACAGCGGCGTGAAAAAGTTCTTCCTCTTCGTGCTGGTGGCGGGTGAGATTGCTATGATAAGCTGCTTGCTTGCTCCCAACTATGGTATCCCTTGCGCTCACCAGCGCATGCCCTGCTGCCAAGCGCTGGCTTTTGATGGTAGACCAACCGTTGCAACTGTGCACTGTTCCAAACTCCCAATCCCAAACCTTCAAATTCTGCAGGCATCCTGGTGGTGGTGGCGGGCGTGGTGTGGGCGCACTGCCTGGGCGACGCGGCCAAGGACCGGGTCATGGATGTCATGGCGCCCCTNGCTGGCTGGGTGAGCAATTTTGNCGCTTGTTCTGTTGCCTTTGGAAGGTGGGGTGCCATGGCCCTGTTCTGGCAGGGGCCGCTTCTAGTTACCCTACTGTTGCTCGGTGCGTGCGGCGGCTGGCGCGTGCGCGTTGAGACGGCAGGCTTTCCACCCTCCCCCTGGCGGCAGCAGCAAGCGCGTTGCCTATCGGTGTATCTTGCACACAATACTTGGGACGCCCATGTGACTGCGCTGAGTTGAGTGCGGCACTTTTTTTTCCGCAGGCTGGCGGGCGTCTTCGAGATGGTCCTCGACTCGGTCATCACTGCCTGGGACTGGGCACGCGCCAAGTTTGCAGGTGCGCTCCGGTTGGGCATGGTTACCAGTGTGTGCGACCTTCCTGGCTATGTGGGACTGGGCGCGCGCCAGGTTTGCGCGTGCGCATCATTTTCCCTGCCGCAATCTGTGTGCGGCCATGCGTGGCGCTGCTCAGGGCCAGCACATGCCCAGCCAGCCCATGCCTGTTGGGCAGCTGGTGGTGGCCAGAGTGGAGCTTAGCGGCCGCATCAAGCGGCCTGGCGTGCCTGCCTCAGCCACTGAAGCCTGCCATGTGCCACCACATGTGCCACAACTCCAAACTCCACTTCCCTCCGTACCGCAGGCGCCACGCAACGCAGCGCAGCAGAGGCGGCTTACTTCGAGCCGCTGGCGGAGATTGATCCTGAGGATCACCGCTCGCCGCCGCTGTTCCCTGGGCGGTAGTGCGCTGGGCAGCAGTGTGCTGGGCAGCAGTGTGCTGGGCAGCACAGACGGGCGCACCGTTACCATGCAGCTCTGGCACACCTGTGCTTGAATGTCCTTGCACTCAGTAGTCACGCCCCCCAAGCCCTGCTGTGCTGCTCTGCACAACAGACTTATTTCCAGTGTGCACTAAGCACCAGCAGCGCAGCAGGGCCTCGTTTACCCCTCTCACTCCTGCTTCCGCTCCCTTTGTCCCTCGCTGTGCCCATCTGCTTTCCTCTTGCTTATATGCCCCCGCTGCACGCTCTTTTTGTATCCCCAGCACAGCATGTCTGTAGTTCTGCTCAACGCGCTCTAACATGTGAATTATGCACTCGCTTAGTGGGATGAGCAGGCCAGGCTACACGGCCTGCAGTCTAGGGTAGTACGGGGCAGGTTTGAGGCGGNAAAAAGCATCACCAACTCTTCTGTGTTCTATAAGCGCTCGGGGGGGAGGGGTATGTGGGCAGTGCAAGCAGGGGAGGCGGGGATGTTGGCTGGAGAGGGAGGGCTGGGTAGGGATGGGGTGCAGCAGCGACTGGCCGCAGGCGTGAGCGGCGCACAGTAGCAAAGGTGAGCATAGAAAACGCAGGCAGGGTTCACATGAAAGCGCAACGGCAAGTGGTGGGCTAAAGAAAGGGAGTTGGGAAGGGCCATTCGTTGCAGGTTCTGCTACGGGCAGGATACATCAACGCAGGGGCACAGGGGGAAGGGGCATAGCTTTGATTTCGCTTGGGGATGAGGGGAAACAGAGCTTGGGACGGGCGCAACTGGGGAGTGGGGCAACGCGAGACTACACAACTACGGCAGGCAAAAACAGCCCAGGCTGATCAGAGGGCACAGAGGCGGCCACGCTGCACTGCGATCACGCTGCGCTGTGGTCGCGCTGCGCTGCTGGCATCACGCTGCGCTGCGGCGGAGGGGTGTGGTGCCCGCTGACGACGTCTGCCAGGGCGGCTGCCTCGCCTGGTCCACCGCTGCTCTGCTGACTGCTCGCTGCCGCGGCAGGCCCACAGCCTCTGGGTCTGTGAGCACTCCAAACGTGGTGCGGCCGTCGGCGAACACATAGCCGACTGCACACGTGCCGCTCTGTGCGCAGCCCGCGGCTGATGGCCCTGCCGGCGCTGCCGCAGCCGCAAGCGCGCCCAGCGCGCTCGTCATGGCAGCTGCGCCGGCGGCGCCTGCTGCCATGCTGGCGGCGGCTGTGCCGGAGACGGCTTTCCCGGCCAGGCCCTGGGGCAGGTAGAGGGCTGCCGCTTCTGAGACAAGCTTGCCGCCTTCATTGGTGGCGATGCGTGCGCTGTGCAGGCGGCCAAGGTGGTCGGTCACTTCTGTCGTCTCGTAGACCGTTTCTGAGGTGACCCGGCCCGCCCAGTTGGTGGTGGTGCACCTGCAGGAGGGTGAAGAAGGGGAAGGGGTGGGGGGCAGAGGGATGAGCAGGAGTGGCATGGAGCAAGGTGCAACATACAGGAAGTGTGCCCATGCAGCATGACGGCCCATGCAAGCGCGGCGGGTAGCCAAAAGCTGCACGCCAGCCTGGAACGTGAGACGAAGCGCCCAACAGGCCCATCAGCCGGGCAGGCCAATAAGGGGCGCTGTCCTAACGGGTGCGTAAAAGCGGCGCCGAGCAGCTGCCCGCCGCCGCCGCCCTGCCCACACCCGCGCCCCTAGGCCTCGCTGCGCGCCAGGCCTGCTGTGCAGCTCACCGCTTCCTCCTAGTGGCCCGCCGCAGGTGCCAGCGCGGGTCCCAGTCGTCGCTAGCGGCCTCCTCCTCTGCGGTCACCGTGCGCGAGCGCGGGAAGAGGCATCCGAAGACCCGCACTTTGTCGTCTGCGCTGGTGTCGCCGCCGGGCTGCTTGGCGAGAGGGTCGGCGGCAAAGCCCTTCTTTGGCAGCTGCAGCGCTTGCTCGGGCGGCGCCACGTGCACTCGCATCACCGTCGTGTCGATGGTCTGATGTGCAGGGGGCTGGGGGCGCCCGTGAAAACCAGCAGGGTCGGCGCGCATGGAACGCCAAGCGACCGCTCGCGGTGGTGCTGATCCGGGCCTTACCGGCCCCTACCCTGCCTCTGGCAACCCTCACTAGACACTGCAGGTGCCCTCTCTGGGTCTGATACGCATGTGGCATGGGGTTCCAGCAGCGCCATGCCCCTTGCGGCATGAAAACGGTCATCCGCACGTCGCAGCGCGAATGGTCCCGTTGGGCAGCGGCGTGCCGAAGGAGTGCTGCCCAACCAGCCAGGTGCGCCGTGCGAATGCATGCCAGGCGCAGGGCAGAGAGACGGGAGATCTTCTGAGCTGGTAAAGACTCCAAATGCAACAGCCAAGTGCGCCTTGGCCAGCTACAAGGCCTGAACACCAGGGTGCAGCGGCGGGGACGAGGAGTTGCGGCGGCGCCCGGCTGGGCCATGTTGAGGTACATTGAATCCATGAGAGCACTGCCATCCACAGTAAGAGCACCCGCATGCTACCGCGAGGTTAAACAATGGCTTTCCGATTCAGCAGCAAGCAGCCCGGGGACTGGCTCGAGCGCTCTGGCGGCAGCGGCGGCGGCCGCCGCTGTGGCGGCAACGGCGATGGCGCAGCAGGGTGTGCTCGTGCCAGCGCGGCGCTGCAGCCCGACATATCCTCAATCGCTTTGGTATATGCCAGCGTTGCTGCAGAGCCACCCGACAACTAGCCAAGGACCCCCGACCTTGAACCCTGCCCGCGCTCGCTCGCCGCTGGCACCGATGCTGACCAGCTCGCTGGCGCCCTTCGGGGTTGCCGCGCTGCAGCGCCTGGGCCCGCTGCTGCCCGTGGCTGCACAGGCGGTGGCAGCTCGTGTCGCCCAGTGTCGTGGAGCCTCTACCATGCCCCACGCAGCAGCAGCAGCCCGAAAGGAGGCCGAGTCGTGGTACACTGGTGCGCGGGTGGCCAGGCGGACGCTGGGCGGCGGCCCAAGCGCCGCCGCCGCCGCCGCCGCTCGACAAATGTCGGCTGCAAACGCTCCGCGCTTGGGCCATCCACTCCATGCCATGCAGTGCGCATGGAGGAGCGGCTGGAGAGCCCCGCCACGCGGCACGGCGAGGTGCGGCTCTTGCTGAGTGCCGCTCATGCCTCTTTTCGGCGAAACAGCACCGATGCCGCGCCATGGCATGCAATGCCGCTGCTGCTCTCCCTCTGGTCTCGCCCGCCCGCATCAGTTGGTGTGATTTCCATTACTCGAATGTGAGGTTGCTCTGGATGCCTGGCAATTTCGCAGGACGCCATCTTTGAGTCGCACCACCCCAGCCAGCGCTTTGTCAACGTGCTGTCGCAGTACAGGTGCGCTTGCATCTTGTTCATGCAGCTGGGGCTTTGATGTGCTTGCCTGCAGGGGCTGGCCTGAAGTGCGCTTGGGGAGCAGCAACGATGCAGCAGGGCAGGTCTTTCATGCCATGCCATGCTTGCTGTACATGGAACTCCGAAGCAGCACTGACAAGTCGCCTTCCTCCCACCCACTATACAGAAACACCTTCCCGGCTGCGCTGTGGGAGAAGATAGAGGGTCTGTTCCCCGCCCGGCGGCGCAGCCGCCCCGTGTGTGTGGATATTGCCATTGGAGCAGAGGGGCGGGGAGGCGTGGAGCTGGCGCGCAGGCAAGCAGTCATGCATGTTGTTTGCTCTCAGAGCAGGGGCTCTCTGAAGCAAGGAGGGGCGGGGCGGCATGGAGCTGGCGCGCAGGCAAGCATTCCAGTAACAGTTTGGTCATGTGCGCCTGTCCCATGCGTGTGCGGGGTGGCGGGGGGGCGTGGAGCTGGCACGCAGGCAAGCACTGACGGTTATCATGTGCTCTAGGCCCTTTGAAGCGAGGANGGGCGGGATGGGGTTGAGCTGGCTCGCAGGTGAGGATTGGGGCAGCGGAGCTGGCAGGTTCTGTTCAGGTGGCAAGGTGGCACTGCCATTGGCGCAGAGGGGCGGTGCAGCGTGGAGCCGGCGGGCAGGTCGGCCGTTGTTGCACGGTGGGCATGCTGTGTGCCGTGGATGCGTGGATGCAGAGGGTGGCGTTCCGGAGGAGAGGGTCTGAAGGTAGATGCAGAAAATTCTTGCACACTTCCGACTGTTGTTGCTTGCCCCAACTTGCTTGCAGGGGCTTCCATGTGGTGGGCGTTGAAGCGGATCCCACCCTGCTGGCCCGCACCTTCCGCTTTGCACAGGCGCGTGTCCCGCTGTGCATGCTCTGCCGCTGCTCACGCTCCTGCTGCTGGTGGCCCTGCCGCCTCTGCTGCTGGCGCTTTGCACAGGCATGTTGCCGTCGCTGCTGCCGCCGCAGCAGCCGTTGCCGCAGCTGCAAAGTCATGATGCCTTGCGCGTGTCGCCATGCCTCTGCCGCTGCGAGCTCATGATGCCGCCCTGCTGTTCCTAACTTACTCCGATGTGCAGGCGCACCGCACTTACATTGGGCTGGTCACGGCTTATCTCCTGCTGTTCAATTTGCGCCTGACACCCCCAACAATGCTCGCGCTCTTCCTTGTTGCAGGCGCACCGCGCTCACATCGAGCTGGTGACGGCTAAGGTGGAGCGCTCGCTGCTGCAGGACACCACCGCAGACCTGGTGCGTTGCATGGTGCAGATTCAGCCATCATGGTTGCTGGGANGCCGGACGCATCGAGGCACAATGCCAGCCGGCCCATCTACCTCCGTGTGCTGTTTGAAGTGGCGTTGCTGCCGCTTTCCTTTCCAACCATACAGGTCACTTTCCTGCACGGCCTGCACCTGGTGGACACGCCTCGCGCCCTGGACGAAGCGCACCGCCTGCTCAAGCCGCACGGCAAGCTGGTGGCGGCCTGGAACGACAGGTGCGGGTTTGCTTGGAAGCTGTGCGGTTGCATGGTAAGTGCTGTGGCGTGCGCGCTCTGCTGCGCTTGGCCTGTGCGATCTTTGCAGCAAGCTGGCGCTCGCGTGGAGTGGAGCGGCTGGTGCGGCTGCGGCTTGCTTGGGGTGGCCCATTTGTTTGTCACCTCCCTGCACAAGCCCTGTCTAGTGGGCTGCCTGACTAGCAAACCGTGTCCAGCATGCTTCGCCAGTGAAGCCCTGCTGCCCATGCTACCGGTGCAGCCCTGCCGCTGGCGCCTAACCAAACCAGCCTGTCCTGCCCGCTGCAGGAACCAGACCGACCCCTTCATCGTGCACCCGGTGGGCCTTGCTGTCCGCATTAGCCCAGCATGCTAACCGAGACTATGCTTTGTATGTTCCTCCTGCAGGAGCCTGACTGACCCCTTCTTTGTGCACCTGGAGGCCTTGCCACGTTAGCCAAGCATGCTGATTGAACACNATGCTCNTGTGTCCTTCCTGCNAGGAACCTGACCGNACCCCTTCNATCNGTGCACCTGGAGGACCTCTTNCNGAGGCGTACAACCCCTCGTACNAAGTGAGAGTGGGTTTGTGGGGTNGCCAACTCTGNCCANTTGAAAGAGCATGTTGGCTGTGCCTGTTCGAGTCCTACAACCTCTCGTACAAGTGAGCATCACATGCACAGTGGGGAGCTGTGGGGAGTGTTGTGAGCCCAGCACCAGGGTCTGGAGGACCTGTTGCAGGCATACAACCCCTCCTACAAGTGAGAACTTTTTGGTCTTGCGTTGGAGCACCCTCACATGCGAGGGGTGTGGGGTGTAGTGAGGGATGTCAGCCATCGAGGCGCTGCGCACCAGCTCTCCTTGATGGCACATGCGGTGTGTCACATAGCGTGCCGCTGCCACACCATTTGCCTGCCCCGCAGCCGCCAGTCCAAGCAGCGCGACGTGGACCAGTGGAAGGACGTGCTGGAGCACGGTAAGCTTGTTGGATCCTTTCTGCCACCCTAAGGCTGGATGGTGGAGAGGCGCTGAGCAGCCACAGTGGGTAAGCCGGACACGACCGCCAACGGTCGGGTAAGCCGGACACGACCGCCAACTGAGCTGCTCACCTTGCTGCCCTGATCCACTGGCCGTGTTTCCTTGTCCAGCCCGGCCGTTTTCGCCCATCAGCTAGCTCCAACATTTGTCCCTCCAACAGGCGGCAAGTTCAAGCTCTCCGAGTATTCGGTGCATCCCAACCCCATGCGCATGCAGGCAAGCTGCCACTGCTGCCGCTGCTAATGCTGCCGCTGCTAGTGCTGCCGCTGGTGTGGCTGCTGCTGTTGCCAACACACCCGCAGTTGCTGCAGCGTGCACAGCTGCTGGTGCCGCTGCCACCACTGCTTTGTATGAACCCTGCTGCACCATGCCAATCATCCCCTGCAGTCGGCGGTCACGCTGCTGGACACCTTCGACTGCTTGCTGTGCTCCTGGGCCTGCCTATCCTTGTCACTCAATCGCTGTGCTGTCTTTGCTTTGCCCGCAAACCCCTGCAGTCGGCGGTGACCCTGCTGGACATCCTGGACTGCATGTCATTTGTGCGCACACACCTGCGCGGTGAGTGTTCCAGCGTTGCTGGAGACTAGATGTGCTAGTGCAGGGCTGGGCTGCTTTGCTGCCTGCTGTGTTAGCCGACATGGCGTGTATGTCGCTCAGCGGCTGCTGTGTTCACCGCCTGAGTGGGACGGCACAGCATTGCATCCATCCCTGCTTGCAGGCTCGGAGCGCAAGGCCTTCAACAACGATGTGCGCGCGCTGGTGGAGTCGCGCTACGGCCGCCAGCCCTTTGACCTGCAGCTGGAGACGAAAGTCTATGTGCTGGAGAAGGTGCAATGTGTTTTTGGTTTGAATGCCTGCTAACAATTGGGGAGGCTTGGGTACGGCGGGCTCCCACTTGCGGATAGAGACCAAGTGCCAGTTGCTGCTGGTCAATCCCATGAGGACTGGGCGCTTTTCCAAACTGCCAACCCCGGAAGCTGCTGCTGTCAAACCTCGTCCTTGCAGGACGGCGAGGGCGAGGTGGACCCCAACCGCCCCGTCATCAAGCCCCTGCACCAGCAGTCACTGTTCGGAGTTTGAAGGCACGGCACTGCCATGGCTGCAGCAGTCGCTGACTGGCATGTGTACAGCGCACAGCCCTGGACGCCACACTTGTTGCCTGCAGCGGCCGCCGCCATTGCTGCGGGCCGCCGCGCAGTGTGAGTTGCGCCCCCACCGCCGCCGACGGCGCACCTTCGCCACCCAACTCCCCCTCAGCCCGACCCGCGCCACATGCTGCTGGGAAGCACCCACATATCCACGCCATTCCCAAGACCATCCCAACGCCCCAGGACTTGAACAATACCGCCCCCACGTCGCTGTGGCGCGCACAGCCGCGGCGCTGTGCACTCCAACCACAACAACGGCAGGGTGCAGGGCCCTCTTTGTTCACTGCCTGATGCACCCATGAATACCAGCACTGTCTCTCCTCCCCTGGGAAATTTTGCCCGCCGCACTTCCCCTGAGCTAGCTGCCTGCCCACTTTGTGTTTGTTGTCCTTTCCAGCGGCCAGCTTGCTCGCTCTCTTTAGCGGCCACACCGCCCCACCATGATGCTTGCATATAGCGTGCCCGTAGCCTGTATATGCCTGTCTCTTTCTGGAATGTACTCTTCACTCGCATAGCAGTGCCGGGGCCCCTGGCCCTGCCCCGCCCCAACGTTTTGAGAGTCCTGCTTTGCTCTGCTCCTTCGCCTGCCATGCTTAGCTCGCTTTACGTGTCTGTGCATGCTCTTCTGCTCTGCTTTGCCATTGCCGCCCCCCAGGCAAGCCAGCACCAATTGAGTTTCAATTTCCGCCTGCCACTGTGCAAGCTCACTGTAGCGCCTTGACAACAATGACATGCAGCAGCAGTCAAAGCGGCCACAGCGGCAGCAAAGGCGGCAGCATGTAGGACCGGCCGGTGTGTGCAGCGAGGCCGCCTGCTGAGCCACTGTGCTGTGGCAGCTGCAGCAGTGTCACCCTTTGCGTAACAGTGTTAACAGCCAGCTGTGTTACAAACTCAGAGGCACAGAACAAGTGCATCCCGGGGTGGCTTTTCAACTTGACATTCAACAAAGGAAAACAGAAAAATATGTGGAAAAAGGATGGATGCAGATGGTTTGAACACGTCAGTTGGCGGGGATGGCGCACACGCTGTCATATGTGACGGCAACAGCCGCCCATGCACGAGTGGGTTCCAAGGTCACCAGCTTGCTGAACTCTTGAGAAGACCCTGGGTCTTTCCAGGCAAACATGCACTGCAGGCGGTGTGCCGTGTCAATGCCGCACACCCGCTGCCGGCTATTGGCACGCGGTAAGAGGGTACTAGAGGGCTCAGCAAAGTAAGGTGCATGGTAGGCAGCCAGCGATGAGTAACGCCCAGACAGCTGCACGGGCCATTGCTGTGGGTTATTACCCAAGAAAAAGCAGTGAAGGGTTCCGGAGGCTGTCCTTGCACATACACTAGAAGAGCCACAGATGATTTCCACCCACAGCTCGCCTTCAGGCGGCGTCAAAGTACGAGAGGGGGCTTTGCAGTGTATTTCCCCGTAAATGTCCAGAAAGCAAAACAGGTCGGCAGCCGCAATGCAAGCAGCATGGACTTGCTCTCTGCTGAAATAAGAAAAGACAAACTCAGAAGGGTCGCCGCTAATGCAGCGGCCTAGCATTCCAGAAGTGACAACGCAATGACCCGGCCGCCAAAAGTAGTCGGTAGCAACCGCGAGGACGCGGGCACTTCTAAGATCCGGCCACCGCTGCATGAGTGGCGGCGGGACGATCGTTCCGGTCTCATTTGCAAACCCTAGAACGCCGGCATTAGTGACGCCGTACCAGCCCGCAACGCTCGAGGACATTCCCATAATTCGCGAGGCAGCACGCCAAGCGCCTTTGGTGGTGAAGCTGGAGGCCTGGTCGAGCGTGCTGTCCCGTATCGTACGGACGATACCTGCTGTGTCCACAAACACAGCGGTGTCCGCCGCGGTTGCCATGTGCTGCCAGGTGTTGTTGCCGAGCTTGAGGGCTTGCTGTTTTGACTCCCCAGCAGCGCCTGCCCAGCAAGTGACAGGTCTGCAGCCAGTAGCAACACAGGACAGCCACAAAAGTTCATAGCACAAAACGTAACATGCAGGTGGCAGGAGGCCCTTAACTTGCATGCAAACATGAGCTGCAGCATGCTGCGCCCGGCAGACTTGCATGCAACGCGCAACGCACCCCTTTATGGGCCGGCGGCAGAGCGTGTCGCCGCTGTGGTAGCCGCGCACAAAGCCGGGGGCGCAGGTGATGCACATGGCGCCTGGCCCGCACTCGGCGCAATTGGGATTGACGTCGGTGCACACAAGCGGGCGGCACTGCATGAATGTGGCGTGGGTCAGAGGTGAGGCAGCTGCACAGCAAGATACCAGCCAGCTTAGCAGTTGCAGGGCCTGCTGTGTGGTATTGAAGCTGTGGACAGACAGCACACTTGCTGCACTCGACCCTCTTTCATTCAAGTGCCTGTTATAGCAGGGCACTCACCCTGCCATTGCTGCCCATCACAAACTGGGGCGCAGCACAGCGCAGGCAGCGCGTCAGCCCAGCATCGCAGCCGCCATCAGCACAGCCTGGGTGGGTGTCACCACATGTTGTGCGCCAGTCGGCACTCCGGGGCTGCTCAGGTGTGCCCGCAAAGCCGCGGTAGACGCCTGCTAGAGTGGCCCGAGGTGCGCCCAGTGCTGCGCTTGCAGACTGCCCAATCACTAGCCAAACACTTCCATCACTGCCTGCCGCAATGCGCAGAAGTTGGTGACCGTCGGGTGCTCGGAACAGGCGGAAATGCCTGGGAATGCAATAGAGCAGGAGTGGCCAGGCAAGAAATGAGTCCACCTGCTGCTGCATATACAACATGGTAAAGCCAGCTTGCGCCGCAGGCGCAACAAAACCATTCAGATGTGCATGTAGCACTGCATTTGAAATGGGTTTGCCTGCACCCAGCAAACACCCACCACTCACCGGTCCATGCTAGGATCTTTGTACAGCACATCCTGCCCAGCAGCCAACAGCTCATAACCGTTGGCTGCGACAGCCACGTCGCCGGCCTCGGATGTGTAGAGTGCCCCGTTGGGCCGTACCGCAACGTTGATTGGTGGCCAGCAGCCAGCAGCAATGTTGCCTTGAAACGTCGCTGGGTTGTAAGACGAGCAACCAGAGTACACTGCAAGGTAATGTGGTAGAGTGAGGGCTTGAGCCAGCAGACAACTAAGTTGGTGCATGCTGTCGTGCGCAGCGGCACCGTGCTGTGTTTGGCATGCCGCGGTGAGCCTGCTTCAAAAGCAAGGCGGCTGGCTGCACGCCGCAGAACTTACATGTTGCATTCACGGCCGCGACGTCGTACAACTGCCCATGGGGCGCGGGGCCGTACAGGTTTTTGAGGCTGCGCGACCAGCCGCGCAGCTGGCCACAGCCGTCCACTACCCACGGCATGTGTGTTTCGGGCATGATTGTCACCCGGACGCCGGCTGCCTTGATGCCGGCCACAGGCTGGAAGCTGCTGGTGGCCCAGCCCCATTTGAGCAGCGGCCCGCCATACGGCTTGCCGCATGCTGGGTTGACAGCTGATTCGTTTACTGGGCCCACAATCCTGCAAGTATTTGGGCCATGATAGTTGCAAGCTCAGCTGATGTGCCGCAGTAAGTTTGAAGTTTGGGTGCTGCCCTTCACCACATTCACCAGACGTTGGAGGGGTCGCTTGGATCAACGGCAATGTCGGTGGCCTGAACAAACGATGCACGGGTGAACTCGGCTGCATGGCATGAGGGAAGCGGAGAGCTCAGGAGTGCTCACAGGTAGATTGGCAGCATCAGGGCAACCATAGGTCCGAGCACACACCTGTGAGGCGCAGCCGGGCAGAGATGCCAACATCAGCGCCCCAGCCGATGCGTTCAGTGCTGGTCGGCGGCTGGGAATACACTTCAGTGGGGCCGAATGCAGCTGCATGTGTGGGCCCCGGCTGGAAGACAGTTGCATCCAGGACCTCGTAGCGGCCTTGGGCCGTGGTGCAAGGGAAGTAGGCAGTGAAGCGCAGGCCGTACGAGACACCAGTGTCTGAGACCTGCAGCAAGAGGGTCGCCCCAGAACCGATCAAGCTGTAAGGGACGAGGGCACAACTCACACGTGATGCAGCGTATAGATCTCACAGACTTTGCTCACCTTGCGGCACGCGTGCATGACGTCTGTCTGCACCGCTGCAAGATCAATTTTTCCAGTTGCCTTGTCGTAAATCTGTGGGCATGCCTGCGCCGCTTCCTGCAGCAGCAGATGACACATTGCAGGGTGGCGTCAAATCGTCGAGGCCCTTTGGCTACCCTGGCTAATGCACACACTTCCTGGGGCAGAGCGGCAGCTCTCACCGGCCCCGCTGCGGTGTACCAGGCAAGAAATGCTGCCTGCAGCGAGCCGGCAATTAAAGTTGATGGCACTGCGCCAGTGGCGTCCTCAAAGCCGTCGAGGCCGGTGATGTCGAGGCAAACTGCATGCGCAGGTTGGCAAGTCTAATCGAGGTTCGCAAGCTACCAGGCAGACAGCCGGGGGCAGGGCACAACCTGGTCTGCACCGTGCACGGTGACAGGCTGAATTGTGCTGCACGTACTTGCGCACTCACCTGGGGACTGCAGTAGTGAGCGGGAGCCCTGCTTGGTGGAGGCTGCTGCTGCCCGGGGTGGCCGCCGCACTTTCTTGTAAGAGCGGACAGGAGGCGGCAGCGGAGGTGGAGGCAGGCCATAGGGGGGAGGCGGAGAATAGATGAGAGGCGCGCGAGGTGGTGGGCTTGCACGCTTGGGTGGAGGGGGTTGTTTGGGTAGAGGCGGGGGAGGGCGCCTGAGTGGGGGCGGCGGCGATCGCTTTGGTGAGGGTGGGGAACGTTTGGGGGGCGGTGGGGAAGGGCGCGGGGGTGGTGGTCGGGGTGATGATGGCGGTGGCGGTGGGCTGGGAGGCCGCGGGGGCGGCATGGGAGGAGAGGGCGGCGGCGGCACCNAGCCCAGCGTAACCAGTGCCAAATGACGCTGGGTCTGCAGTAGCGGCACGCCAGCTCCCTGCCGACTTCTTGTAGATGGCAGCGACTTGGCTGACGGTGTTTGCAAGGAGCGCTGCACAAGCAGGTGAAGCGGCACATCAGCCTTGTGAGAAAACGGGCCATGCTGCATGGGCTGCATTGCAACGCTGCGCACCTTGATAGTTCAAGTTGAGAGGTCCTGACGCCTCAAACCCAGACTTAAGGTAGCTGAGGCCGGCCCGCTTCACGGTGACCGTGCCTGCATGAATGGCAGGCATCAGAAAGTGCCAAGTTGGGAGGGGACATCGGCGATCAATGAGGCAGCAATGTTGGCATGGCAGTGCTTTGCCTGGCTCGGATGGACCATCCTGGAAAGGGCACTCGGTGATTACCTTGGGCAGGTGGAACAGACGGCTGAACAGGGACGGCATCCAGCTGGGCAACTCTTGGCTCTGTGCCGGGCAGCCTGCGGGCCGTGCCCAGCAGCTTTGCGCCGTACATGCAGGGCTGGCCGCCGGCGCAGGTATTATTTGTGCACATGTAGCGCACATAAATGAGCAGTGCTGTCAGGTCGTCCTGCATATAGCAAGATGGGAGTGTGCTGGGTCCACACGGACCAGACCGGCAGCTGAGCAGCAGGCAGCAGGCGCATGCGTACCGCCGCATAGTAGCAGCAGGGCAGATGTGTGAGGCTGCTCAGGCAGCAACACATTGTGTGAGTACTCGCAAACAGAAAAATGTGCACGTGGCAGCAGTTGCTGCATGGGCGGCTTCCGCGCGGCAGGGCAAGCTTGCGATTGGCGGGCAGACAGCAGAGCATGCGGAGAGGTGGCAAGCGGGCGGGCATCTTCTCAGCGGCAGCAGCAGCGCACCTTGGAGCATGCGCCCAAAATCAGGATGTCTGTGTCCTGATTGCTGGCCAGCGGGCCGCAGGCTGCTGGGCCGCCGACATCGGCGTAATACTGTTCCAGCAGGTAGAGTGCTGCCAGGCGCACAGTGGGCACGTCACCAACGGCCTGCCACTCTGCGGTACGGAGGGCAGGTCGGGAGGCGGAAAAGGCTTCTAAGCTCTGATTCAGATCAAGCACTCCCTCACATTAACAGCATGACTTGCAGCCCAGCCGCCCTCCCAGCTGCAATGCGCTCAGCTCACGCTCGGGCGCGTCGGTGTCGACGAGCGCGCTACAAGGCGGCGCCGCCGACGGCGCGGCCTGCTGGCCGGAGGTCTGCTGCGCAAAGTTTCCGCACACCAGCACCAGGCACAGCAGCCAGAGGCGACCGCCCGTGCCGGCCATCGCTTGGCTGTAAACGTTTGGCACGGTGCAGGGACACCCAGTGCCCTACTGACAGCGTCAGCCGGCCGGTTGCAGCCTCAAAGCTTGGTGAGCAGCTGCGGCAAGGAGAAAGGCACCCTGGGCAGGCGCGGGTTCAGGGGCGGGGCAGGCTCCGGGCCGCTCAGGGCACGTCTGGCCGTCGGCTGTTGGGTAGCCGGGATGCTTTGCTGCAGTTTTGTAGCGTGGGTCGGGCTTGGTCGCGCCTCCAAGTCCAGCCATGCCGCGAGCGCTGAGCCACATGCGCTCGACGCCCCGGCCGGGGCCGTGCCGTGCCGCCGGCGGCGTGCATTACCAAGCAGCCTGACAGGTAACATACAATCATGTGCAGGCAGTAGGAGCAAGGTTTTCATGCAGCTGCATTGATGATGCATTCATGGCAGGGCGTCTGGGCACAGCTGGGCACGAGGCGCGTGCGAGCAGAACTCCACAAGAAGTGGGATTCACCACCGGCTTTGTGAAGGAAACAGCATGCCATGAACGCATGGGAGCATGGCTACCTTTTGGTGAAGCAGCAAGGACAGCCTGCAACCCCCTTNCCCCGCCAACACGTCGTTGATGCAGCCGCAGCGAGATGGCGGCGGGCGGCACTGCCGCCGCCGGCCCATGCGCCGCGGCGGCAGGGCAGAGCAGGGTGACCGGCGGTCTGAGATCACTTCCTGACCGCTAATCGTGGTGGCTGCGCTCAAGCCACTGCAAACGAGCCAGGCTTTGGCCTCGGGGGAGCGAGCTTTCATCGCTGGCGGCTCTTTTCCCGGCCGGCGCACGGTCCAAAAAGTTACGATCGCTTTCTGGAACTTTACACGAGCGCCGAAGGGTGCGATGCGGCGTTTGCAGCGAGCTTGTTGAACCAAGCGCACCGCTTCGCTCGCTGCTTGAGCTGTTGAGCCTCAGAACACACCCGATCGCAGCTCACAAGCTCGACCGCTCAGCTACCGCACCGCCAAGCTGCCGCCGCCCACCCACCGCCGCCACCGCCGTGCAGGCTCGCCTGCAGCTCTCTAGCCGCCCGGCGCCATGGCAGCCCTGTCCAGCCACCTGGTCAATGGCTTCAGCCCGCTGGCCAAGGGCCTCGCTGCCCTGCTGGTGCTGAGCGGCGCAGCCGTCACCTTTGTGCCCAATGCTCGCATTGTGCTTGGGTTGGTGTCGGCCCGAGCCTTCACGCGGCCCACCACCCTGCTCACCTGCGCCTTTGCTGGCGACCTGCTGCCGGTGAGGGCCTGAACCAACTGAGTACAGCAGGTGTTGCTGCAGTGCTGCCGGTCGTTATGCTGAAGGTGCTGCTTGCTGAAGGCACACTTTGGCTGCCTGACGATCAGCAGCTATGTGGGTGCTCAACTTCAAGTTGGCTCAGCCTCAACCGACCACGTTGCCCTCCTATCCGCCGTCCTGTGCAGTCGCTGGTGTACGCAGCCGCAGCCGCCTTTCTGGTTCGCATCGTGGAGCCGCTGCATGGGGCGCGCGAGCTGGTCAAATACTTGGCAGCCACGATTGTCCTCACCTCGTTCGCCACGGTGCGTCGGTGCTCTTGCTTGTGCAGCAAGTTTGTGGATGTCATGAACGGTGCGTGCAGCCCGATGTGCTGCCTCTGGGAGTGCATGCATCAGCCTGCACTGCTGGTTGACAGTGAGGCAACAGCAGTGCTGGCGCCTTCACAGCCAGCTGTAGAACTGCACCTGCGAGTGTGCACTCCCGATCTGCTGCTGCTGCCGCTACCCAGTTTGGCCTGCCCCCAACAATCGCGGCAGGTCATCTGCGTGACAATCGGCTACTACGCATCCCTGACCCGCGCCAAAGCTGAGGGCGACCACACAGGGGACGTTCTGTTCCGGCCACTGGGTGGCTTCGAAGCTGGCGCTGCCGCGCTGCTGGTGAGCATTGCGCGCATTGTTTTGTCCCATGTGCGGTCTGTGCTGCTCCGGCCGCTGGTTGGACCTGAGGCGGGCACCACTGCACTGGCTGCTGGTGGCAATTGGTGCTGAGGGGTCTGCCACGAGCTTGTTATGCGCGGTTTTGCTGCTCGCATTGGCGCGGCCTGAAATAATGCTCAGCCATGGCTTGCCTCGCCATTGCGTGCATGCTGGCTTTTGCACACTCTCCCTACCATGTGCATCACACCCAATCGTTTCAGGTGGCCCTGAAGCAGCTTATTCCCGACAACGAGGTCGCGCTGTTTGGAGGCGCGCTCAAGTTCCGGGCAAAGGTGCGAGGCAGGGCAGTAAATTAGAGCCATCGGCAGAGGCAGGCATCCATGCGGGCGTTCATTTGCAGCAGGCCTGCCGCAGCATGCACAGTAGTGCACGCATCGTTCCATCTGCAACACGAAACACCACGTGCCTGCAACCTGCCTCCCACCCGGCCCCACCGCCTTCTACTTCTTGCTTCCCGTGCAGCACCTGCCGGGGCTGTACATTCTGGGTGCTGGCGCCATGTCCCTGCTGCTGGGAGGTGCCACACGAGTCATCCCCTTCACGCTATTCGGCTCCTACTTCTCCTGGGCCTACCTGCGGTTTGTGCAGTCGAGGAATGGCTTGCGGTGAGCGCGGGCGGGGGTACTGCTGTGGGGGCGGCAGGGAAGGAATACTAAGAAGAGAAGTTGAGCAGCAGGGCGGTACTGGGCGAGCCTGTCGAGCAGGCTGGGTGGCATTCTGTCCGGGGATGTTGAGCAAGCAGGTGGACCGCGCTCGTCTAGCCTGCCTCTTTCAGCGGCTCTCGCCACCACCGGCTGCCCACCCCGTCCCTGCTCACCCTCCTCCCTCCCCGCAGGGGCGACCTTTCGGATTAGTTCCAGCTCGCCCCTCACTCTCTCTGTCCACGTTCACCCTCATAATTATGCCACTCCACCCTCCCCTCCCCGCAGGGGCGACCTGTCGGACGAGTTCCGCCTCCCTGTCCACTCTTTGTCTCTGTTCGCTGTCACAATTCATTCACCTCCGGTTGCTCACCATGTCAATGCTTCCCCTCCCCTGTCCCTGCAGGGGCGACCTCTCGGACGAGTTCCGCCTCGCCTCCTTCTTCCCCCAGCTGCTGCACCCGCCCATCGACCGGCTGGCGGGCGCCTGCACCCGGCTCACCGGCCTGGGCGCAGCAGCGGGCAGCCAGCAGCACCAGGCGGCCTGGCGCAGCGCGCTGGTGGGAGGGGCAGCGCTGCCGGGCAGCCTGGATGTGGCGGACGATGCCGCGCGGCGCAGGTGGGCGGGAGCTTGTATTTGGATGGGAGGGTGGAGGGCTGGGCTTTTTGTGGGGTGCCCAGCACATGCGCTCTCCTTGTTGCAAAGCCCTCTTACAAGAGGGCTCTTGTGAACCACCTGCCACCCCCCTTGCCTCACTTCACCTGGCTGCAGGGAGCGGGGCGCTCGAGCACTGGAGGAGCGCTTGGGCCTCAAGAAAGCCGCCTCTGGCTCCTCTGTGCCTTCGGCTGCTGCGTCAATCGCAATCCCAACAGCAGCCGCTGAACCCGCCAGCAGCAGCGGTGGCGGCGGCTCTGCATCTGCAGCAGCGACGGCCCCCAAANCGGCCAAATCTGGAGGAAGCTCTAAACCTGCCAGCCCCGTGCCGCGGCCAGCGGCAGCCAGCGAGCCTGATCTCGAGGCGGGCGCGGCAGATGAGGAGGAGTGATCCCTGCAGCAGTGGCTGGAGCATTGGAGATTTGATTGCCAAGTGAGCCTGTGAGCGGGCATGCAACACCTGCAGACCAGCAGGAGAGAGAGCTCGCAAAGTGGTGGCCATGCCAAGCCAGGAAACCACATGGGGTCTGGCGGTGGCTGAGCAGTGCGAGAGGCATGAAAACTAGGTCTTCAGTGCCATGCAGCAGCAAGAGGGACTCAACTTCACGCAGGGTGGCAGCACGAGCGGCGACAGCGTGCCGCAGCGCTTTTGGCAAGACATCAGGCAGCGATCTCCGCCACATCAGGCAGCGATCTCCGCCCCTGGCGACTCATCCACTCTGCCCAGCACTTTGTACGTGTTTTTCAGTGCTTGAGCAGCGCGGGAAAGGCCGAGTTCACTTCCCCCGCGCGGGGCCTTGCGCTGTTTGGGCTTTTGCAGTCTCCATAACGATCGCGCTGCTCCTTGAGCACAGACGCCTAGCCTGAGACGCGCTGCAGGGGCCCCAGCGCTCTCCACTGGCTCTGGAGCAAGGTGATTGCTGCTTGTAAAGCCATGTTGCCGCCCGCGGCTGGTACACAGGAGCCTCACGATGCAATTGCATGCCGACCGCCGCGAAGCCGTGCTGCTCGGGCGCCCGCCGCCAGTGCCGCCGCCGCTGCCGCCGCCGCAAGCCCTGAGCTGCCGGGGGTGCTTCCTGAGTGCTCAAGCCCTGCCGTCACCACGCTGCAGGTTCACTTCTGAGAGCAGCGCGCCATGCAGCAGCAGGCGGCGCCGGCCTATGCGCCGCCGCCAGCGGATGCGGCGCTGCAGCAGCGGATCGATACGCTGGTCAGCTACGCGGCGAAGAATGGTGCGGGCTGCTGCTGCCGCTGCTGGTGTTGGTGTGGGTGTGTGGTAATGGTGGGCAATGGTTTGATCCCCATGGCCGGCCGGCCGCCTCTCCCACCTGCTCTCCTCACTGACTCGTTCATGAATCTCCATCGACATTTCCGCTGTGCGCGTTGCACTTCACGCCTGCAGGCATGGGCTTTGTGCAGATGATGGGAGAGCGGCAGGGAGCCAACCCAGAGTATGCTTTCCTGCACGGCGGTGAGGGCGCACCCTACTTTGCTTGGGCGCTGCACTGTGCCCTGAGCGGCCAACCGCCTGCAGCAGCAGCCGCAGCCGGACAGCCGGCGGCAGCGCCATCCCCTGCCGCAGCCGCACCGCAGTACGCAGCTGCGCCGCAACCGCCCGGCGCGCCTGTGCAGCAGCAGCAGCAGCCGGCGGCGGCGGCAGGTGTCATCCAGAAGCAGCAGCAGCAGCAGGCGCAGCAGGGGATGGGAGAGAGCGCGACGGCAGGGGCGCTCGCCAGCCTGCCAGCTGAGGTGTCCAGCGGGTGGGGGCAGGTGCTGGGCCTGCTGAGCGGCTCTCGAGACTCGATCCGCAANCAGCCAGNCNTGGTTCATGGCGTGCGCGCCGTTTGCGGCGGGCATGGCGGAAATGATGCTGCAGGTGGGTGGACGGGGAGCTTGTTTCAGGTGATGCTGCAGGTGGGTGGACGGGGAGCTTGTTTCAGGCCGGGTGTGGAAGATGTGGTGGCATGGCAGAGATGCTGCTGCAGGTGAGGAGAGTTTTGGGGTGTGTTTTGAACCCAAGCTCGCAGCAGTACGGACCGCAACATGATTGTGTCCATGCACAAGCAGCCCAGGCATGCTGCCGCTTGTTGCTGTACTCCTGGCTGCGTGCACAAGCACATTCACACGTTGCGCCGCCACGGCCCCTCACTCTGCGCAGCGCATTGAGGCGTTGGAAGGCCACCACGACCGCCAGCTGCACGTTGTCTACCTGGCCAACGACATCCTGTTCAAGGCTCAGAGCCAGCGGCCGGCGGGCAGCGGGCCGGAAGCAGGTGTGGGGGGGGTCGCGGGCTGCCTGTCTGTATGTGCGTTTTGTATGGCAGAGGCACCCCTTGGCGCTTGGTAGCTCACAGAGGGGCTGAGGCAGCGATGCAAACGGGTAGCCTGATCTCTTCCTAACCAGCTTTTTTGCTTGGCAGAGGAGAGCTCCTCACAACCATTGCCTGCCTGCGCCTGCCATCCTGTCCACGTGCAGACGGCATCGCGCAGGCGTTCCTGCCGCGGCTGGGCCGCATGCTGCGCCGCGCCTTTGTGTCGGGCGGGCAGACAGCTGAGGTGAGGCCGATGGGAGGTGGGCGTGGGGAGACTGCAGGTCGGCAACCTGCTCTTTCATTTGCAGCAAGTAAACTTGGTTTGATTTGTGGCAGCACGGGCTGACCGCCAACTGCCTGCTGCCTTCCCTGCCGCTGTGCAGGTGCAGTCCAACCTGCTGCGTGTCGTCAACTTTTGGGCGGAGCGGGGCGTGTTTAGCCACCTGGATGTGGAGTCCCTGACCATGGAAATGATGGGCGTCAGCGCACCTGCAGCAGGCGCAGCGGGCGCAGCAGGCGCAGCGGGCGGCGCCGCGCATGCAGCAGCTGCCCAGCAGCAGCAGCCGTCCGCTCCGCAGCAGGCGCCGCAGGCGCAGCAGCCGGGGGCGCCGGTCGACTTGGCGGCGGCGGCCCGGGCAGCAGCTGCAGCCATCAATCGCAAGGTTGGCCATGTAGATGCAACCCCGGCGGCAGGCGGCACAACAAGTGGCCGCAGGAAGTGGGACGCAGCTCCACCTGAGGCTGTTGCTGCGGCAGCAGCTGCCGCTGCGCCTGCTGCGGCCAACCAGTGGGCTCAGCAGGCGCAGCAGGTGCTGCAGCAGATGCAGCCGCCAGGGCAGGCGGGGCAGCCGTTTGCGGTGGCAGGCGCGGCGGCTTACGGTGCACCTCCATCAGCGGCCAGCTATTACGCTCCTGGGGCAATGCCTGGTCAGCCCGGCTATGACCAGCAGGCACAGCAGGGGTACGGTGCGCCGCCAGGGGGCTACTACCCGCCTGGAGCTTATGGCCAGCATCCCGGGGCTTACCCACCCCCTCCCGGCCAGCAGCCGGGTGCCTATCCGCCGCCAGGGCAGCAGCCAGGCGCATACCCGCCGCCCGGCCAGCAGCCTGGTGCCTACCCTCCGCCGCCGGGGCAGCAACCAGGCGCTTATCCGCCTCCGCCGGGCCAGCCAGGGCAGTACCCCGGGCACCCCGGGGCACAGCCGCCCTTTGGCCAGCCGCCTGGAGGCTTCTACCCGCCGCCTGGAGCGCCACCCGGTGCCTACCCGCCCCCTCCCGGTAAGTCCTGCTGTGTAATGCTTTGCTCTGCTGCTGTGCATGCTGCCTGATGGGCGTCTGCAAGCTGCGGCAAGCTTGCAGGGGCCTGTTGCTGCCGTTGTCTCTAGCCGCACTAACGGCCGTGCGCCCTGCCGTCGTGCAAACCGGCATCCATTAACCTGGCTGTTCTTGCAACTGGCTCCTTCCTTGCAGGCCAGGGCGCAGTGGGATACTACCCGCCGCCCCCCGGCCCCGAGGCGCAGCCGCCGCCTCCTGAGGAGGAGCCGTTCGATTGCCTGTCCTTCCCGCCAGGTGTGTGTGTGTCTGGTGGCTGCATGCGAGCCTGTGGTGCGTGTGCGGGTTGCGCATCAGAGTGTGCAAGTTCGCGCCGTCGCGTGCTGGCCGCCTGCTTGTGCCACAGTCGCTGCCTACCGATGCAGCGCTGATCATTGCGTGTCTCCCGCTTCTCTTCAAACCATCCTGCAGGCCTGCTGCCCAAGCTGGTCGAGGAGAAGCTGAGGACGGACCCGCCCTACTCGCCGCTCAGGTGCCTGCTCTTGGCTGCGTGCCTCTGGCCCAGTTTGATTTTGGATTCGCCCCTGGGCACAGGAAATGGATGCAGGCAGCCCTGGCCTGCTTGCTTGCATGCACGTGGGCATGGCCGTGCAGCCTGCGACATCGAAGTGAAGGGTCAGCCAGACGCGCAAACCGTGTCTCGTTGTCCTTCCCACATCCCCCTGTGTGCAGCATCTTTGACATTGAGCAGACGGGGGTGCCGCCGCCGCCCAAGATGGACGCTTACCTCAAGTCGCGTGTCGCCAAGTTTTACGCGCAGCTAGGGGTGAGTTGTTTGCCTAGGCTTACTTGGTTGATGGAGGAGGGGTGCGTACCTTGCGTCGCGGGTTGCCAAGTTTTACGCGCAGCTGGGGGTGAGTGTCCGGCACGGCTGCACTGCGCATCTGTTGGCCGTGCGTGCACGCGAGGGGGCACGTGCGGCTGCACGCTGGCGGCAGATCACGCGCAGGAGCCCATTGTGCCCAGCTGTGCTGTGTCATGGGCGCCTGCCATGATGGTATGCCGGAGCCGTGAGTTTTGTGGCTACTTCGGAGCTGCCTTGCTGCAAGTGCGGTTCCTCATCAATTGATCCTTCCCCCACGCAGGATTACCGGCCGGGCATGCTGTACAGCGACATTGAGACTGGCGATGCACGGCACAAGCACTTCTCGGACCGAGAGGCTGCAGGCAGCGCCCCCGCCGGCGGGCCGCCCCTGCCGCCATCCGGTCCGGAGCTGCCCCATGCTGGGCTGGGCCTGGCGCAGCCGCCGGCTGGCATGGGGATGGGCTTTGGAGTGGGAAGCACCCCTGGGCTCGGCCTGGGAGCCGCACCTGTGGACGACGGCAGCTTTGCAGGTGGGAGGGTGGGACGGCAGCTGGTTGTGCTGGGGCTGGCTGTGCCTTATAGTGCGATGCTCATGTGCCCTATAATGGGCAGCAGTGCTGGAAGCAAGCACTGCCGCTGAATCCCCATGCTGTCTCCCCATTGCAAGCCGCAGCATAAGGCTGCCTCGGATCCACAGCTGCAGCTGGCCCATACATGTACCCGCCCTGTGTTGCAGGCATGGGGCGCGGCGGCACGGGCCTGGGCTTCACTCGCGCCGAGCGGCGGGACTCTGGGCCCCACCCTGGCCCAGGCAGCGAGGCTGCCGGCGGCAATGGCATGGGCGGCGCTGCCACAACAGCGCTGGGCGAGGCTGGGCCGGAGCTGGTGGGCAGGCCGGGCGATGTCTTCTCATCGTATCGCTACATGCGCTCCAAGGTGCGGGTGTGGGCTGGCTGGCTCCCTGTATGATTATCATGTCGGCCTGGTTGTTTGAATCTCATGTGCTTGGACTGACGGTCATGGACAAGCATGGCAGAGGGCTGAGCTCTGCACGGCGAGTTTAACCAAGCGTTTGCTACTGCTTCAAAGTAGGTTTTGCTGCTGCACCTGCTGTTCCTACGGTTGCCGCTGCTGGCTGCTGCTGGCGCAGAGTTTTGCACAGCTGACTCTTGGCCCCAACTCCGCTCCGGCCCTATTCGCCGCTCACCTTCTGGCTCAGGGCTACCACCAGATGATCGTCGAGAATGCGGCTAAGAAGTTTGGGCGCGGCCATTGAGGCGAGGCAGCGGCTCATCGCCTGCTGCCAAATCTCCAGAGGGGCTGGCACTCTCAGCAGCTTGCACTGTGCTGCTGGGCAGCCTTGATCAAACCGACTGAATTTGTAACATATGTTAGTGTACAGCTGGCGGTCAAAAGGTCAGCAAGGCACAACTAGACGGAGAAGATACAAATTCTGCCGCCCAGCGGCTGCGGGCACCCAGCAACAGGTGGCCTGGCTGGGCCTATCGGCCGCTGCTGAGTGCTGCTGCCATGGCTGCCGCAGCAGCCGCTTTCATGTCTGCCTCTGTGACAACATAGTCCTGTCCGTGCTGCTCATGAAGCTTGGCGAGCTCGGCGCTGCATGAGTAAAGGAGGCGGGGCAGGTGATCAGCAGAAGGGCCCCACACAGTCCTAGGCGGCCGGCACTAGCGCGCAGTGCACGGCCCGACAGCCTACCCGCAGCTCAGGCCGACAGCCGCGCGCCAAACACATAAAAAAAACATAACGTAGCTGCTCACGTGATGCGCTCCGTAAAGTCCCGGAATCCGGCAGCGATGCGCAGCTGCTGCTGCGCCGGCAGCTCTGCAAGCGCCTCCGCTGTCTCCTGCTCAACTGTGCGGCCACGCAACCTGCAAAGGGGGATCATGGAACAGCAGCCGGGCGGGTGGCTGCTCCCCTGCAGGCGGCTCAGCTAGCGCATGGCAGGCTTGTAAGGAGCGCCTGTGCAGCCTGCGAGGGTAAGCCACAGCAACGACTCGCCGCCCTGCAGCCGTGGCCTGCTGTGCAGTGCGCCTTTGGCGACATCCCCAAAAGGTGCAGTGCGCGAGCAACAGCAACACACGGATGTGCAATAGCCAGCCACGGTACGCGGCTCAACCCACCGCTCCGCTGCGCTGATCTGCTGCACAATGTCGCCCAGCGAGAGCGGCGCCGCCTCTTCCCCCTCTTCTGCCTCATCAGCAGGCGGCTCCCAGGCCTCCCCCTCCCGCCGCCAGTGCAGCAGGTCGCAGGCGTCTTCGCCCTCAACATGGTCATACAGCATGTCTGCAGCAAGGGTGGAAGGCGATGGGTGCTATGCAGAAGCGAAGCACAGCATGTTGACTCAAACTGAGGATAGCACGCCATCTGCAGGTAGCCGTTTGCAACACGCCGCCAAAATGTGCATGCTAGTAGCAGCAGTGCGGCAGTGCTTGGAGATGGCAGCAGCAGCAGCGGCAATGGAGGCAGCAGCAACAGCAGCAGGCAGGCAGGTGCAAGCCTCAACAGGCCTCAACAGCCAGCAAGCAGGCAACGCTTTGAGGGACGCAAATCAAACAGGGCAGCGGCTCACGGTCGTCCAGGAAGGTCACAGCACGCATCAACAGCCGGCAGCGTGCAGAGTATGCTCAAAGATGCCAAAAAGAGAGGGCAGGGCAGCGGCTCACGGTCATCTAGGAAGGTCACAGCGCGCATCTCATGCTCCGCGAACCCGCTCTCCGTGTCTGGGTCGTACCTGGGCAGGGTGAGAGGCGGTGCAATGCATCATGAACTTGCCCAGAGAAGGCCTCAGCACAGGGGTTTGACTGCAACAAGACACAACCGCCGCCGCCCTTCCCCAGCCTCACTTGAGAATGTACACCTGCCGCCCCTCGCCATCTGTCTCTCCTGCTGCCTTGCTGTCCAGCGAAGCGCCCCACCACTGCAGGGAGCAGCTTGCAGGGCAGGCATTTGGCGGCGGAGGGACCGGACAGCAGCGGCAGAGCAGCGGCGGTGATCAGGGCTCAAGCTTGGAAATCAACTGCAGTCCTGACATCCTGTGCACACCTTGTTCACGCTGGTCTCCTCTCCGCCCTCCTGCTCCATGTGTACGCTCCACCACACCTGCGGGCAGGTGGCAAAGCTGTGTTGAGACGGCTGCGACACGAGCGGCGGCGGCAGGTGGCTGCGGCAGCAAGCAGTGGCGGCATCGCGCGGCAGCGCACCTCTATGCGGCTGCCGACACTCAGGCCGAGCTTGGAGGGCAGGTCTGGCTCAGGCGGCGCCTGCTGCAGCTCCACGGCGGCCCACGGCAGCGCCGCGGCAGCCCCCTGGTCGCCCTGGCCGGCTGCAGACATGATGACGAGCCCACAGCGAGCGAGCCGATGCACGATGGCCCACGGCTGAGCCCTAGCATTTGAGTTGGGGCGGGCGGCGCCGCTGGGCCCGCAGCGTCAAGCGCCATTCTCACAACTCAGGAGCCAGCCATCGCATGCCTGGGCTCTCACAATTGAGAGCTTAGTTGACGTCTCTACAGACTGGTAAACTTTTGCTGCTGCTGGGAATGCCAAGCGGGCGAGGGGTGCAGCGGCGGAGCCGCCGTCTGCCCCCTGCAGCGCTGGCGGCGCATTTGAGGGCCAAGCAAGGCTTGCCAGCGGCTGCCCTTATGCTCTTCCTTCATACACAGGCCCCAGCAGGGCCGCAGGGTCAATACGAGTGGCAGGTTCTCGCCCCAGCGTTTGGCAGACAGCCCACCAGCCCACCCACCCTCTTGCCTTGGACAAGGGTGAGCGGTGGTGGCTAGGAGTGGAGGGGTGGCAAGGGCGGCTGCTGAGCCGCCGCCGTCTGCCGCCGCAGGCCGGCTTCCCACAAGCTTGAGCTCTTGCTTCCTACGCAATTGGGCTGATCACAGAGAATTCCTGGCTTCCCTTCTCACACTCGCCAGGCAGGAGCTGGGAAGAGATGAGCTTGCCCGCCAAGCGCAAGCAGGAGCACGGGCCCACAGCCGAGCACCCACCGCGGGCGCGCACGCGGCAAGGACGCAGCGATGAGCCGCAGCCGCCGCCTGCCCCGGTCCCGCCGCCAGCGCCGGAGCCCCCGCCAGACGGCATCCTCAGCGAGATGGAACTAGAGGCGCTGGGTGCACTGGTGGCCGTCACAGATCTTGGCTGGCAGGCGGCTATGGAGGACATAGCGCAGCGCTTCCCTCGGGCGGCAGCCTGCCTGGACAGTGAGCTTGAAGCGCTGCGGATGCTGCGCTATTTAGCGCACCTCGGACACGACATGGCAGAGCTGGAGGAGCGGCTGCGCCCCCAGTTCCCCTTCGCCTCCCGCATGTGGCGGCTCAAGGCGTGGCAGGCGGATGCAGCACCAGCAGCGGCGCCAGGGCAGCAGCCGGCGCAGGAGTGAGCGGCGCTCTGCTGATGCGCTGGAGCCGGCAGGGCGTCCTGTGCTGATCTTGCTTGCACCAGTTTCTGCATCGTAGTGCTCCCCAGTAGAGGTGTAAGAAGCAGGAGTGCATAGAGTGGTGCCATGACGCGCAGGCGACAGCAACGCAAAACGCATCCAGCGCCCTGGCAGGCCCAGCGGCGCCGGCGGGAGCAGCTGCCGCCATTCAAGGGCCCGATGCACAGGCGCTCCTTGCAGTTTCAGCCAACCACGCGATCAACCTGAGCTGTTTCAAAGCTGTAGATCGGCGTCCTGGGCGATGTGGTCGCCGGGCCCCGGTGAGCGCAAGCTGCAGTGCCCTGCTGCCGCCCTCCGCGATTGCTGCTCGATGTGCATGTCGTACTTGATCGGTGGACACCATTCAGGTGGACCCTGTGATCGGCTGCAAAGCCCTCGCTTGGCCCTCGCCTGAATCAGCCGGCGCTGCAGCTGCCTCCGATCGCTGCACATGCTACGTGGACTCTGCCAGCTAACCCCGCTGGCCTCGGGTCCTGCCGCCGCCGCTGCCGCCGCTGCCGCCAACCCCAGTCGCCAGCCCCTGCCTCCTGCCCTGCAGAGCTGCCCGCCGGCAGCCCCCTGGCGGCCCACACCTTTACCGACGCCGAGCTGCAGTCGCTGATTGTGGGGCTTGACAATGGGCGCCCCGATTTGGACAGCCTACTGGGCGGCCTGCAGGGCGTGCCCAGCCTGCAGTTCTTGCCGCACCTCCCAGAGGATGCAGCTGCCGCCTCTGCACACCAACAGCCAGAGACAATGCCGCCGCAGCAGCAGCCAGCGCTGTTCGTCCCCTCCGACCTATCTGGCAGCGGGCCGGCGCTGCCGCTGCCGCCGGCACTTGAGCTGCCGCTGCCATCCTCGTCGCTCGGCACCTCAGAGGAAGGAATGGCCTGGGACGACTCAGGCCCACAAGAGCCGCAGCCGCAGCCACAATCACGGTCACAGCGGCCACAGCGGCGGCAGCAGCAGCAGCAGCAGCAGCAGCAGCATGCAGCGCGGGCTGGGCGGGCAACCGGGCAGCGCGGCCGGCCGCCGCCGCCCGCCAAGCAGCCGCACAGCCAAGTTGAGAAGCAGCGGCGCGATCGGATCAACAGCTTGATCGATGAGCTTCGAGAGCTGGTGCCACCTCAGAGCAGCGAGTCAGCTGCCGCCACGTCAGCACTGGATGGTGCAGCCAGCGACGGTCGCCGCCCCAAGCACACAGTTCTGATGGACACGATACGCCTCATCAAAGATCTGCAGCTGCAGCTGGCAGAGATGCATGGCCCACCGGCGCGCGACGGCACTGGTGGCGGTAGCAATAGCGGGTGGGTTTCTGGGCATCAGAAGCTGTGGGTGGGAGGCAGCAATATGTTTGGTTCTTAGCCGTGTGTTTCCCTAGCATGGGATGGCAGTGGCAGCAGGAGCGACAGGGGTTGAACTGCCTGCATTACGAGCTGGGAGTTACGTGACTGCCCGGCTGTCACTGCTGGCTGCCGTGTGAGATCTCGCCTGCACTTCATGCCTGCGTGCAGGGACGCTGAGCTGGTATGGCAGGATTCACAGCTGCCGCAGGCAGCAGCAGCAGCACACGAGGCACAGCACGGCGAGCAGCAGCAGCAGCAGCAGCAGCAGCAGCCAAGCGGCGAGGGCGGCCATTTGCACCCGGAGCTGCCGCATGCGCCTGAAGATGAGCCAGCTGCCGAGGCTGGCGTGGTTGTTGAGCTAGAAGATGGCGCCATTCGATATGTCAAGGCGCGTGAGCTGGCTTGGACGTGTATGGTTTGTATGCTGCAGCCATGCTCGGCTGCGTTGTTTGGGTGGACCGACTGAGCCTGAGAGGCGTCAGAGTTGCAGCAGCCTGCAACGAGGCTAACAATCCGCCAAAGCCGCTACTTCTGGGACAGCTGCGGGTTGCCTTGCATGGGTGCTGCTCCCTCACTCCCACACTCTCGCTGCTCTGTTCAGGTCACCTGTCCAGACCGGCACGGCCTGCTGGCAGACATTGTGCGAGCGCTCAAGGTGTGCTTCTGTGCTATCTGGGTCAGCATGCTGCTGCCTGTGATCACGCATGCGGCGGCACTCAAGACTGGCTGAGCAGGGCTGGCGCTGCCCTTCAAGCCGGCCCTGCTGGTCAGTCGCCTGGTTGCGCCTTCACTCCCGTCTTGCCCACAATCACTGCAGGAGCTGCCGCTTGAGATCACCACAGCTGCGATCACCACGCGGCGCGACCACATATGCGTGGACACTTTCCAGGCATGTAGTTGACTCTGGGCCAACTCATGTTGTAGTGCGATTGCAGCAATCTGCGCATGTGCAAGTGGCTGGCTGCACGCGGCATTGCACACCCCTTCCTGTGGCTCTGCGCTTGCGCCAGTGTGCGCTTGTGCTTGTGGCAGCCTGGCAGGCTTGTACCCCTCCGCTTTTGCTCCACCATTGCTCCTTTGTCTGCCCTTCTCTCCCAGGTTGAAGTGGAGGACCCTGCCCTGCGGCCAGAGGACATTTCGGACCTAATAGAAGAGGCGCTGCGCCTGCCGGGCGACAAGAAGCGCAAGGCCGATGCCGCGGGCACATGAGCAGGGGCCTCTGACCAGCCATTGAACCCCGTGGTAGGCCAGGCAGGCAAGATCGGGAGCGTGGGAGCAAGAGCGGCCCAGCAGAGAGCGGAGCGGTGGAACGAGAGCGTGACAGCAGCGAAGAGAGCATGCGACCTGTGCACAGCTATTTAATGTTTCTCATGACTGCTAATAATGACACCTGTACCTATTGGCATGAATGTGAGGGAGTAAGACGCTGTAGCTTGTGCACCCCTCGAGCCTTGGCGCTGCCGCGTGCTGACCGACGGCGCAGCGCAGGGGGCTCCTCACTGACCCTTGCTGCGGCCACCTGAGGGCATTCAGCGCAATCCCAGCATACATTCGTCGCTCGCCATCTTGGGTTTGCGCTCAGGCTGCGTGCCGACGGGTGCCCTGAACTCCAGCCGCGGGGACAGCGTCCCTTACCAACGCTGCGCACTTCAGCTCGATTATAGATTGTTTTAGAGTTCCCAGCGCGTGCAGCGGGCCCTCCGGCCAACCGAACAGGTGCGACGAGCGCGGTGCGGCTTGTTTGCGCACCGGCGCATCCTGCTCCGGCACTCTTGATGCCTGCGCTAGTCGCCGATGGCTGCAGAATCGCCGGACGCAGCGGCGGCGGGCCCAGGGCTTTGCCGCCGCCCTCGACGTGCCCTCGGCTGCCGCCGGCTGTCGGGGCACGAGCAGCTGCACATGCTTTAGCAGCCCTTCTGTGCTACGGTTCTGCGCAGGCTGCAGGGAGCACAATGGGCTCAGTGCCAGCGGAGGCGGTCCTGGCGGTGTTGAAGCAGCTGAGCCACGACATCCGAGGTGCGTTGCGCTCTGCTGCCACGCGTGGCCATGAGACCTGGGTCCTGGCCATTTGCATCTATTCGTGAACCGGCTGGCTGTTGCAAACCTGTGCATCCAGCTACTATGGAAGGGCAGCCACCCTGCGTACAGTCCCCCATAGCTGGTGCTTACCTGTCATGTTACTTTGTTAGTGCTGCCGCTCCTGCTGCCACTGCAGACTTGGATGTGGGATCGGGTGTGGACCGCCACCAGAAGCTGCCGGTTGTGCAGGCAAGCGCTGCCGCAGGCAGCTTGGGCAGCAGGGGTGGCCGCCGGGGCACCTTATTGCCCTCCTGACCATAGCAGCAGCAATCTGCTGTGCCTGCTCTGCGTCTGCTGCCAACATGCACTTCATGCCAACAATGTATTCATGTGCCGTCCTGCCACTGCGTCTGCCCTGCCATTCACTGGCCGCCTGCAGTTCCTGCGAGACTATGTGGCCGCCAACAAGCCGGTCATCCTGACTGGTGCGCCCTTGCACGCTTGTGTACAGCTGCCGTGCATACCTGCACATGAAGCCCTGCTGGGTTTCATGGGGTGTGGGGCTGCACACACATGCACACATGCCGCTGCTACACGCTAGTGCAGCTGCACAGATGCACACGTGCCGATGCCACAGGCTGCATGCTGCATGTGGAACGCTTGCCAAGTGCCACGGCACCGTCGCACACAGCCGAGCGTTGACTGCACCCTTCCTGTCAGGCGTGGTGAGCCACTGGCCGGCCTTTGCCAACTGGACGGACGATTATTTGTGCCAGCTGGCGGGAGACACGGAAGTCACAGTGGCACTCACTCCCAACGGCCGAGCAGACGCGGTCACCCCGCTGCCTCCCAACAGCGGCAGCTGCAATGGCACCGGCGGCAGCAGCAGTGGCGCGGCAGCTGAGGGGCGGAGCGGCGGCGGCGGCGGCAGCAGAGAGGGCGGTGAGGACGAGCACAGCACAGCGCAGCAGCCGCAGCGTGTGTTTGCGCTGCCACACCAAGTCAAGATGCCGCTCAAGGACTTCCTGCTGCTGCTGCGCTCCAGCAAGCAGTCCAAGCTGGGGGCCAGCGGGGACAGCGCCGCTGAGCTGGCCGCAGCGCAGCGCCAGGCGGCAGCTGCGGCTGCGGCCGCTGCGGCGCACCCGGGGGTGGTGCCCTATCTGCAGGTGAGCGTTGCAATGTACCGCAGTGACAAGGGTGTTGCCGTTTGTGCAATGTGCATATTTGCGGACACCGGCATGCAGCAGGACAGCAGCCGCTCTGTGCAGCAGACGAGCATCATCACCCTCCAAATCCCCCCACATGCTGCAGCTAGTGATTTCGTGAGCACTTGCCCCCTCCACCACCCTGACCCCGCTGCCTTGCAGTACCAGAACAGCAGCCTGACGGCCGAGGTGCCGCAGCTGCTGGGCGACGTCGACCTGCTGCTGTCGTGGGCCACCCAGGCCTTTGGTGAGTGGCGATCCTGATATGATTGTTGTTTCTATTGCTCGGCTGCACTTGTGACAGCTGCTGGGCGACGTGGACCTGCTGCTGTAGTGGTCCACCCAGGCGTTTGGTGAGGGTCTCACTCTGCTGGCAGATCAGTCCACGATTCGGGTTAGATCCACAAAGCTGGATCCCAATCGGCCTGAGGCTCAGTGACAGGCACACGCATGCCCTGTTTAACATGGGTTTTTGCAGGCTTGCTCTACAGTCATGCTCCACACCATTCATGCAGGCGGGCTGCCCGAGGCCGTGAACCTGTGGATCGGCGACGAGCGCAGCGTGACCAGCTGGCACAAGGACCCCTTTGAGAACATCTACGCGGTGAGCTGCTTTTGAATGAATGCCGGTTTCAGTCTAGATAATTGATGGAAATGTGGGACGAGCTGGCACAAGGACCCGTTTGAGAACATCTACGCGGTGAGCTGTTGATTAGTCACAGCAAATGTGCCATGGTATCATGATGTTTGCGGAATGCGGAGAGTGCAGGGGTGCAATGATGCCATGCGTCACTAACTTAATGTGCCGGCTCTTACCTCCTCGTACTTCCTCGCACCTGTCCAGGTGGTGGCCGGCTCCAAGACCTTCACGCTGCTGCCGCCCGCCGACATCTTCCGCATGCGGCTGCGCCAATACGCCTCGGCCACCTACAAGCCGCAGGGCTCGGATGCCGCTAGCCAGGTAGGCGGGAAAGGTTGTTGGTGTGCATGCATTGTGAGCAGGGCAGCTTGCAATCGCATCTTTGAAGCGTGCAGCGCCCACCGCCCGTACAGCCACTGCACACATTCTCTTGGCTTTGGTCCTTTCCACAGGAGGCGGTGGTGTCTGGCTCGGTACTGCTGGCCCCGGTACTGGACCCCTCTGGCGAAACGGTCCTGTGGTCCTCCGTGCCCCCCGCCCCCGACGCCAAGGCGGCCGCAGCAGCAGGCACAGCTGCAAACGGTGCTGTCGGCAATGGCGTGCGCTTTGCGATACCGGATGCAGAGGACAACACTGCTTCAGTTGGGTGCGGCGAGGAGCAAGGGCAGCGGCTGTGGGACCCGGATCTGTTCAACGACCCGCAGCTGCCGCCGCCCATCAAGGTCACGGTCAAGGCAGGGGAGGCGCTGTACCTGCCCGCCATGTGGTGGCATCATGTGAGT
Organism: Chlorella ohadii; assembly: GCA_025026875.1. Taxonomy (NCBI): domain Eukaryota; kingdom Viridiplantae; phylum Chlorophyta; class Trebouxiophyceae; order Chlorellales; family Chlorellaceae; genus Chlorella; species Chlorella ohadii. The sequence goes on from JADXDR010000079.1 coordinate 62,361, forward strand.
TGGGGTGCTGAACAATTTTGTCATGTTGATGGTTTGCTGAGCACTTGTTCAGGGAGTCTGGGCGGGCTTTCGAGGGCGGTAGGCAGGGGAGGGGCTACGCCTGCCCGCCATGCCATGGCAGCACGTGAGTGGCGGTTTGAGTTCCACAACTGGCGCCATGCCCTGCTTGCGTAGCAGGCCATATGAGTTCTGTGCCGTGCGGGGTCTTCCCAGTCGCAACGAAACGGCTGGCACTGATGTTGGCCTCTGTCTTGGCTCCTGTGGCTGCAGGTGGAGCAGGAGCCTGATGAGCAGGGCCGCGCCATCGCTGTCAACTACTGGTGAGGGCATGGCACAGCACAGCACAGCACAGCACAGCACAGCACAGCAYAGCACAGCACAGCACAGCACAGCACAGCATGTGCTGACCAACGCAGTTGGCGGCGGTGGTGCGCACCTCTGCATAGCATGCTCTCACCCGCGCAATGACCTGACCTCCAAATTCTTGCTTTTCTGCACCCACAGGTACGACATGAAGTTTGATGCGCGGCAGGCATACCTGCAGGTAAGTTCAGCTTTGCCGGGCCGCATTTCCAGCAGGCGCGTTTGCTGGGCAGCTGCCCACACTGGTGATCCGCCTGTGCGACCTCGCTTGCAGTGGCATGCCAAGCACGTGCAGCTGGCTGAGCAGCTTGCGCTTGCAATGCCCTGCTTGCAGGCGATCGAGCGCCTGGCCCAGCTGATTGGCCTCAACGAAGAGCCACCCGCCCCGCCCGGTGAGCACACTTGCAGGCTGGCCAGCTTGTGCGGTTTGGCATGCTGCTGCATGTGCGGCGTGCGTGCATGCTGGTCTGCAAGTCGATCTGCTCCGCCTCATGCTGCCTGTGACATGCACCCGGCCCGCAACCTCAGTGCCCAACTACCCATCCCGTCATCATCCCTTCCTTTCTTTCCGCCACGCCTGCCGCAGAGTGTCCCAGCGATGGGGAGCACCGGGAGGGCCAGCTGCGCCCGCCCTACTCCAACCGCGCATTTGGCTGACCGCTGCCTTGCTCAAACAGCGTGCCTGGGTGACCGCAGTGCATACTGCAAGGACGGCTGCATCTGCATACATCTCCTGACTTGCTGCTGCTGCTCGCAGGGCCGCAGGGCTTTGCTGCCACCAATAATTTGCCATGATTTGCCACACCCAAGCTCTCCACCTAGCCACGTCTCTTCATGCGTGCATTTCTGTCGCCGGGGCCGCACTGGCTGCCCGCCCATAATGACACAACAACCTGCCGATAAAGGCTGCGCCTTGCTTTTCCAGCTGCTGTTCCATGCAGCCGCTTGTAGCATCAGTCGACAGCGACACCATGCCTTAGATATATACTGTACGTCGCATTCGTGCTCCTCCCCTGCGCTACCTCTGTTGGTGTTTCTTTACCGTCCATTTGCTCTCCAAGCTGTGCACTTGTAAGCCATGTCTGCCCTTGTGAGATGTGAGTCACACAGGTGCTGGGGTGTTGCACACACACACACACACGGTTTGAAGCACTTGAATCGAATCTGATTGGAGCTGTGCAGGGCACGGGAAAGAATCAACACGTCTAGACAATCAGAGGCGGCAGACCGGCATCAGCCCGGCAGCTGCAGCTTGCTATCAACACTTGCCGCTGCTGCTGCTTCAGCACGGCAGCGCTCTCAGCTGCCTGCTCCCGCTGCCCGCTGCTATCGGTCAAACAGCGAGTGCACTGCTGCCGCGCTAAACGCCTCTCCATGCTCGTCGTGTGCGCCCCCCGCCTTGGGCCCCCGATGCTTGGGCTCAGCCAAAGGAGTGACTGCGGGCGGCTTCCAGTCTGCGAGGGCAGCCAGGGACGACTTCTCGCAGGCCGCCACCTGAAGGTGGGAACAAGTGGGAAACGCCGGCCAGTCAGCAAGGCCGCTGCCACAGGCTTGGTGCTGACCAAAGCCTGGTGCCTCGAGGTGCGGCAGGGGACGCGCATGCAGGGCAGCCAGCGAGCTTCCAGGGCAGCAGCAAAACCGTGTGTTCAAGTTGATTTGGTAGCTCCCTGCCCCCAACCAGTGTTCACCAATGACTTTCTGGTCAAGTCGCGCTGCACTTCTGGCTGCCCGTGCCCACCACTAAGTTGTCCAAACCACACACTTCACCAACATTTGTGCATTGACCACCCGTACTGCTCACCAGCATTTTCTTGGTCAGGTCGCGCTGCGCCTTCTCGCTGCCCGTGCCCAGCAGCTGCTGTGCAAAGCGCTGCAGCGCATCGGGCGTCATCTTGGGCAGGGAGGCCAGCACGCCGTGCACTGCGGACCTGCACGCAAGATGAAGAGTTGCAACCTTGTTTGGAGTTTGCGTCGTGCAATGCACCCTTGCGCGCTGTTGGTTGCTGCATGAGACAAGTTACGCACCACAGCTACCATGCACGGCGCATGAAGTCCTTGCTCCATCAACCCTCACAGAAAGCACTAAAACGCATCCAGAACGTCTCACCCCGGGTCGCCCAGCTGCTGCACCAGGATGTCGCGGATCAGGGCCATGATGTCCGCCTGGTGCGTGGCCATCGTCTGCATGGGTGAATGACACGGAAAAGTAGATTGCCCATTGCCTCGATGATTTGTTGCCGTAAGCAGCAGGTCTACACGGCTGCAGGTGAGAAAAGCGACCATGCATGGCGCTGTGTGCGCCCTCCACCCCACACCCCCAAAGCACCCGCTGATCGCTCCAATGTACTCCAAACACAGCGCACCTCTGTGGCCAGGCTGCTGATGGCTGCACGCAGCACCTCGCTGCCCACATAAGCGTACAACCGCTGGTCCCGGGGTGCCACCCCCACCAGCGTCTTGGCCAGCTGCGCAAATCTGAAGGCCGCGTCATCCCGCCAGCACATGCCCGCAACTGCTGTTGTAACCGCCTGGAACCCTGTGGTGGGGTCGGTTTCCAGTAGCCACTCCAGCACCGATTTGCCGCCGCCGCCAGTACTGCCTGCCGCTGGCCCCGCTGCCGCCGCCGCCGCTGCTGCCGCCGSTGCGGGGCTGCCGCCGCCCAGGGTGCGGGTAGACAGCTCTTTGAGCAGTGAAGCGTATTCTTGTGTGAGCTCGCGCAGCAGCCGCTCCCGAATGATTTCGTCGTTGGCGCTGGCGGAGTCTTCCGTGCTGCTGGGCCCTGCTGCAGAGTTTGGGGCGTGATGCAGGGTGTCAGGAGCGCTTTCAGTGGTTGGATCAGGGGTCCTGAAGTGGTACCGGTGCAGGCTGCTGATCTAACACACCATGCCTGGCATTCGATGCCGTCTGCACAACACAGCCAGGCCATGCGCTCACCGGCAGGGGCTTGCAGGCTGCCCCACGCGCTGGTCAGGCGCGTGTGCATGTGCGGCACCAGCTGCGCCAGGGCCGGCACCAGCCAGGGCTGCAGGTGGCGGTCTGCAGGGGGAAATGGCGCAAGGCGGGGCAGATTGTGGGTAAGAAGGCAGAAGGCAATAGACGCCCGCCAAAACAAGCTGGGGCAAGCGCACTGTGCATCGCCTGTGCACCACAGGAAACACCGGGTCTGGCCAGCACAGCATGCTCTGAGGAACGCGCCTGCGCAGCTCTTGATGTGGGGGATGACCAGCGTTGATTTTGCAACCAACCAGTGTGTACTAGCCCAGCCTATGACACACCCACCCGCGCAGTTCTTGATGTGCGGGATGATCATGTGCCGCATGATGATGCGCACGTGCTGGTGCTCCAGCGTCTGTGGAAGAACGACAGCCGGTGAGATAGGCACTGGCATGCCTTGGTGCACGTGGATAAGGGCAATGAGTGCAGGATAAAAACACGCCCAAGCAATGCAATCTCCGGTGGTGCACTTGCCCTGCTGCCTCATGCACAAAACAAACTTCACCCACAGCTTATGCCTGTTAACTCACGTCCATGTAAGCGAAGCCAGACTGCGCGTAGGCTGCCGCAAGTGCAGGGCTGTCCAGGGCGGGTGGGCAGTGCGTGGGCAGCAGCCCAACAGTCTGCCAAGGGGTGCACGGGGCAGGGGCCACACACACAGCTCAGGAGGGATACATGCCGAGTTGTTACTGCAAGCTTGTCCTTGTGCAACCCGCCTGGTACGTGAACCAGCGCATGTGCGCAGCCAGCACAACGTCTCCCAGACTTGCACACCCAAACGCATTCTGTGAAACTGAGTCTCTAACCTGGTACGTGAATTCACGCATGTGCCGCAGCCAGGCACGCATTGAGGCCGCCGTGGTGCCGCCCACACTTGCATATCCATCGTCACCCGTCTCGCCGCTGCCGTCCTCAGGGGGCTGTGGGTGGGAGGGGGCAATGGGAAAGTAATTGGCAGTTGCAGTCATGCGAATGCACGAGGCAGTGGGGCATGTAACCATCAAAGTTTGCAAGCATGCACACGCAGAGCAGACATACAAAAGAAGCGCCTGACCAAATCCCACTCACCTTGGCTGCTGCCTTGCCGACGGGTCCCCGCCGCAGGTACAACGCCCGCTCCTGCACACAGCATGGAGAGATGGTGCAGTCAACCTCTGCTTCAGATTCGGTTGCCGGCTGCAGCTGCTGTCACGCTCCACGTGTTGACCACTTGCAAGTTGACGTGAAACCCCCACCAGGAGCAATGGCAGAGGTGCAATCCAATTGCTTTGCATCCCAGCGCCCTTCCCGCACCTGTGGCGCGGTTTCAGAACCGCTCCAAATGGTCCACGTGCTAGCGCAACCAATCAGGCAGCGCCACAACACCACCAATCCTTCCACCCTGTCCGCACCTGTGGCGCCATCTCTAGCGCCGCCCCAATGGGCGCCAGCGCCTGACGGCCGGCCGGCGTGTAGAGCGCGTGGATGCAGGCGACAATGCGCAGCATCTGGGGAACGGCCCACTCTGCGGCAGGAAAGCCAGGAAAGCAGATAGGAAGAGATAAACGCCTTGCAGCAGCAGCAGAGGGTGAATGCACGCCATGTGGCACCTGAACTTGACAGCCAAAGTCCCCTGGTTTCCGCCAAACCCTCGAGGCACCGCCCACCTGTATGCTGTGCAAGGGGGTGCACCGACGAGCCCGCCGGTACCGCCGTCCTCATGGTACGGATGCATCGCTCCACCAGGTGTGTGTGGTGATACAGTATCCAGCGCGCCGCCTGGCCGCCCGCCTGCGGCACAAAGACGGTTGGCCTCCCATGTATCAAGATCCGCACATCCAACACATACTTGAGGCCAAAGCCAGCCCCGGTCGCACGCATTTGTGGCACGCCAATTTTTTACCGTGCCGCAAGGCCGACCATGCACCCCAAACCAGTCCAACGCCCAGTCCCACCTGCCAGCCCCCAACTCCATCGGGTGTGACGGGCGTGTACTGCTGAATGAAGGCTTCCGGGGAGGCCAGGTGGGCCTGCCAGGCTTGGGAGGTCCATTCCGCACGAACCGGGGCCAGCACCCACTCGACCACCTGCAAGCGCACAGGGGCAGCGATTTAGCAACATAGTGGTTGCAGGAGCGCCTGCCAGGCGGGCGAAGTCCACTCGGCCCGGACGGGCGCCAGCACCCACTCAACCACCTGCTTGACAAGATGGGTCAGCAAAACAGTGTTGAAGAGCAGGCGGAGTGGTCAGCAGGCAAAGCCACATGCTCGCTGTGCACATCGCCATGTTGATGCACATGCCGAATCCCCCTTTCAGTCCAACCTCGCACCTGCGCCTGCAGCTCGGGCGGGCCTGCAGTGACGGCACCCACTATGGCTTCCTGCAGCGCGTTCTTCTCGCCTGCACACCGAGGGTCCACACAGGAACACCTGCCTTTGTCAATAGACCTGGTATGAGAATGTGCAAAGCTGGGCTATGGGAGCGTGGGCAATCATGCAATGCACGACACAAACAAAACTTCCATCCCGCGTCTACAACCAGCAAGGGATGGATCCAGCCTGGCGCACCTGCTCGGATGCGGCCGGCGTCCCAAAGCCCCCGCATAGCAAATGCCAGCAGGGTACATTTTAAAAAGATAGAATGCAACACGGCACCTGCTCGGATACGGCCGGCGTCCCACAGCTCCCGCACTTCAGTGGCCAAAACGCATGATTGTACACAGTAAAAGGATGAGCAAATCCACAAACCTGCTCGGATGCGGCCAGCATCCCACAGCTCGCGCACTTGAGTGGCCAGCGCCTCCAGGTGCGGCAGGAAGGCCTCGGGGCACGCCTTGGTCCACTGCAGCAGCACCACTGCGGGCAGCAAAGCGAGGGCAGGGCAGGAGGAGCACATCGGCTCAGCAGATGGTGGCAAGTTTTGTGCAGGAGTAATGCACCCGATGCCCAAACCCCAGAAAGCGTATCGGCCAGCCACGCCTTCAACCGCGCAAACACGTGCGCAGGCCCCTTTGCACTCAGCATCCCAAGGCCTCACTTGCGGTGAACTGGCGAGCGTGCATGCCCTCGCGCCAGATTGGCGGCGGCTTGCCCGGAGGCGGCTGCTGACCAGGTTCGCTCAGCGGCAGGTTGTTGACTAAAATGTCAAACACCCTGCAGGGTTGAGATTCCAAGCAGGGATAACTTGATTGCTTTGATAAGCGACAGGCGGTGGACAACCAGCCAAAAGCCGCGCTGCAGGCGCAGTTTACTTGTATGCATGCCAACAACAAGCCAACCCCATTGAACCTGCTATCCCAACCCGCCTGCGTGGCCTGCCGCCATGCGCACCTGCCAACCGCGGGCGCCGCCAGGTCTTTGCGCACCCCAAAGACCTTTTGGAACGACTCGAGGCCGCGCGCCTGGTGCTGCATCAGCAGCGGGTCGGATACCTGCAGAGGACGCACACGCAGCAGAGATTCCTTTGAGACACACAACGCACAGGCGCAGTGAGGCCCATGGTATGGGCGGCAGAGGGCTGCTGACACGCTTGCCAATGCCAGCCAACTGCATAAGGCCAATGCAAGCTGCAAGGAGCGCTCACCTGTAGCGACAGCAGGCGCTGCAGCATCGGCTCCATGGCCGCCACCACCGCTGCACAGCCAGGGTTGCAGAGTCAGAGCGTGTCACTGGCAAACCCAACAGGTGCTACGTCTCGAGTATGCCCAACTCCCATCCCTCCCTCACCCTGCAGTTTGGCGGGCTGCTCCTGTATGCTGCTGTCCCACACCGCCTTGAACATGCGGCGCCCACCCAACCTTCTTCTTCCAACCTGCACCGCCCCACCCCATCGCTCACCCTGCAGCTTTGCGGGCTGCTCCTGTATGCTGCCGTCCCACACTGCCTTGAACGTGCTCTCGCTAAAGTGCACCGCCGACTCGAGCAAGCTGCGCGCATCCTCCACCTTGGTGCCTGCACAGTAGCATAGCACTGGGTGGGCTACGATGGTGGCTCGGCCAGATTGGGCAGCCAGAGGCACCTCCCTTCCTGGCTGCCTCAGTTGCAGTCGCGACTGCAGCTCTTGCACAGCAATTAGGCAGCCCTCGGGCTACATGAACGGTAAGCACCCCCATGCACCCACCTGATCCCGGGGAGCAGGCCGCAACAGCCGCATCCAGCCGCCGCTGAGCTGCCCCTAGCGCCTGTTCGGGCAGGACGGCTGCTGCATGCCGCACGATGGACGACAGGCGGGAGCGGTACTGCACAAACATCTCCTTGAAGTCCTGCAAGAAAAAAATTGGACGAAGTCGATGGTTGCAAGCAAGCGCATGCATCAGTTGCATGCAGGTGCGAGTGTCAGTTCCAAGCACGTGCGTGATGCCCCTGTGGCTGCACACCGAGAGCAACAATCTGCACATGCCACTGCCAGCCTTCAGCATCGGTGCACTGCAAGCCAATGGTTTCAGCCCACCGCAAAGGTGTCGAAGTAGGGCAGTAATGCCTGCCCTACTCAGCCATGCAAATTCCAAACCGATCCAAGCCGATCAAAGAATAAAGCAAAGGTTAGGCGCACCGCAAAGGTGTCGAAGTAGGGCGGAAACTCCTCGTCCTCCTGCGGGATGTGCCCCCGCTTCTGCACAGCACAGCAGGGCAGGGGCATGCACAGTTCAGCATGCCCCACGAGCAGCAACAAACCATGTGCACCGTAAATCGAAGGCAGCCAGCTGACACGCCGGCAGGCGCCCGACAGAAAGCAGCGAGACCTCACCCGCACGCGCAACTACCAGCCCACCTGCAGCTGCTCTGCCGCCATTGTCATCAGAGCCTCTATACACTCAGGCGGCAACTGCATGGTGGCCTGTCGCGGTGAGCTGCCTGCTGATCCCCCTCCACCGCCTGCCGCCGCCGCTGCTGCTGCGCCGCCGCTGCTGCCTGCCGCCGCTGCATGGCTCACTGACTGGGCCGCATCTTGCAGCAGCTTCACCCACATGGGCAGGGCCTTGTCAGCTAGGAGCAGGTAAGGGTGCTGCGCAAACGACAGCATGTGCTGCAGGAACGCCAGCTTGCGATCTGGTGCACAGTGGGGTTAGGGAGGGGAACCGAGAGGGTGGGGAGGGCAATCGGGAAGGGTGGGCAGTCGGGACAGGCTGCAGACGCGGCAAACAGCATAGCAGTGGAAGGTCGGCAACTGCTGCAAGCACCATCGCATCCACAGCTTCTGTGGCAATGATGGCAGTACTAGCACCTCTCATTGTTCATTGTCAAATGCACACACACCTGGCTTGCTAATGGCGGCTAGGTGCTGGCTGCCCAGAGTGGCCATTGTTTCGCACAGCGTGAGCGCAAACGCCTCGTGCTGCCCCTCATATCCAAGCTCCGCCTGCAGGCATTGTCAAAGAGGAGTAAAACAGCACCCGGGTCAATGTAGTACAGCGTGAGGGCAAGCTGCCTAGTGCTGCCCCTCATATTTAAGCTCAGCCTGCACAGGGTTTTGGCTAGCACCAACTTGCAGATATTCGACCCAACCAACCATCCGACGGCCGCCGCATCCAAGGGCGCTTTGCTTTTCTGCGGTCTGCTTCCACACCCAGCCAGTCTCACCTGGGCTGCCGGTGACAGCAGCGCGGCCGCCGCATTGATCAGCGCCTCAGCAATCTGCTCCAGCACGGCTCGAAACACCTCTGGCGATTCGTCGCCCTGCTTGCGGCCTGCATGCGGAGCGGTTTGCACACGATTGCACAATCTATCACCGCCTGGACTGCCCGACAGGCTGGAACGCAGCCCCCTTTTGCCGCTCAGCAGCGCACGGGGGCCGGGCGGCGGCCGCTGCAGATTGCTGGCACCCAACACAGCCAGCCAATGACAGCAGGGAGCGCCGCAAGCACCACCGACGCGCAACAGCGTCACATGTGGGTGAACTGCACAGCCTGCACTGCACAGCACAGCGCACCACAGCACACCACAGCACAGCACAGCAAAGCGCAGCACAGCACAGCGCAGCAAAGCGCAGCACAGCACAGCGCAGCGCACCTGCCACCTGGCGCATCACGTCGCAGGCTGCATCCCTAAACTCTGTTGTGTTGAGCATGTAGCCGCACGCATTGATGAGGCCGGCGTCCAGCAGCCGCCCCACGGGCACCCACTCTGCATGGATCCCAGGCAGTCCACTTCAACATTAACAAGGTGACCACAAACAATCCGTCAATTTTACTAGGTTATCGCGCAAACCCACTAGCTGCCATGTGAACACACGCACCCCCCTCACACCCCCCAAAGTGCTTGCAGGCATCACCCTCCCGCCCACCTGCATAGGTGTTGGCCGCCGCCAGCGCCGCCTGAATGACGGACACATGCTGCTGCGCCAGCTCCCGATTGCCTGCCTGCACCGCTGTGCCAGCCCCCGCGAAATTCAGCTCCAGCATTCGCTCCAGAAAGGGCAGCACCTCCGATAAGCTCTTGGTGAGAGCCGCCAGCAGCAGCCGCTTTTGGTCGCCCTGTGGAGACCGGATGCGAGGGGCAGGAGGGGTAACACAGCTCAGCTGGGAAGCAGCAGCAGCTGGCAGGCACAGGTGCAGCAGCGTAGCTGGAGAGAAGCCTGCCAGTCCCATTGCAGCAAGCACATTCAGCGCAGATTAGCTAGGATTGTTTGGCAGCACACATTAGCAGCAGGTTCTCACCGCGATGTCGTCGCTGTACATGGCGATCTCATCTGCCACGTAGCGCATTACCATGCAGACCTGCACGGGTAGGTGGCAGGCAGGATGGCAGCCCCAAGGGCAGTGCTGACCAGCAATGACTGCCTTGCTGGGCAGCAGCGACTGCTCATCACAGCCTGCAATACTCCACACAGCTGCCTGCAATGCAACCTGCGCCTTGCAGCCGCCCAGCAACCCAGCAACGTAACGCAACAACTCCCCAACCCCTACCTGCTCCTGCATGGGCGGCCCCTCAGTCTGTGCCGCCTGCAGCAGCTGCGGCAGGGCCGCCTCCCACAGCTCCGGCCCAGTGCGCTTGATGACCAGCGCCAGCAGCAGGGAGGCCTTGCTGCGGATGGCCCAGCTGCTGGCGCCTGCGGTTGCAAAAAAATCACACAAAATGGGCAGGCAGCAGGTGAGTGGCCGTGGGCAGGCCTGGGCAGGAGGTGAGGGCAGGAAGGCACGCGGAGGCAGAGGCTGCGGCGCGAATAGTGCACAGGGCAAGCTTCTAGCCGCAAACATGAGCCGCCTGCCACCAATGGACAGCGGCAGTGTCAGCTTCTTGTTGTCCAACCAGCTCACCCTGCTGCAGCATGTTGTAGGCCAGAGTCGCCAGCTGGCTGTGCTCCTCAGGGCTGAACTCATCCCAGCGGTTGCCCACCTACAAAACAAGCATTTGGGCAACACATCACACATCACAAAGCAGGCGGAACGGGCCGCAAGCCACCGGCGGCAGTCAGTTGGGGTCCCGGGATTTGAGCGCCCCGGGCGGCGGCCGGTATGCATGCTGGCCGGCGGTGCGGCGGCACCGCTTGCCCCGCCCACCCCTTACCAGGTGCTGCAGCAGTGTGTATCCCAGCACTTGCAGCTCGGCCGGCTGGTGCAGCTTCAGCAGCTCGGTGGCAACTGCCGCGCTCGCGTGCACCTCCCCCGCCTTGAGCTGCGGCGGCGGCGGGGCGGCAGGCGGCGCGCGGGCAATCGAAAACGCATGCCCATGCGCGATCATGCAATTGGCGGCTGCAGGCAGGGCGGCAGCGATGGCAGGCAGGCGGCGCGAGTGGCAGCGCACCTGCTCGTGCAGCTGCAGGCCCGCCAGTCGCTGCTGCTGCGTGGCGGCCAGCTGCTGGGACGCCAGCAGCGTCTGCACGATGTTATTGGGGTCCATCCTGCACCGTCACTGCCGCGAGCTGCACGAGGCTTCAGCGCATCAGTGCGCAGTTGTGNCGATCCCMAMTGTGTACTGCAAGTTGCTGGAAAGACCGGCAGCACGCAAAGAGAGCGCTGCAAGTATGGAGCGTGTCGGGAGGGTTCCCAGCGCGTCCTGGCCCGGTTGTGAGCGCAGGATCGGTGATCAGCAACTTGGGTGTCTGCGTTTGATGCCGATCGCGTCCATTGGGCTCTCTCTGCGGTTTGACACGCTGGCATTCATGCCGGCAGCCCAAGGGACGCTGCCACACGCCCCCACGGCACACATCCCACTGCTGCAGCCAAGCTACCACGCGCGTGCGACCACGGAGGCGTTCTGCTCACGCCCGGCAGTCGGAGCGGCGGACATAGCGCCGTGGCTCCACCTCGCCGCCCGCCCGAGCGTCCACATGCAGCTGCGCAAGCGTGGCAGGGCGGCGCAGCCCTCGCCCTCGCCACGGGAGCCCTCGGCGTGGCAGGAACCCCCAGCCTTCTTTGGAACAGTGCTGGAGCGCCTGCTGGCGATGCCCGACGGCACCAAGCATGTGAGCCGGGCGCCCGCTGGGCGGTTCAGGGCTGCGCAGCCGCTGCGGTTGCCCGGCGCCCGGCGCCGGTGCGCCGGCGCCCTGCGTGGCCCCTCGTTGCGTATGCCCCTCTACTGCTGTCTGGCTGGAGTGCGGCAGCCTGCTTGACGCATTTTGTCAACCTCCTGTTGCAGGTGCGGCTGGCGAGCCACGTCTGCCACCACTGGCGCGTGGTAAGCATGGCAAAGTATCGCGCGTGCTGCTGCTGCAGGGCACATTGCTCGGTTGCTGAGTCACGAGGTTCACTGGCAGTTCAAGTGCGTGTGCCCACTCTGCTGCATGGCGCCTGGGCTGCTGCCAAGCGGTTCTGATGAGTTTCGTACTTACTGGGTGCTGCAGGCGGCGCAGGAGGTGCTGCTAGCTGACACCGCCATCTCCAAGCCGCCGATGGAGGAGTGAGTCTGGCCCTCTGGGTTACTGTGTCACGGTGCTGGCTTGGAAGGAACCGCCTTTTCTGCAGTATCGCTGTTGGGGCGAGGGCAGTAATGGCAATGCTGACACACAGTGCATTGCATCGCTGCTTGTGCGCTGCTTGGTGCAGCCTTGCCCACCCGATGCCCACACATCACCCGTTAGCCCACCCAACCATACCCTGGCCACCCCACCCGCCTGCTGCCGCAGTTTCCGCGCCATTGGGCAGCAGCACCCGCTGCCGCCCGCCAAGCAGCAGAAGCAGGAGACGGTCACGACCCAGGCGGCGGTGGTGATGGAGGCAAGCGCGTCCACAGGTGGGCTGGCTGTGGCTATATAAGTGGGCTGCGGTTGGGCTGTAGTGCGGTCTGCTCCTGGGACTGTGGGGCTGCCACTGGCGGCCCTGTCGGCACTGAACCTGAGCGCAGCCCCCTGCAATAGCATTGCACGTTAAACGCGCTTTCATTTGTTGCCACTTCTGATTGCGCTCCCTTGCAGGCATGGAAGCCATCAGCAAGCAGCGGTTTGATGGCCCGCCCGGCGCGCTGGCAGCTGTGGCTGCGGGCGCCGCTGCACGTGGCAGGGGGCGCTCTGGACGGCCGGCACAGCCGGAGGGCCCCAACCGCACAGCTGCAGAGGCGCGGGCGGCGGCGGCGTTCACGGCAGCGGKTGTCCAGCAGCAGACTTACCCGCGCCTGCAGCTGCCGCAGGCGCCTGCAGAGCGGCGGCAGCGGCAGCAGCAGGCGCAGCAGCAGGCGCAGCAGCAGKGCTCGGTTGGGCCGGGCAGCACGGCACCCGCTGGCCAGGCACAGCAGGCACAGCAGGCGCATGCGGCAGGCCCTTCGCCCAGCGCGCAGCAGCAGCAGCCAGGAGAGCCTGAGGCCCCACAGGGCAGCATTCAGTCGGGCATGGCCATGATTGGGCGCCGCCGCACCGCTGCGCTGGGTGAGTGGAGCGCGGGCGGCAGGAGGCATTGGTTGCGCATGCTCAGGGCTAGGTGGATGGACGGCTGCGTGAAATTGGCTTGGGGCCGTGGCATCTTCCAACCCACAGCCTTTTGCTGCACATTCACCCATGTTGCCGCCTGGCCTGCCCATGCATCCGCAGAGAGCGAGTCCGAGGGTGGCAGCACGCGGGCAAGGGGCCCCACAGCGCGCCGCGGCAGCGAGCTCTCGGGTGGCCGCGGCACAAGTGTGGAGCAGCCGCTGCGCCAGCCGGCGCAACCACAGCAGGCACAGCAGGCGGCGGCAGGGCAGGCACAGCGTGCCGCAGAACCGGCAGCGCAGGGCACCACTGTAGAAGGGGGCATGTCCCGCCCCTCCTCCCGCCGCCGCCGGCGATCGGTCAGCACGGTTGGCACAGAGGCGGAAGCAGAGGGCCGGCCCAGCAAGCGGCAGCAGACATCCGAGCCTCGGCGCTCACAGCGGGCTGGGCTCCGCAGCAGCGGGCCGGCCAGTGGGGATGGGCTGCCGGATGCGCGGCACCACCGGCCAGCGCAGCAGGCGCAGGAGCAGCAGCAGGCGCAGCAGCCGGTTCAGCAGCAGCAGGCGCAGGCCGGTAGCCGGCGGCGCGGGCGCCCCAGCCAGGCCAGGTCTGCGCAGCAGGCTCAGCAGCAGGAGCAGGTACAGCAGCCGCAGCAGCATGCACAGGAGGAGCAAGGTCAGCGGCAAGCTGGCCATGAGGCGCGGCCGGTGCAGCAGGCTGGGGAGGCGGCGCTGCCGGTGCAGCTGCCGCCAGGCAAGGCTGCCGACCCGCCAGCAGCCAGCGGTAGCTATTATGAAACAGTGGAGGGAGGGGCGGAGGTTGAGCAGCATGTGCCGCAGCCAGCAGCAGGAGAAACCCAGCAGAATGGTGGTGCTTGGGAGCGGAGCCCGGCTGCGGAGGGAGGCTTGCAGGCGGCATTCAATGCGGTCTGCCGCCTCCTGCGGCTGCGGGACTAGGGACCTGCTTTTTTGCCGCCTATTTGCTGCACATGTGTGGCCTCTCGTTTGATTCTCTGCCTCGCCAAGGCACAATTTGTCTCCTTTCGTTGCTGTTCCATAATGCGTCCCCTGCCTGGCCTCTTCCTTTCACAACTTGTTTTGACTGGGACCCGGGCTGCTTATTTGTTGCACAGCGCTGCCCAGCCCTGTAGTGTGCTAGCAAGACTCTGCGTGCCTCACTTGTAGCTTAGAATGATTGTAACAAGGGGTTGATTTGCCAAGAAAGAGGGACAGCGAACACACACATAGCCTGAGACAGTGGGGGTGGGTGGGCAGCATACACAGCAAGACGAGCGGCGCACCTACAGCAAGTTAAAAAGCACACAGGAAGACAGGCCTTGCCAGCAATGCATGGCAAGATGAAAAGCACGCAGGGTCTGGTAGCAGAGAAAGGACTTGGTAGCAGTGATGGCAAGTTTTAACCTAGCATAAGGTATTGTCTATGCAGACTGGCTGCGCTCATCGTCATTTGCTCGTTATCAGAGCAGCACGTGAGCATTCTGGTACGTGCTTGCGCCTANCGGGGCTGCTGCTGCAGAGGCTGCTGTTGTGCACGGCCGCGCTAGCAAGGTGGCTATCGCTTCTGCCAGCTGACGTAGCGCAGCAGCATGGAGGAGCCGAGGCGGAAGAACACGGCGTCTGCAGACGGAGGGAGGAGCAACAATGTGGCTTGATGAAATTACATGCCACCCATGTAACAGATCAACGCCATGCCATGGTGGCACGCCGTTTGTGCGAAACGTGTAATGCAGTAGCAGCGGGCAGCGCACACAGCACGTCAAGCGCTTACAGGCAAAGACGATGAGGATGCAGTACCAGATGAAACCAAAGTCGTAGTCAAAGCTGCAGGGAGGACGATGGAAGGAAGCTCTGTGTCACGGCAAGATGAGCGCCGTAGGTCAGACAAGTGCCGCAGGCGCTGGCAACGACCCACAGCAACTGCATGCTTCCAGCTGGTACTCGTGGCTGCCTCCCTTTGCACGACTGAATGCATGCAGCATGCATGATTGTGGCAGCCACACAGGCGCAGCGGCTCACTAGAAGCTCATGAATTGGCCCACGGTTGTCTTCACGTTGCCAAACACGAGCATGGGCACGGAGCTGTCGCCCAGCTGCGACTCGCCCAGCCCATACAGGATCCTGCGCGGCAGGGTGGGTGGGCATAAGTTGTAGATTGTGCTGCATCTGGGAATGCTCCAGTTCTAAGCGCACGCGTGCCGTGTGCATGTGTCTGTGAGCACATCATGTAGAGACATGTCTGGCTGTTCGTGGGTGCTCTGCATCCTCCCACGGCTGCCTCAAAGTGCGTCCCGCTCAAGCAAGGCGCACCAGGTGGTGGGGGATATCCGGTTGAGCCACTTCCAGCCCCGAGGGATTGCGGAGTAAGGGAGCAGGAAGCCGTTGCTGCGGGGAGTTGGGCAAGGCGGGGTAGGGCGGGACGATGGGCGGTTGTGTGCATGGCAGGCTACCAGCTCCTCAACAGCAGTGGATAGCGCACTGCCGTGTGTTTCGAGATAGGGGCAGAGGGGCGATGCACTGCGCAAAGGCATTATGCACAGGAGCAGGGAGTGCACTACAGCCCCCGCTTGAAACAGCAGCAGCCAACCACAGCGAGGCACCTGATTGTCCACAACTGGTTCAGGGTGGCCGCCAGCAGTTGTGCAAGCAGCTGGTTAGGCGTGGCGTGCACCAAGAACTGTCCACAGAGCCTGCAACAAAACACACTGCTTGGGTGGCTCAAGCGATGCATCCACTCTGCCAGTCAAACTGCAAACTGCACCTGCGTGTCGCCAGGCTGCGCACTGCACGGCGAGAGACGGTGACAACCAACCCTGCCCACAGCTCACGTGTACATCAGCAGGGAGACGGAGAACATGAGCAGGAAATATGCGAACCTGGACAAATCAGGAGATGCAGGCAACTGTTGGGTTACTGTGAGCGTTGTGGCCTCCTCTGCAGGCTGTTCCCACTGGCATAAGCAACACGACCCTGCACTGCTGCTCAAAATCGCCCCCACGTAGATAGCCACGCAGCTCACTTCCAGCCGGTTTGCGAGAAGTGCACGGCCCAGTAAGTGATATTGACCTACAGCAGAAGGTGGGTGGTGTTTGGCTCTAAACGGGCAGCCAACATTGATCCTGGCAAAGCAAGCTGGCGCCTGCGGTAAAGCTCATCAATCGATCTTTCTTCTCGTAGTCCAGCATGCCTCTTGCACATGCACTGCCCAAGCACTTCCTGAGCTACAACACGCCTACCATCACAATTGACTGCGCAACCAGGTAGGGAATCTCAGCCAGTCCAAGAGCCAATGAATATNGGCCGGGGGCATAAAGCATCGCAGCACGCTCTGCAGTTGCAACGACAAGCGGCAGCGTTCAGGCTGTGGCGAGGGTGCAAGGTTTAGTGGGTGTAGTTGGGCTGCAAGGTCGACCCGCCTGCGCCATCACAACTACTGTACACCGCCCACCTCGGTAGAAGACCACACGCTCAGCCGCAACTAGAGGCTGGACAGTCAGGGCGTTGAACATGCATGAAAGGAGGAAAGGCAAGAAGCATGCGGCGGTGGGCAACAGAGCTGGTTGGCCAGGCTGGGTGGAGGATGAGGTCCCCCGCAAACAGCGGCCTGCGAGCCATCCTGGCCATGCTGCATCATGTACGCACTCCCGTTATAGAGTGCTTACCCACAAAGACTGCCGAGGAGAAGAGCAGTCCCATCACATTCTGGATGTCGCCAATGTTGGCCGGGTTCTCGCTTGTGCCCGTCACATTGCCTTGGCCGTGGTACACTAGGGCTGCGGGGGTGGGACGGGCCAGGGAAGGAGGGCAGATGAGCAGATTTAGACAGAGGCATGAGACTGTAGTTCAGATCGCCACTTGTCTGCCCTTGAAAGCAGCTTGCATAGAGCCAGCAGCAAACGCTCGAACGCAGACAGCAGTAGCGGGGGCCGCCTCACCGTAGACGCATGCAATGATCGCCGCCATGAACAGCCGCACAAAATCTGCATTGGCCGAGAAAAAATGAGTTCGTTAGCGCCCTGCAGGCCTGCCAGGCACTTTTAGACAGGTACGGGCAGGCGTCCGTCCCACCACAGAAGCTGCCAACTGCGGCGAAACCGACAGCAGCAGAGCCGCAACGCCGCCAAGTGCACCCCGCATTGATAGTTGTCTCAACCTCTTAACACCAGCCAATGCACTAGCAGCCCACTCACTGTAGTGAGGTGATCTGAAGTAGATGAGCCAGAACTTCCTGAGCAGCATGCGGCGCTGCAGCCTGCGCAGCAGCAAGGGGGCGGGTGGATGGCATTCGTGAGCTTGGCCACCAGGCAGGCGCACTGACTGGATGCCGGCACATGCACTTGGGAAAAGTTGGGAGAAAATGTGCCTCCAGACCATATCAGGATGCTATAAAAGTCAAGTGGCAGTACGGCAGGCAGATGAAAAGGAACCCAGCCAGAGCGGCTCACCCAAAGGTGGCGGCATACTGTGTGGGCACCGGAAAGCGGCGCCATTGCTGCCAAACCAAGCTCAGCTGACCAAGCCTATTCCAAGAAGCTCACCCAAAGGACGCGGCGTACTGGGTGGGCACCGCAAGCGGCTGGTGCGCCGCCTGCCCCTCCTCCACCAGCCGCTCGCTGCTGGCCTCGTTCTGCCGCCGCAGCTCGCTGGCCTGCAAGAAGTAGTGCAGGGGAATGATTGGCATATGTGGCTGGGAATAGGGCCTTTGCGGGTGGCCTGATTCTGCCGCCGCAGCTCGCTGGCCTGCAGAAAGCAATTGAAGAGGAGAAGGAACCCTAAGTGCTGCAGCAGCACAACAGGCAGCCTGTTCTGCCGCCGCAGCTTGCTGGCCTGCACTGCACCGTGTAGCAAGCCACTGATCAGCCTGCCATGTACGCGACTGCTCGGCTTCGTATTGCACCCCGACCGCCGCCTCACCGCGTACACCGCGGGGAAGTCGGCGTGGCTGGTCTCGTAGATGGTGCTCATGCTGCCGCCCGTCACCTCCAGCATCCTGGAAAAGCGAGTGCGAATGCGCACGATTTGTTAACAGTACAGTACAAGCAGCAGTGCAGAGGACACATGTACCAGCACAACAGCCCTGCAGCAGCCCACAAGCCAGAACGAGTGTAGATGACATCCAGGCCCAGCAGCACGCACCATGTGGCGGGGTTGCTGCCTGCACGAATGGGCTGCACGCCCGGCACCGCCTCCAGGTAAGCAATGAGCGCTGAGCTCTCAAAGCCCAGCGGCCCAAAGTACCTGCAGGTGCGGGCAGAGAAGTCGGCAGGGTGCGGTGGAGTGATGCAAATAGATTGCGGCAGCCACTTGCTTACCGCAGCCACACACAACTGCACAGATGCACACAGCCAGGCATGCATATGCATATGCAAATGCATACTCCTACAGCTGCGCAGCGCCCAACGGCGGAGCTCACGTGAGGCGGCCGCCCAGCTGCATGAGGATGAGCATGTCGAAGGCCTGCAGGGGAAGTGGGTGGGGGAGGACGGAAAGCGGCAATGGATGTTGGATGCATGATCATCCCCAGCCGCACAGCCGTTGTTTGCGACTTCAAGTTTTGCTCAACCGCCACAGCTGCACTCCAAGACGCAGCCTGAGCGTTCAGTTGCTCCAATGCATTCCCTGCTCACTTCGAATATTTCCGTGCTGGGCTGGTGGATGGTGATGCACACGGTGCGGTTGGACTTGACCACGTTCTGTGGGCAAAGAAACACGCGGAGATCAGGATGCGTCCAGCACAATGGGGGCAGAAAGCAACACGATACGAGCGTTTGCAGAAATGCCAGGCTGCAGGCAGCTATTGGTTACGAGCAGCAGACAGCTGCCGGGAAGATGGCTCACCTGGATGGAGCGCATGACGACCGCGGCAGCGCGCGCGTCCAGCCCTGGGGCAAGGAACACGGAGAGAAAGAACAAGCAGCGGCGTTGGTGAGAGGCAGAGGATGGCCGCTGCAGCACAGCGGAGGGTAGCTGGCGCCGCCGCCCCGCCGCCGCTGCCGGCCACACTGCACGGCCTCCCCGCCACCTCTCGGCACCCCTGCTGCTGCAAAACGCCAAGAAACCCACCACTGCTCGGCTCGTCCATAAACAGAACTGCGGGCAAACGAACGGGGCCGGCAGGTGACAAGTGGTCAGCTAAATTTGGCGGCAGGTAGAGGCCGCTAAGCGACCACGTTCACAGCACAATGTGAGCGGCTGTAGATTTGTTGCACCGAAGCAGCAGCTGCCAGCTGACGTGCCTGGCGCATCAAAAAGACAATCAACCAATGCAAGATCCATGCAACCACCCAACCAGCCCCCACCTGAAGGGGCTGCCACCAGCTCCACAGCGATGCTCAGCCGCTTCATCTGCTCAACGGTCAGCCCCTGCAGGCAATATTAGCCAAAGCAACCCATCAGAACAGCAAGCCGACAAAGGGTGCTGAGAGGGTGTTCAGAGTGAGCGTCCATCCCACCCCAGTGCCCTGAGTGCGACCGATCAATCGATTGCAAGTGGCTGTCCCATCCCTGGCCCCCAGTCGGTACTGCTCCAGCCCTGGCCCCCAGCAGCAGCCACCCACCTGGCCGCCCTGNCCCCTCCCCCACAANTGCTGTGCTGCAGCGCCGTCAGCTCCGTCATCTCCAGCGTCTCGTCCACCAGGCTGACCACCTGCGGACACATGCGCGGAGTGGATTGTTCAGCCGGCACAAACGTTGGCCGCAGCACTTGGTGCTCCAGCCACTGCACCATAAAGCAAGGGACCTGGAGCACATACACGACGACCACACGCAGCCCGCCTCTGTGAAATCCAGCCCACCCTCCTGACCTTCTCCAGCGGGATGCTGCTGTCCAGGCGCAGGCGCGCCGAAAACATCAGGCTCTCCCGCACCGTTGACCGCCCAGAGTGGATGTCCTGCAAAGTGAGCGGCAGTGCACAGAAAACAGATTGTAGAGGGCGCTGGTGTATGCAGCATTGGACACTCCATGAGCAGACAGTGCAGTGGATGTCCTGCAGAATAGGTAGTAGTGCTGCGATCATGAGATCATTATCAGAGAAGGTACCAGTGCGCGCGGCCCTCCGGAACATTGCTCCCGCGCACGGGCTCCACCGCCCGACGCTGAACCCTCAACAGCGAAACAGCAGAACGGAACAGGATTGGGCAGCAATAGAGCAGCTGCGCACCTGCTGCTCCACGTAGCCGCACATGCGGGCCCACACCGCCTGCTGCTTGGGGTAGCCGTTGGTGAGGATGTCGCCGCGGATGAGGCCCACCGTCTTGCGGCCCAGCACCACGTCCTGCTCGCAAGAGAGTGCATTGCAACAGACTGCCAAATGGGTTAGGAAGAGACGGAAATGCAGCACACAATTATGCAGCCCGGTACAGCGTCCTGCTCCAGCAGCAAGCATACACGAAAGCAAAGGCAACAAAGGCAGGCAGGAGCGGGGGCTGCGCTGGCTAGACGTGGCCAGCAAGGCTTGGCATGGCAGCTTCAGCAGCAGCCGGCCAAGGGGGCAAATGGCAGGTTTGCTGGCGGCGGCAACCAACGCACCATGAGCGTTGTTTTGCCGGCACCTGGAGTGAAAGGGCGAGCAGATGGGCAACAGTGTCAGGACAGCTGCACAAGCGGCTGAGGGCACTACACAGCCAGGCTTGTGCAGGTGCAGTGTACATGCTCTGACAAGCATGCACGCTGCTGGACTACACCATGCGCACCGCTGCCGCCCATGAGCGCCGTGAGCTCTCCCGGGCACGCAAAGAAGGAGATGCCTGGAAAAGGAGAGGGTGGCAAAAGCAACGGTGCCTTGCAAGCTGCTTTACAGAGCGTGCCATACCCCATGAGCTCTGCGGCATAGGCAATGCCACTCATCACCCAGCTCCTCCTCAATAGAACCCTGCTGCTCACCTTTCAGCAGCTCCAGCTTGCCAGCGATCTCCTTGTCCGCGGCCGCGTCCTTCACCACACCCTCCGCCTCGCCGCGGCTGGGGTCTGCAGGACGTTGCATGGGCGGCGGCACACGAGCTATGGAGCAGTTGGCTTCTCCGAGCCACTGCCGCCCCGGAGCTTGCTCACAAACCGCCAGCCCTTCCCAAGTTTCTCCCCTCCCTTCCCACTCTTCATGCAGCACTTGCCTGGTACGTAGTACCGCAGGTCCTTGCAGACCAGCGTGACCGGCACGAACGGTACCGCCACCTTCTCGTGCGCCTTCTCCCGTACCGCTGTGACCAGCCGCCGCGGCGGCGCCTGTGTCTTGCCCGCTGCTGCCTGCTCCGCTGTGTTTGGTGAGGCCTCGGCCGCTGGAGGCGCTGCCACAGCTGAAATGGAGCGCTGTGGGGCGGCCTTGGACTTGGCGGCAGCCAGCTGCACGCTGCCCGTCTCTACAGAGCTGGCGGCTTGGGACGAGGCGTCTGCGGGCAAGGCAGAGACCAATCGGGTGGTATATCGTGCAAACCCAAATGCAACATCACAGCATACATCCATACCCACCAGCAAACATGGCATGCACACCCTCATCCTAACAAACACCCAGCCAGCCCACCATCAATGGCCGGCGGGGCCGCTCGCTGCCGCATGGACGCCGCTCGCATGGACGCCGCTCGCTTCATGAGCGGTTGCACCACCTGGCTG
Organism: Chlorella ohadii; assembly: GCA_025026875.1. Lineage (NCBI taxonomy): Eukaryota > Viridiplantae > Chlorophyta > Trebouxiophyceae > Chlorellales > Chlorellaceae > Chlorella > Chlorella ohadii. Next base: position 84,156 of record JADXDR010000079.1, read on the forward strand.
CGCAGCTGGCGCTGCAGCGCGGCCAGCAGGCGGCGGGACACCTCCTTGCGACCCTCTGCCTCTGGCACTGCAGGCGGGGGTGGAAGGGCAGGGTCAGTCGGCAGGGGACATGACCAACTCAATCTGCACGCCAGCGCTTGCAAGCGCTATTGAAACCGGAGCTTGCAGGCGCTGCTGTCTCCTCGCTCGGCCATGCACAGATCGAACCGACCCGCAGCAGGGTTTGCAAAGTATGGAGCCAGCTATGCACTCACACTTGCCTGTGGGCTGGGGCGTGGGTGCCTGAGCGTAGCGCAGCACGACCGCTGCCAGCAGCGTGAGGATGATCAGCAGCCCCCACAGGTACCCAATCGCGCCCCAGATGTAGGCTCGGTCGATGGGAAAGCCAAAGGGCTGCAGGGCACGGCGCGACAAGGGCAATACCGTTGGGCCCTCACTGGGGAGAGACCAGCAGCAGGTGTGGCTGCGACTGAGGCCTCGGGAAGAGGACGGGCACACGCGTGTCTGTGAGCGAGCATCTATCCAGCATCTAAGAAGAGCTGAACCGAGGACGGCCGCAGGCGAGACAATGAGCTAACGTGGCCCCACCATCTCACACCTGCATGATCGTGTCTCCGGCCGTCTCGGGAGGGTTGGTGCCAGGGACAATGTACTGCCTGCACAAATAGAATGGCCAACTTTACGTACATCAAGCATGGCCCATGCACCCAGCTAGACAGAGACCGCCAGACTCTGCAAGTTGGCAGCAGGCACGACTGGCTTGCATAGCTGCACTCACCAGCGCGCCGCCGTGAGCTCGTTAATGACCAAAGCTTTGATGGCCTGGTGAGACAAAGTGATGGGGCAGCGGGGTCAGGCAGGGGGTCGCCTGCACGTCACTGCTGATCAGGGCCGACTGTCCAGGTGCGCGTGCCACGTGAAGTGCACCATTAATGAGTCAAGCCGTCCAAACCAGCGCCTTTCCCCTTGCTCACCCAGGCCATGGGGTTGATATCTGCATGGGGTCATGCCGGTGAATGAGGGAGTCAAGTTAGTTAGTTAGGACGAGCCTTGGTGACGGCAAACGGCCAGGCGACGGCCGGTCCGGCGGCTTGCCGCGCACCAAAGCTGCCCCGCATTCAAGCAGCAGGCTGGGCGTGCAACGCAGGAGGCCCAGCGGAGAGCAGCACATCAGGTCAGCTCACAGTACAGCCAGATGATGTAGGGCGGAATGGACGGCTTCACAATGGAGAAACCGTTGGACACGATCCTGTGCAAACGCAGTGGGAAGGTGGTGAGGCGCCACGGCGGGCCCCCAATGACGGAAGGCACCAACAGCGGCGGCGGCGGCAGCATGCCATCAGCATAGCCCCCCGCCCTATGTTGCATCAAGCAGGATGCCGCTTATGGCACGGACAAAATCACTCTGCCTGTCCATCCTGCACCCCTCGACTCTCACATGAGAAGCAGCGTCAGCATGGCGGTCGAGTTGGCGATCACCATCGTCTTGCCCGCAAACCCAAACAGCCGGAACAGCGAGGCTGCAGGGCAGGAGCACAGCGTGCTTGCTTGTGAGCGGCAACATCAATTGGCATGCAGTTGCTCCGTTCCGGCTGCACTGCCAAGTGTACGCCACCGCTTGCAGGTTGCGCGTGCCACCGCCTCAACCGTGCAGCGCACCCATGCAGTTGCTGCTGCTCCACACAACGAACAGGTAGACAAAGAAGCAGCTGGCGGTCGGGGTGAGGCCCACAATCTGCACATCAGATGAACACGCACAGGATTGAATGATTACGGCAACGATGATGGGTGCAAGACAGTTGCGCAGACAGGAGGCACTGCATGAATAGCAGCTGATTTGGCTGCACAGCACGCAATGTACATGTTCGGGCTGCACGGCGCCCAGCATCGCAAGCACCTCACCCAGTAGACAATGGAGCTCCACACAATGGACTCCACTGTCGACTGCGGCAGCTGCGTGATGACCTGCAGGCGTGTGGGAAGCAAGCCAGGCTGACAAGGCTGGCCACTGTCACCGTGGCCCTTGATTTGGCAGGCAGGCATGCAGGCAAAGCGGCGACGAGCAATCTTGAGTACCAAACCCGAACCAGGGGCCTCACCTGTGCCAGCGCAAAGGCCCACGACGGGAAGAGCTGGTTGTCTGCAGGCAGGGAGCAAATGGCTGGTGTGCGCAAACGATTCCGAAGCATGGCTACTTGTTACTCCTAGTCACTGCTGCCACCGGCCTCTACGGATGCCAGGCTGGTGCCGGCTAAAAGAAGCATCCAGCTAATAATCTTGCCTCGCTGCTTGAGGAACACGGGCTTGGCCAGCTGCGCAAACGCCAGCTGGGGCGCGGAATTCATGCTCAGGAAGATGGCGCTCAGCACCTGCAGTGCAAGGCAGGCAGCCGTGGCAATGGTTTCTAGGCTAAACGGGCCCCACTGCTGGCTGCATCGCGACAGCCTGTGCAGCTCAAGAGTGCTCAGCAGGCGCACTTCTATTGTCCACCCACGAGCACATCGAACAACCATTGACAAACAACCTAACTAGCGAAGAGGTGACAGGGACCCACCGAGATGGCCACGGCATTGCGCCCCTCCGTGGGCACCGGCTGGATGCGGGCAAACATGCTGCTGATAATCAGTCCCATGATGGCTGTTTGCACCACGCGCGCTGCACAGGACGAGGGGTGGACTGGTGCTGGGTGGCAGTGGGCACTGAAGCCAGTCCGACACGCCGATTCACAGCCAGAGCGCATGTGTCATGCCAATTTGAAGCATTTTCCAAGCATGGGAGCAAGTATCGGTGTCTGCCCACACAGGCAGGCAGCCAGCACCAAGCGCAACCGACCGATGTAGAAGGTGCGCATGCGCCAGTTGAGCAGGAACTGGCGGCGCACCACCTCTCGCACCAGCACCTTGGGGCTGCGCAGGGTGGGAGTAAGGAGACAATTGAGGTGGTTGCAAAACCGGCAGCAACCCCCACAAGGTGGTTGCAAAACCGGCAGCAAACCCCACAAAGCAACCCCCATCAATGCGCAAGGCCCAGAGATGCAAAACTTTGCGCCTGCCGGTGCTGAACATCGTGGCCGAGCGCTCCAGGCTTATCGTGAGCGCCAGCGCAGGAATAAGAAAAGCCTGCCCACCTATTGCCATAGGGCGTGGTGAACACCGCCGCCGAGCCCTCCTCGTTGCGCTGGTACGGCTGGAACTCCAGCTGCAGGTGAGTTGGTGCGTTCAACTGTCAGTCAATTGTGCTTTCTGATTGTGCACACAGCAGGCATCACTAACCCACTAAAAGAAGGCAGGGCAACCTTTCTCCCTCAAGCAACTATGTACCAGGCAAGAACCTGGGACAGTGCGCAGCTGGCAGCCCCGTCTCTCTCTCACCTGGTGCAGCATGCCGCGGCCCTGATCAGTGCCCTCCCAAAACGCGCGCTGCATCTCCTCAACACCCATCAGCAGCTGGCTGGGAGGGGCCGCCAGCAGCGCCTGAGGCGCGCGGTCCTCCTCTGCAATGAACATGATCAGGTGAGAATGCGGCTTTTCAAGTAATCATTGCAAAAACTCCCCTCGCAAGCGCTGACTTATGATTCCGCATGCGGCCTTGCAGGGCAAGCTCAATCGTGCGCGGNTTCTTTCGCAGCTGCCGCACTNGCCTGTCAGGCCGTGCTGCTGCAGCAGGTCCGGTGATGCATACATCCACTGGCCTGTGGGCGTGGTGACCTGTGCAGCAGCAAGGCGCGCAGGGCACAGCTTGCACCTTGGCAAGGGATAGCTGTAGCACCGCACAATGAGTGTTGCATCTGCAACGCAGCTTCTGGCCTGGAAGTCTTGACGAAGGACAAGGAAATGTGAAGAGAGGTGCGCTGCCACGAATGCAACTAGTCTGGTACCGGCGCACCTCCTGCAGGAAGCTGCCGGGGTCCTTGCGCGTGGGGCACACAAAGCCCAGGGAGCGGAAGTGCGCCAGCATGCCCTTCACGGGGCCGCTGCAGCAGGGGGATGGGTGGGCGCACGCGGCAGGGCGGCGGTCAGCCAGGCTGGACTGTAAAGCTGGGCACCCAGCAGGCAGCCGCACAGTGCGGTGGCACATGGCATCCCACGCGGACCAGCACGTTCTTGCACTCACTGGTAGTTCACGCGCCCGTCGGTCAGCAGCAGCAGGTCGTCAAACAGATCTACCACAAGCTGGAAAGAATCACAGCCTTGCACTCACTGGTAGATCACGCGGCCATCGGTCAGCAGCAGCAGGTCGTCAAACAGGTCGATAATCTCGGGCGCCGGCTGCAGCAGGCTGATCAAAAAGGTGCGCTGCAGGTTGTGCACCACGCTCCTGCTCAAGGATGGAGGGGGGGTTGTGCAGAAAGGGGCGGGGTGAAGAGCAGGCTGGCGAGGGCCAACGGCAGAGCATCTTGGCGTGCCAGCCAACTGCAACCTGCCGTTGCTCCAAGATCCAAGCCTGCTGCGTTTCCAGGTGCGCTTTTCAAACCAAACCACACGCATTCCCACCAGGCAGGCAGTATCAGGCGCCGACCTGAAGGTGCGGACCACTGAGTAGGCTGTGGCCGAGTCCAGGCCCGTGCTGATCTCGTCTGCGGGCAAAACNAATGCGGAGGGTGCCAGCAGCTCAGGTCAAGCAGACATGACTCGGGATGGGGCAGTCGCCGCTGCCTCGCGCTGAACCAGGAACACATGCATTGCGAAAAGTGCGTTCTAATGTATTGCGTGATGCTGTCCAGCGCCACACTCACCCATGAACAGCACCGGCTGCTGCCCCACCAGGGTCTCTGCCTCAAAAGCAAACAACTGCATACGCCTGTGCATTCCACACTCACCCATGGACAGCACGGGCTGCAGCCCCACCGGAAGAGCCACTGCCCGAGTGCAA
>JADXDR010000079.1:89347-115734 GCA_025026875.1 Chlorella ohadii
GCACACTCACCCATGAACAGCACCGGCTGCTGCCCCACCAGGATCTCTGCTGTGGTCAGCCGCTTGCGCTCGCCGCCGCTGATGCCGCGCACCTCGGAGGAACCCACCTGGGTCTGTCGTGGGAGGAAGGCATTGGGCAGCAAGGAATGTGGGTTGCTGATCAACTGGAGGAACCCACCTGGGTCTGTCGTGGGGGGAGGGCGCAGGGCAGGGCAGCAGGGAGAAGATGCTGAACAAAGAGAGTACTCGAGTACAAGGGCAGGGGTCAACCTGGGCCTGGTGAATACCGGGAAGAAGCGTGCCGTGGCAATGGCATGCATGCAAACCAACGTGTGACCTTCCTTGCCTGTGCAGTGTGCGCCAGGCCCATGATCCGCACAGTGATGTAAGGGGCGAGCCGCTTGCCCACAATCTGCGATAAGCATGACGGCAGCGTCGTGCAATCATATTACTGCAGGTTTTGACCGGACCGCCGTGGGACTCCACAAGCAACAACAGCAATCCGGACGCCTGCAGCTTTAGCTCAGAACCACATCAGGACCGCGCAGCGCACCTCACTCATGGCCTCCGCAAACTCTTCGTCCGCCGCCAGCTCAGCGCAGCCCAGATGGCGCGCTGTGTCAGCCTGCTCAGAGCTGCTGCTTGCCGCCGCGCTGCCGCTGCCATCAGCGGCAGAATGGGAGTCCTCGCCAGCCTCAGCTGGGTGGGAGGAGCCGTTGGCGGCTGCCGCATGCTCGCCGTTGCTGCCGCCGCCCTCGGCGTCTCCCACGCCGCCCTCTGCGGCAGCCAGCTGAGCGGCGCCCGCGCACTGCTGCTCCCGCTGCTGCTTCAGCAGGCGGCGGGCCGCCTCGATGCGCGAATAGATCTCTGTGCGCTGCTGCGGCCCCACCTGCCGCAGGGAACCAGCACAGAGCAGCTGGTTAGATCGAGCAGCGGGGAGCCTGTTGCTCTGTGAAAGTCATTCGTCTCCGCCACTGAGCTAAAGCAGCAAGGCCAGTGCAGTGAACAGCTCTTGATCGAGACCCACCTGGCAGCGGAAGCTGAAGTCGACTGTCTCTGCCACCGTCAGCTGCGGCAGGAGGTCAGGTGGCGGGTGCAGATGCCCATTGGTAAGCAACACGTCCACGGACAGGCAGGCAGGCAGGCACAGGTGCCGAAGCAAGGCACTGCCSGCKAKCSAGGAGTGTGGAGGTCACACAGGCACCAGCACTTTGCAAAGCTACAACTGCCCGCTGTACTTGCCTCTGAGAGGTGGTTGTCCTGCTGCTTCACCAGACCAGCCGTCTGCAGCAGTGCATGCATTGCACACAGTGCCATTCAAGTGGTGGGGACGATTTTCAGCTGTCAAGGCAGCCGGCACACCGCCCCAAGAAGCGGCTACGTTCCAAATTAGATGGGCTGCATGCGCTTTATCCACATCGTTGTGGCGCTCTCACCCTGCGAGGCTGGAACTCGCCCAGTTCCATGCCGTTGTACTTGATGCTGCCCGTGATCTGCAGGTCATACATACAAAAAGTGTGATTCGCCTTGAGCACAGGCCTCACGGCTTGTGTCCAGACAGCCCGGCAAAGCAGCAGAGGAAAAAGCAGCAGAAAAAGTCACCCGGCGGTAAGGGTGTGTGCTCACCTACACAGCTGCCACCTGCCAGGGCGTTTGTTCAGGCAACAACTCCAGCCCCCGAGCGCTGAAACAGCTCACCCGCAGGTTGCGCCCCGACCGCAGCCGCCCGCTGAGCGCCTGCAGCAGCACCGACTTGCCGCCGGATGGCGGGCCCAGCAGCAGCGTCATGCGGCCTGTGAAGCACGCAGGGGAAGGACACGCAAACAGATGAGACGACATATTGGCGGGCCCAGCAGGAGCGCCATGCGGCCGTGCATGGCCGGGAGGGCGGACGAGTCGAACATGAGTGTATACCAACACTGCGTGGTGTGTCGACAGCTGTGAGGTGGCAAGACTGGCAGGCGCGAGCCAGTCCAATAAAGAACGAGGTCCAACGCTCACCTGGTTTCAGCACGCCGTTGACTCCATCCAGGATCACGTGCGGCACGGTGGGCGGCCGCTGGAACGTGACAAACCGCAGCACGTCCTTGGCCGAGTTGAGCACCGAGGGGTTGCCTGCAGGACATGAGTGGCGGTGCAAAGGGCACCTGACTTTGCCCGATGCAATGCAACATGCAGGCAGCCAGACACATCAGCAGCGCTGCCAGTAGCAGCATCCGGCCAGTTCCGAGGGCCAGGCTTTTGCACCAAGAAGGCCCCTGTCTGCACTGCCTGCCCGTGCATCTGCCAATGCACGTCGTCTGCGGTGCAGCGGAGCAGCAGCCGCACCTGCGCTGCCCACAAGTGCATCCGCCTCAATCCGCAAGTTGCGATACTCCACTGTGACTGTGCGCATCGGCTTGCCGCTCAGCCTGCAGCAGCAGCAGCAGCACAGCAGGCAGCACACTAAGCAAGCACCCTGCACACAGCCATGCACACCGAGGTGGCAGCAGCAGCATGCACAGCAGCCACAAGTTCATAAGCTGGAGGGTTGATCCTCCTCCAATTCCAGCACCCAGCTGCCCTGCGGCATCCCCCACCCCTGCCTGCATCGCCCTCGTCGCACCGCAGCAGCGCGCCCAGCCGCTGCGCAAACGAGGCCTCGCCGTGGCCCGAGTGCAGCACCCGGTCTGCCAGCACGCCCTTCTCCACCCTGCGGCGGTGTATAGATTGGCCAGTTCAGGGTTGTGGGTTGTGGGTGCTGGCCAGACGGGGCGGGCGCTGGCCAAGAGGTATGCCGCCAACTCCCTTAAATTGAGCTGCTGCCAAGGTGGCAACACCAAAACCAGCTGGCGCCCCAGCCGACCCTGCTCACCGAGACAGCTTCTGTGTGGCCTGCTTGTGCAGCTGCAGCTGCTTCTTGGCCTGCCTGATCAGGTCGGCCTCGTCCTGGCTCTGCACCCGGGCGCCCTCCACCTGCCAAGGTCGAGACCCAAGGCGGCACGGCGACAGCAGGGCTCAGGCAGGCGGCGCAACAGCGCAGGCGGCGCAGCAGCAGCGGCGGTTCAGAGGGCCGATCAATGGCAGGAGATGGCTTGGCTGATGCGCAACCGTCGTAGTGGAGGCAAGAACCCCCGGCGTGGCCGCAAGCAAGGATGGGCAGCACCCAGCAACGGAGCGGCTTTTTGTGGCAGGCAAACAGGCAAAGCATTACCGAGAAGATGGACTGCCCAGGCGCTGGTGGCACCACGCCTATGTCCTCCATCGTGCCAGTTGCACCCCAGGTGCGTTGCCCACGTGTGCAACGTCACGCCAGCCTGGCCGCCTGCTTGCACAAGAGGGGCACAAAGTTCTGGCCAGTCGGCGGCAGCAGCGGCGGCGCCTGGGCGGCGGCACCCATGGCGGCAACGAGAGTGTCGCTTGGGGTTGGACGCGTTTCCGGCTGCATGTCGAGCATTCGACGGCTAGGCGGGAGCCCCTACTGCGCACGGGGGGAGCACCGAGCGGCAAGGGGGAGGCGCGCCGGCTGTGTGCTTGTTCGGCGGGCTTTTGTGTACTCGCCTGCTTCTTTTCCAGCGATCTAGAGCCTCAACAAACGCCTTGCATGTTTCGGGTCAGCGAGCGACTGCCAAGCGCCTGTTTGCCGGGTCGCAGGGGTGGCTCGCGACACTGAGAGCGAAGATGGATTAAACGCGTTCATCGGAATGCGATGTTACGTGATGTTCAGCAGAATGCCGCCGCCCGGTGGGACCACATCGCCGGGCGTCTGTCCCTTGCCAAGCCGTTATTTTACAGCAACATACCTCTCAATACACACAACCTCACTTGCCAAAGCCCTTGCTGGTGGAGGGCTTTGGTTTCTGCCCGGGCTTGCTGCCGCCGCCCGCCGCCTTGCCCGCTGCCGCTAGCCGCGCATTGTGCGCCATCGCCGCTTCCATCGCTTCCACCATCAGCGCCTTCTTACCCATGCGGAAGCTGATGGCCGTCTGCTGCTCGAAGCTCAGCCCCGACTGCTGCGCCGCCGCCAGCAGCTGGGCGTCGTCCTGGATCGTCTGCGGGAACTGGCTCAGCAGCACCGCGCACAGCGCGGCCAGCGTGCGTGCCGCCGCGCTCTCAGCCGCCGCGTTTGGCAGCGGCGCATCCCACCGCCCCAGCTGCGCCACGCCGCTGCGCCCGCCCAGGGCTTGCGCGTTGGGGGCACACAGCACCCGCGTCGCGGCGATCAGCCGCGGATCAAAAGGACCGCCCTCGGCACCCGCATGCCGGATCGTCACCTCCAGATTTGCACCCGGTCCCACCAGCTGCAGCGCCGCAAGCTCCTTCTGCTGCCAGGCCGGCAGCGGTGGCAGGTCACCGGCCGCTGCATCAGCCTCCTCATCACTGGCCGCATCCTCACGCCCCACGCCCGCAAACGCCTTGGCGCCCTGCAGGGCAAGGACAAGGCGTATAGCGGACGGTGGGAAGTGTGCAGAAGAAGAGGCCCGTGCAATAAGCCTCGCCCAGCTGCCCAGAAGCCTGGTGCCCAGCAGCCTGGTGGCCTCAGCTGCCCAGCCAGCCACGCAGAGTCCAGAGAATCGTAGGCGCCAGGGCGGCCCTCTTACCTCGATCAGGCCACGGCTGAAGCTGAGCTGAACGGTGTCGTACGGGTTTTGGGGCACAATGAAGCCATAGTCCTGAAAGGGGAACCAACGTATCGTTGCCAGGGTGTCAGCAGTGCAGGGGGCTTGCATGCACTGTGCAAGACCCAGCAGCAGAGCGTCGGCAGAGACACACACACGTGCACACCACACAGCCGCCCGCAACGCTCAGCTGTGCCGCAATTCTGATGAACTGGGCAGCACAGGCGTGACAGACCCAACACCTCACCATGAGCAGGAAGTCGTTCTGCAGCTTGCCGTAAGAGATCAGCACCGGCTCGCCCTCCTTCAGCTCCCTGCAAAGCGAAGGACGCCAATCTAGGTTGCCCCCTCGTCCCATCACAGGGCATGCCTGCTCTCTAGCAGAGAATGAACATCCCTGCCGCTCAGCAAGGGCCAGCAGCCAAGGCCTGCCTCACCTGGTGGCCCCCATGCCTGCTCGCTTGCGTTGCATTACCTCACCCTGCTGCGCAGCCTCCACCCACCCACCCTCCTGGTGGCCACCAATTGAGCCACTACAGTTTGATCCTCTTCTCTCCAGCACCCAACCTCAGTGTCCCTGCACTGGCCAGCTTCTCAGCACCCACCCACCACCCACCTAGTGGCCACCATGCACATGGCGCCGCCCGNCCCGGGCGCGATCTTGGCATTGGGAGTGAAGCTGTGGTTGCACATGTCGATCAGCGGCAGCATGGCAGCGGGCTGCACAGGAGGCAAAAGGGTGTGGCTTGGTGCATTTGGCTATGGATTGTCAGCGGCACGGCAGGGAGCTGCATGGGGTAAGGGCAGGGGCACGACGTGCACAGCCTGCCCTGCACTGCTGGATCAAGGCTGCCTTGCTGGCTTGTCCGTCCTCCCGGCTGCAACCATCTCAGCCACTCCCACCTGGTCCAGCCCCCGGGTGCGGAAGGCCCGGGAAGTCACAACCGCCAGCGCCCAGCCCAGAGCATTGGCATCCACTTCCGCGCCGTCAAAGGGGTCGGCCGCGGTGCCGCTGATGGGCTGCAGCGTCTGCTGCGTGAAGCTCAGCAGCCAGCGGCAGCGCTTCTTGACCTGCACAGGGGATCGTGAATAGAGAGCCCTGGGTGAGCTCAGTCTGGCTAGCTTGGTTCTTGATGACCACGGCACGCTGCAACATTATCCTGTGATGCAAGAAGCTCTAGCTGACGCAAGAAACTCTGCGGCCAATGCGGTGCCAGCAGCACCTCTGCATGGCAACCTTTCACCAGCCCAACAAGCCCAGGGGGAGTTTGAGCACCTGCTCTGTGACTGGCGGGTACTGGAGCATGCTGAGCGTGGGTCCATCATAGAACATAGGCAGCCCCGCCACGCCCTGCAAGATCATGGGAGGAGTCGAAGATGCGCCATACATCCCGCAAAGCAAGGTGCAATCTGCGTCACCCTTGCTCCAAAGCGTGCTGCCTGCCACCACATCCTTCCATTGGCATTCATCATGTGTACCAGTGTGCAGCCCATTCATTGCATCTGACTCACCATGGGCAGGTTGCGGATGTAGGGGCTGAAGGGAGAGGCCTCTCCCAGCAGGCGGTGTGCCACCACCTGCACTGGCAGGAAGCAAGGAGCAGGCGCGGGAGTAAAGAGTTGTGCGGCACACTTGGCCTCAACACAATCAGAAAAGCTGCGGCGACCCCCGGCTGCACCGAAAAGTGCACTCGCCTGCAGCGCCAGCTTGGCGCCCCACAGCTCCGCCGGCACTTGATCGATGAGAGCCAGCAGGCGGGCATCGGTGCTGCCGTCGTAAGTGAGGTGGCACTTGCTGGGCAGGGAGATCAGGGTGTCCCCCGCCTTGACGTCCGCTGCTGCCTGCAGGGCAACGCAAAGGGGAGAGACCGCGTGAGCAGAACAGGCAAGCGGTTCGCAGCGAGGGGCTCGAGTGCGCGGCACGATGGCGCAACAGCAAGCGGCTATGTCGGCGGGCGAGGCAGCTGCCGTGGAAGCAAACAGCTAGTCAACCGCTGCACCACATCATGCACAAGCGGCGTATATGGTGGATAACACCAAGCGAAGAAGGCGAGCAGACCTGCAGGCCAAAGCCGCTAGAGGGGTCCCGAGTAATGCGCACGCCGCTCACGCTGCCACCGCTCGATTCAACCCATTGCACCAGGTCGGCTGCCGGTGCTGCAGGCTGCTGCTGGGCACCCGCTGAGGACGCTGCTGATGCTGCTGCTGGTGCGGCGTGGAAGCCTGCAGCAACGAGGGCCAGGGCTATGATGCAAGCAGCAGCAGGCGACCATGGTGCCAGCAGCAGGCGGCAGCGGCGGCGGCGGCGGCGGTGGGCAGTGGGTGATTGTGACCATCGCGCACCTCTACCCTGCAAGAATAGTCGCGCCACCCTTGTTGGCGAGACATTGCGCACTGTGAAGCGCCCCTGGCCAATCTGCGACAGCAGTCAGGCAGCAGGGACACTTTCAGGGCATGGGAGCGGACGCCATCATTTGCACATGTATGTGTGACGACAATTGAGGTATCACCTGCATGTTTGCAGCGCTGTGGCGGGCGCTAGCAAGTGGCGCGCAGTGCCGCTGGCTTGTGGGAGGCCGCGTGGCTGCAGATCGCAATGCCACTTGTTTGCGCGTTGCTTTGAAGTTCCAGCGAGCGTGCAACTCCGCCGCCGTGGCGTGCATGCCGTGCCAGCAGCGCAGCTCAGACCCGGCACTACAGGCCTCGTTCGCCTGATCCACTCACTGATCAACCAGCCCATCGGTCGGTCTGACACTCCACTGCACGAGCTTGCAACCCTACAAAATGAGTCGGCCCGCTCGAGGAGGAGGTGCTGCAGCTCGGGCGGCCCCCTTGCTGCTGCTCTGCCTAGGATCGCTGCTGGTGCTCGCGCCTGCTGCCGCAGCTAGGGCGCTGGCGCAGGCTCAGGACAACGGCGGCGGCGGCGGCGGCAGCGCCTCCGACGCCGCCACCGCTGCCACCCACCCCTTTGCCGTGGCCGAGCCGTTGCTGACCGAGGGCCAGAATGCGAGCCAGCCGGCCGCCGACAATACCAACAAGTTTGGCCTGGCGCCGGGCATTGGCGCGCCGGGGGGTGAGCGCGGGCCGCAGCCGCCAGATTGCGGGGGCAGGGCAGTGTGCTTTGCACCGACTCGGGAGCCCGGTCGACTTCCTGCACCCGCGCACCTGTTGATGCCTCGCATGCACCTGCCTCCCAGCACCCCACTCCTGCCCCTCCGCCGCAGGCGAGCCGCGCCTCAAGTTCACGGGCGTTGCCACCGTGGCGTACGAAGCACAGCCGATCACGCCGTTTGGCGCCGCCAAGCTGGGCTGCTCCCTGGGCTACGTGTCGCCCACTTTCCAGGCGAGTCGTCTGGCAGGCTGTTAGACGGCTGTGACTGACGAGTCGGCAGCCACACTGATGTGCTTGGTTGATGATATTAATGCACTGACTCTGACATGCCGCCCACTCACGTGTTGGCCTTGCAATGCACGACTCTCTATTGCAGTCCAACTACGTTGGCGTGTCGTCCGACCTGCTGCAAAAAGGCCAGGCCTGCGGCCGCTGCATCAAGCTCCAGGCGAGCGCGGTGCCAGTAGCCGCACTGCTGTTGGAAGCTGCTGTGCCTGCTGCACTGCAGCAGCGCGCAGCAAGTTGGTTTGCAGGCTGCAGCCCCGCTCAAGCGCAGCTGCACGCAGTGACCCCTGTGTGCCGCTGCCGCCCAGCCGTAGCAACGCGGGGGGCTGCTCCTGCCGCCAAACACACCAGCTTGCGCTCAAGCTTAACTCAGCTGCTGTGCTTGCGATCTGCGCGTGTGCAGTGCGACGATGTGAGCTGCAAGGATCCCGGCAAGATGGAGCTGCCCGCCATTGTGGCTGATGTGTGCGGTGCGTGTGTTCCTTGACCCATGCCCATGGGCGTAATTTTTCTTTCTGTTCGTGTGCGGTGCGTGTAGACGCGCAGGGCTGGGCTGGCAGGGCGCAATGCATGCCCATGAGCCTGGCATGGCCTGCTCCGCCCCGCTCGCATGCCACCCCGCAGGCAGAGGGCAGAGGCAGCACTGTGCCAGTGGTCAGCCAGCTGCTGTGCGCACCCACCAGCCTAGATTTGCTCTGCTCTCCACTCCCGGGCCCGATGCAGGCAGCTGCACGAAATCAGACCTCTCCATCTCTGCGCCACTGTTCCGCAACCTCACTGGGCGCGACCCCGGAGCCTCCCCCAGCATTGCGGTGCGTGTGTGCATATTGCAGCAGCGCTGCTAGAATCCTTGGACCGGCGCACGCTCGCCCAGGCGGTGGTCTGCGGCACTGCTCAGCCCGCTTCACTGCCGCACTGCACCACGTGCCCATGCATGCAAGCTTCCACTGGAACGATGTGCAGTGCACTGCACTGCGCTGCCGGCCGTGCCCAGATGGCCTGCTGCGCGCCTGCTCCACCTGCAGGTTTCCTGGGATGTGATCAGCTGTGCCCCATACACCGAGGGCACCATCAAGATGCTGCTGAAGGAGGGCGGCAGGTGAGCCGTGAAGTGCTGGGCATACTTGATGTGATGTGATAAGTTGTGCTTCGATCCGAGCTGCTGCTGAAGGAGGGAGGCAGGCAAGTCATAAAGTGCTGAGCATAGCTGATTTGTCGTGACCGTTTTGAGCCCCGTTCACAGCTTCTGAAGGAGGGTGGCAGGCGAGTGCAGCGGCGGGCATCTGGTTGGTGGTAGCGCACTGTGCAGAGAAATGCCTGGCTGATGCTGGAGAGATCATCACACGATGTCGAGCGACGGCACTGCTGCCACCGGCGCAAATTGGTCAGGGCGGCTTGCATCAACTATGACAGAGCAAGCACTGCTTGTGCTTGCAACTTACGTTCGTACTGCTCCTGGCTGTGCCGCCCGCTGTGCAGCGCTTACTACCAAGCCTTTGGTTTCAGCAACACGGCACAGCCCATCCTGGCTGTCCAGGCAAGTGCGAGCGGGTATATGACAGATTTGTGTTGCCCTTGCATCCACATGCTGCTGTGCTGCGGTTGCTGCGGCTGCCCTGATGCACTTCATACTAACTGTCCATTTCGCAGGTCAACGGGCAGCGCCTGGTGCGATCCTCCGCTGGCTGGTGGGACTGGAACCCGGGTGCGCTGCGCTGTGCTATGCTGTGCTGTGCTGTGCTGCGCGGCGCGGCATGCACAGCATGCACAGCTTGCAGAGCATACCAGCAAGTTGCGCAGCAGTGGTGTCATGCAGACGCGTCTTGGCTGCAGTGGGGTGGGCAGCGTGGCGTTCCCTTGACTTCTGCCTGTCCCCGCAACCGCCTTGTATTGCAGGCCAGCCCATCAACCCATCGGCCCCGCTGGATGTTGCCCTACAGGGCGGCAACAAGGAAGTGTTGCGCGCACGTGTGCCCGCCCTCCGCAATGCTGACCTGGGAGTGCAGTTCAAGGCCAGCTGAGCAGCGGCGGCAGAATCGGCCACGGGCTGCTGCAGCGGCAAGCAGCGGCGAACAGGGCAATGGCACGCACACGTGGGACGTGGCGTAGCATTTGCTTGGTGGCGATATCTTTCGCTATTTGTTGCACAGGAGAGTCTGCCTATTGCGCTTGCTGCATTTGCACAGAATGTTGGCGCTGTGTTGTAGCCAAGGTTAGAGAGTGATGCACCAGAATTAACTGCGGTACAAGCATGCACAGACAACAGGCAAACAGAGAGTGCACTGCCTGTGATCACCCCTGCTCACCCAGCAGCTGGAGGCTGAAGCCACGGGCGGCGGCGGCGGCGCGTGCAGTTGGGGCACCTGGTGCAGGCGTTGGGGAGGGTGGCGGCCAGGGGCCGGCGGCAGGTGGGGCAGGAGGTGCTGCCGATCTGGCGGCTGAGCTGTTGGCGGCTGCCTTCCGGCGCTGACCGTTCGGCTGCGCCTGCTGTCTCGCCTCCCACTGCTCTTTCAGCTCCTGAGACGGCCACTCCATGCTCTCGTTGAACTGCCGGGAGCTCTCAGCCAGCTGCCTGGAGCTCTCAGCCAGCTGCCTAGCGCGCTCAAGCAGCCTGTCAGTGTCGTCAGCTGGCTGGCTGGCGCGCTCACGCCCCTGTCCACTCTGACTCTGCTGCAGGGCAATCAAGGTCAACTGATCGATGGTCTCGTCCCATTGTGCGCGGTCTGTTGAGCTTGCTGGCTTCCGCTCCCCATCCTGCCGCCCCTGGCGGCTGGAAGCTGCCAGCTGCGGCCACTGCAGCCAGTGGAGCCACCATGACAGCTGCAGGCAGGCAGAGGGGAGCGTGCAAGCGGCAAGTGGGCTGGCGCAGAGGCGAGCAGTGACCTTCGGGGGGCAGGCTCATGCAAGGGCTGCTCGCTGCATTCTCTGTAGCGTGTAAAAGGCTGCCCAGTCCCCCAGCATGCTTGCAAACAATAGCCGGCCCACTCACTGGTGCCGAAGCGTGACCCTGCTTGCCGCCGCCGTCGCCGCCGCCAGGCGGCGCCGCCGATGCGGCCGCTGGGCGCAGGGGCGGGCGCCGATACCGCTGCACTGGCCGGCCAGGGCCGCGCAGCAGCGATGGATGGCGGACGCAGGGGGCTGCTGCTTGCATAGCGCTCGCAAGCACTCGCAACACGTCGACACGCCTCTGCTGGGCGCAGCGCTGATTGAGAACGATGCAGCTGAGACTGCAAAGGCTCTGGACATAAGCGTCTGCCTGCCTGCGGCAGAACTGGAGCATGGACGCCGCCGCGCCATGGCGGCGCCGGCGCAGCGGCGGCGGCCATTTGACTGGCCGTTCGAAAGCCTCGGACCTCCCTGCAGCGCAGCGGCTCCACTAGCAGGCCAGCGTGCGCCCTCCGCAGGGCGCCAGGCCCAACAGCCGACCAGTCGCCAGCTGCTGCAGCCTGCCACCAGCTGCCGCCGCCGCCACAGCCCCGCCAGCCATGCAGGTGCACGCCTCAGTGCCCTGCAGAGCGCAGTTGGGCAGCAGCGTGCAGCGGGTGGCTCCAACCCTGCGGCGCGTCGCCGCCAGCCGCCTGGTGCCGGTGCAGCGCCCGCGCAGCCAGCCCATCACAGCCAGCCAGGCGGGGGTGGTGTCGTTTGTTGTGGGGGAAGCTGTCGGCATGCTGATTGTGGCCCCAACCATGCCGGCCATATATCTGGCCCAGCTCGCCGCGGACCGGCGCTCCTGGCCGGAGGTTATGCACGCGCATGCGGCGTTCTGGCAGTGGCTGCTCATGCCGGCGATGGCCATGCTGCAGCAGGAGGAGGCTGCCCTGCAGGGCAAGGTGGCCGCGCTGCGCGCCCGCTGCCAGGTGGCTGAGGAGCAGCTCAAGGCCAGCGGTGTGGGTGCTGACGCGCGGCGCTGAGCGGCGCCGGCACCGTGCCCACCCGCCGACACTTGGGCAGGTGAGCGCCAGCCAGGGCGTGTGTGCTGGGAGGCGGAGCAGGACTGACCGACCAGTGACGCGGGTGTGGCAGGCGGCAGGAGGCACTTGCGCTTGGCGGTTGCGGCTGCACTCGCAGCCTGTTGCCGCCAGCACCATGTGGGTGCAGAGCCGACGCCGTGACTAATGAGCTCCCGCTGCACCCCGTTCCCATGCAGCCCACCCGTCAGGCGCAGTGCGCGAGCGCACCATCACCGCCAACTAGGGATGGGCCGACCGCAGGCCG
Source organism: Chlorella ohadii (assembly GCA_025026875.1). Lineage (NCBI taxonomy): Eukaryota > Viridiplantae > Chlorophyta > Trebouxiophyceae > Chlorellales > Chlorellaceae > Chlorella > Chlorella ohadii. The sequence goes on from JADXDR010000079.1 coordinate 101,558, forward strand.
CAGCAGCACTCAAGGCGTGCGCCATCACAGTGTGTGCGCAGCCGCGCAGCAGTACCAGGCTGCTCCCTGCAGCTAGTTTGTCGACCCGCTAGACAGTTTGTTTGTGTCCGCCCCGCTCCTTTGACTTGATGTAGTGACGTGGGTCAGCAGAGCTGTCCTGCCTGCCTCCACATGTCCTGCCGACCTGGTATGCACCCCTGGCTGACTGTTTGAGGTGCCTTTATGTCAGATCACGGCAAGTCAACGGTGCCAGAGGAACGTGGCGCATGGCAGCTTGGGCAGGACACTGGTGCAATGGACACAGGCGCCTGCAACACAGGCACTCTGTTTGCCGCAGCAGGGCCGACAGCTGCCTGCGCTGCCACATGACCAACAGGCTCTCCCGCGGGCTGCGCCACTACACAGCAACTGCAGTTGCAAACAATGCATCATCTGCAGTTGCAATCGTGGTGACTCCCCTGTTGCTCGTCAGCACAGTTGATCCGGCATGCCACAGCCTCACACTGGGCACCGTCCTGGCTCTTGCATTGTTTGCTTTGCTCGCACGTGGCTGCGCTCCTTGGCACGCAGACAGTGCCGCACCGTTGGACATCATGCTGTGCTGGCCATTGATGAGTACAGGCAGCATAAGCGAGAACGGACTGCTGCTGCGCGATGGGCGCCGACTGGAGCGGCAGCGGCGGCAGCAGGGGCGGCGGCAGGGGGCATGGAGGGCTGCTGACCTCTGTGCGCAGGTGTTCGTCATCTGAATCTGAGTCTCATTGCCCAAGCAAGCAGCAGGCGAGCAGGCGGGCAGGACAAACCAGCTGCGCTGCGCCCCCNGCCCCAATTGAGCGCGTGCTTGTTGTCCTGCAGCGTTCAGCGGTGAAGCAGGTGATGACGATCGCGCTGCTGAAACGCTTGGCAGGCCGCAGCACTCGAGCAAAGGGCTACGAGCGGCTGGGGTTGGCGCCGCCCCTCCAATTATGTGCAGCAGCCGCAGCCCTGTCCATCTCCACGGCCAGCGCCGCAGAGGAGCTCACCCTCTCGCCGCCGCCGCCGCCGCCGCCGCCGCCGCCGCCACCACCGTGCTGCCGCTCAAGTTGCWCCTCGGATGCGCCTGCCTGGCCTGCAGGCAGTCAAGGGCAATGGCGCCTGCTGACAAGGTCCCCGTGTCCGTGGTGACCGGCTTTCTGGGCTCAGGTGAGAGGCAGTGTGCGTTTTGCAGCCGCTGCACTGGGTGCTGGTCGCTGCCCGCGCCAGCGGCCGGTGAGCTGTGACCTGCTGCAAGCCACCTTCATGATGTTGCTTGTGCCCGCACGGCTGCAGGCAAGACGACGCTCATCAACCACATCCTGACCGGGGAGCACGGCAAGAAGGTGGCTGTGATTGAGAACGAGTATGGCGGTGAGTGGCGGCGGGTGCAGCAGCTGGGTGGCAGCAACAGCAGCACGCTCTGGCATGGTATGGCACGCGCTCCGCAGCACGAAACATGCGGCGCCAGACCTGCCAAGCAGCGGCCTACAAAGCAGGAAAGTGCGTGCTTGCTTGCCCTCTCAGCTGTTGCTGTTGCTGTTGTTGCGCACCGCATGCACCCACGTCTGCAGAGGTGGGCGTGGAAGATGGACCCTAATCCTGGACACCAAGGAGGGCTCTTATTTAGATGATGCTTCGCATCGCATCTAATCAACTAATTGTTCCCTGTTCTATCGCAGAGGTGGGGGTGGACGATGCGCTGGTGATGGACACCAAGGAAAAGTCTAAAAGATCATGCTTCTCATAGCATCTAATACACTAATTGTTCCCTATCTATCGCAGAGGTGGGCGTGGACGATGCCCTGGTGATGGACACCAAGGAGGAGATCTTTGAGGTGCGGGGCGGGGGTTACTGAGCGAGGGGCCAATGCGGCTCACTGGATCTGGATTGTGTGTTGCACTTTCACTGAATCTGCAGTGTGTGGGTGTGCAGCGTGTTGCCAAGCATGCACTGCCTGGTGCGTCAGACCGCCTTGAAACGCAGCGGTCAACTCTGTGCCGCCCTCTGGCCTTTAAGTATAANTTGCCCCCCAAACCCCCTGCCCTCGCTTGCTCAAAACAGATGAACAACGGCTGCATCTGCTGCACGGGTGCGCACAGAGACGGTGCATGCTAGGAAGGCTGGAGCAACACGCCTGTAGGGTCGGCATGCCTGGAGCGCAGCTGCAGCTCTCCCTTGCCGAGCTGAGGCAGCCGCTCTTGTTCTCACCCCCGCTGCAGTGCGCGGTGACCTCATCCGCATCCTCACCAAGCTGCTGAAGCGCAAGAACAAGTGAGAAAAGGGGCAGCTGTTGCTCCGTTTGTGCTACACATGCGGCAGTCGCTGCCATCCAGCGTACCGCAATCAGCGCCCCACATTCTGCCGTTGCTGGCGCAGCAACCTGCCATTTGTTTTACTGGAACCGCCTCCCAGCTGAGGAGGGCCATGCCTGCCCTTCCATCCCATTCACGTTTGACCACATCCTGATTGAGACCACCGGGCTGGCGGACCCCGCCCCCTCCCGCACTTGCAAACATGATGCGGTAACCCATCCTTTTGATCAACCTGGTCCACAATTGCACAGGTTTGACCACATCCTGATCGAGACCACCGGGCTGGCGGACCCCGCCCCCGTGGCCCAGACTTTCTTTGTGGATGAAGACCTGAAGCACTCGCTGCGCCTGGACTCCATCCTGACCGGTGAGCGCTGCTTGCTCTGTGATTTACCTGCGTTTGTGTGTTAAGAGCGGATGAAGACCTGAATCACTCGCTGCGCCTGGACTCCATCCTAACTAGCGGGCTTTGTTGCTTAGTTTTGCAAAGTGACTGATGCACCTAGCGGATGCCGCGCGCTGCACTCAACTGACTGTTTTCACACCCTGTTTCCCACCGAGACTGCAGTGGTGGACTCCAAGCACATTGTGATGCATCTGGGCTGAACTTGGTGCAGCTTGGTTAGCAGGTTGGCAGCTACTAGTTCAACACGCTGGGCCCGCCCCTGTTCCCTTGCCGCAGTGGTGGACTCCAAGCACATTGTGATGCACCTGGATGAGGAGAAGCCGGATGGCGTTATCAACGAGAGCATCCAGCAGGTGAGGCTACACACCTGGCAGGTGGTGCCACAGGGGTCCCGCCTCAACTGATGCGGGCAGAACAGCTCGCACGTGCGGCGCTTGCATCCCTCATCCCATATGTATCGGTGTCTTGGTTTCTTCAACCAGTTGACCACCACTGCGCAGGTGGCTTTTGCGGACAAGATCCTGCTGAACAAGGTGGACCTGTGTCCTCCAACATTGCTGTTTTTTTCATCCAAACCAATGCCTGACTGGCCACCTCTGCCCAACAGGTGGCCTTTGCGGACAAGATCCTGCTGAACAAGGTGGACCTTGTTTCCGAGGCGGAGAAGGCGGAGGTTATTGACCGGATTAAGGTGAACAGAAACGAGGGGAAGCGCGGCACACCCAGTTGCTGCCCGAGGGTTGTCACATGGGCTGGCTCATCAGCGCTGCTTCAATGCATCTTTCAGGGGATGCAATGAGTGGTGGGATAGCACGAGTAGCGAATGACCTGGCACTAGGCGGATGCGCTGTGAACAGCCTGCTGGCGAATTGACAGCAGATGCCACGGATGCTGGTTGCTGTGCAGGCCATCACCGCACCAGTGAGATCATCGAGTGCACTCCCTAATGGTAGCAGCTGCCGGTCCTCACAACTGGCCCCCGTTGAACCCTGGCTAAACTGCAGGCCATCAACCGCACCAGCGAGATCATCGAGTGCACGCAGGCGCGGGTGGACCTGGACCGCATCCTGGGCCTGCAGGTGAGCAAGGGGGATGTATCTGTTTTGTGAAAACACGTGGGGGCAATGTTTTGCGAAGCAAGTTAGTGGTGCAGGGGAGGACCTTGACCGCATCCTGGGACTGCAGGTGAGTGCACTTCTGCTTGTGTTTTGGGCCGCACAGGACACACACTAGCAGAGCACTTTGCTGCTCTGCGTGGCCCGCTCAGTGCTCAGCGAGCGTTATGTTCAACTGCCATCCCTTGCGCCAGCTCTTGCAACCTGCAGTCCGTCGACCCCAGACGCTCTTGAGCGGTGGTGTGTGGCTGATTCACACACCACATCTGTGCATCCCTTGCAGTCTTTCGACCTGGAGAAACTCCTGAGCAGCGGACGCTGCCTGTTGATTGGCACCTATTCACTTAATATGTTGTCTTCTTTACCACTGCAGTCGTTCGACCTGGAGAAGATCCTGAGCATGGACCCCGCCTTCCTCACGGTCAGTGCCTGGCTTGCAAGAGGGTGGTCGGTGCATGGGCTGTCAAGTCTGGGCTGTCAGATGTGCTGGTTGACGTAGGAGCAAACTAGAGCTGAGCCCCGGCTGCACCAGTCCCGGGGCCAGCCCTGGGGCCAGCGCGCGGGGAAGGAGCTGGGCACACCAGTTGGTGCCCAGCTGCCAAACTGCTCGCCCTCCAGCTCGACTGCTGGACAGGTGGAAGAAGAGCACGACGGCCAGACCACTGCTACAGTCGCACTGCGGTTGAACTGGACCGTCCTCACCCTTCCCCGTACACCCTGCATTGCAGGTGGAAGAGGAGCATCATCACCACCATGGCATTAGCTTGCGACTTATGCATCCCATCGCTTGCTCTATCTTTCCACTGCCAGGTGGAAGAGGAGCACCATCACCACCACCACGGCCACGATCACGGACATGATCACGGCGACTGTGCGCAGTGCGCGGCGGGTGACCATGTGAGTGCGATACACGGGTGTGTAGGAAGGGCAGCTATGGCCGTGGCTGCAGGGACTTGTGCAGAGTGCACGGCAGGTGTCATGGTTAGCATGCATGCCACTGGTTGCAGGCAGCGCAGTGAAGCTGGAGGGTTGCAGGCAGGGCAGCTGCGCATGCTGCAGCAAAACGAGCCCTGGCCCACCACTGACCTGTGTGTGCCAGTTGGGCTGCCCACCAAGCACATGCTGTCTACAACTCGTTGCTCACCATTTCAGGACCACGAGCACCACCACCATCACGACCACGAGCATGAGCATGGCGAGGAGGGCTGCAAGGAGTGTGCGGCTGGCGACAAGGTGCACTGGGGCTACTGGGGGAGGCCTGGGCTGGGAAGGAGGGTGGCACACACATGCCTGAAACATTCACAGTTAGGAGGGCTGCAAGGAGTGCGCTGCCCGCGACAAGGTGGGTGGTGCAAGTGAAGTATGCGCATGGGCACCGCACAGCACGGGATGCAGGGCAGGTTTTAAGGGATGTTGCACACACGCGCCTGACGCGTTTCAAGCGCACGGCGCAGGCTCAGCCGACCATTGCACGCTACGGCTTGCTGATCAAACCGCTCACCACCCATCCAATCGTCCTGGTTGCAGGACCACACGCACCACGGCCACAAGCACGTGCACGACTCGCGCGTCAGCAGCGTAGGCATCGAGTGCGAGGGTGAGATTTGTGTGTGAAACCTTTGATGTTGTAGCTCTCCACGCTTTTGGGGCTTCAGGGTGGCAGCACTGGCAGCAGCGTAGGCATCGAGTGCGAGGGTGAGTGCGGCTGCGTGTGCTTGGGGTTGACATGTCGGCGCCTGCATGTGAGCGAAGCTGCTGCAATTTTTGCGGGGGCATGCTAGATGCCATTTGAAGCTGCATTGTTTGCTCTTGCGCAACACCGTGCATTTCTGCACGCTGCGCCGCAGGAGCGCTCGACATGCAGCGGCTCAACGAGTGGCTGTCGACGCTGCTGCAGGTGCGCAGGGCATATTGCAGCGTGTGCATGCAGCAGGCTGCCCCAGTGTGGGGGTTGCTGCTGGGGCATGCTGGCACTCCAAGCATCCAGCGCTGCAGCCGCGATACAGTTGAGTACAGCTGGAGCCTGCCAACCACTTGGCTCATGCTCCAACGTGCCGCCACCTCCGCTGCTGCCTGTTGTTCCGCACTCCTGCAGGAGAAGGGCGCCGACATCTACCGCAGCAAGGGCATCCTGAACATCGCGGGCACGGATGACAAGTGAGGAAGGCATGGTGGCGTTTTGGGGTGGCTGGAAGGCCACTGGGAGTTTTGAAAGAGCCACAGGAACATCTGTGAGGTTGAGCTGGCTCATGCATGCTGCCATCCTGTGGACTTGGCCCCTCATTCCTCTCATCTTCCTCATGCCACCGCATTCCCTGCTCACTTCCACAGGTTTGTGTTCCACGGCGTGCACATGATGCTCCAATTCGGCAGCAGCAGGGAGGGGCTGGGCAAGCCGTGGCAGCCGGGAGAGAAGCGGTACAACCGGGTGGTCTTCATTGGTGCGCTGTGCTGCACTCATGCTGCTGCTGTTCTGTGCTGTGCTGTGCTCCAACGCGGTGCTGTCGGACTGCTGCTGGGGCTGCTGCCAGGTGTATGCATGGTATGTGGGAGGGTGGCATGACGGCATTGCTGGCCATCCTTGGCATGGCATGGCATGGCATGCATGTCATGGCTCGCGCTTGAGCGGCATGGCGGAGCATGCTGGGGCATGGCTGCATGCCACGCTGGCCGGGAATGGCATGCCGTACCCGCCCGCCAGGATGCCATGTGCTTGCCAGCCATGCCCACATGGCACTGCATGGCCCGGCGTGGCATGCCAGACCAGGGACTTTGGGGCACACCTGGGATGCCCTTGCTCAGCTCAGCAGCGGACAGCTGCAGCTGGATGCCGATCCGTTCTGCCGTGCTGTCGCCTTTTTGTGTGCTGCAGGCCAGGACCTGAACCGCAAGGGCTGACTGAGGGGTTCTAAAATTTGTATTTCCATCCCCCATTACTCCTCCATGCTGCCCCTTTCCCGCTCCTACTGCAGGCAAGGACCTGAACCGCAAGGAGCTGAACGAGGGCTTCCGCAGCTGCATGGCAGACGAGGCGGCAGCCAATGGTGGCGAGGCATGAGCGCCTGGCTGCTGTGCAATGACCTGGGGCAGCAGGCGCGGCAGCAGCCGCGGCAGCAGGCCAATAGTGACGGCATGTGATAGCGGCCGCGGCATGCAACAGTGGCGTCAGCGATGGAAACATGCATGGCTGATACGGCGGAATTCAACCACGGTGCTGCATGGAGCCTTTGCCAGCAACAGCAGCTGGGGTGCAGCTCCGGCCGCGATGTTGTCAGGTGCAGCCTCCGCTGAGCAGCAGGCCACGTGCGGCATGTGCTNGGGGCTGCGCCATGCAGTGGCAGCGTTGCCGCCATGCATGCATAGCTTAGGCTAGTGCTTGAGCATTGGCTTGCACTGCTCGTGCGCACGTGGCATGTAACACGCCATGCTGCACTACCAAACTGGCAAGCTGGCTGCNGGGGCGGGAACCCAGCCGTGCAAGCATGGACTTGCTCAGCAGCGGTAGGGTGACCGGGCATCAGCCTGCCTCGTGCTGGCTTGATGGATGCCTCTTTCTGATAAGCCTAATTCCCACCAGCTGTGTGGATTGGCAGGCACAGCTGCATGCAATGGAAGCAGGCACTGCGCCGCCGTCGCAGCGTGCTGTACAGCACCGTTCGTGGGGTAGCTTCGGCGCCGCCTCTCCTTTGGCCCTGGCCTCCCTGCCCACTTGTTCCTCGGCCCTTGTCATCTCTTAGGCGCGGCGACGGCGCGCCATGCGCTACCGTGAGTGTTTAGCGCATCGCAGCCAGCGAAGTTCACCTGCTGTGCCTGGACAGCAGGGCGCCCAGTTCGGCAGGTTAAGACACTGCGCCTGCGGCACTTCCACACACCCGATCAATCTGCGTCTAAAAAATGGCTACCCTCCTCGCTGAGCCAGGGGGCCTGGCGGGCCCCAGGGTGGGCGGGGAGCTGGCCTTTTCGCTCGACGAGCCAGCCTTCAGCAGCGACCACTTCCGGTGAGTCTGCGGACTTCGATCGTTCGTCGYGCGCGKCGCGAGCGCTCTGCGGGGCGCTGCAGGCGCCGGGCTCGGTGCCCACAAGTGTGGGTGACCCGCCGACCCGCCCGCTCCCCTCCCTTTCTGCAGGATGTATGGTGAGGAGCTATCAGCAACGCGCACGACGGCGTTGGGGCGGGTTGTAGGTCGGGCGGGCATGGGCACTTGCGTGTGGTGCTTGAAACACGCTGACCCCTGTCCCATTTCCTTCCCGTAACCCCCCGCAACCACCCCGCGTCCACTGCGGCAGACTTCAAAGTCAAGCGGGTGCGCCGCCGCCGCCGCTAGCCGCCGCCGCCACGGCAGCTACTGCTCTGCGGGCCGCGTTGGTGGGCTTGAATGCCATGCTCTGTCGTGCTAATCCCACTCTCCTCTGGCCCTGGCCTGCTGCAGTGCCCGCGCGCACGGCCGCACGACTGGACGGCGTGCCCCTTTGCACACCCGGTGCGCGGCGGGCGTAGGGTTTCCGGCCGCCGCTCGCCAGCCGTACTTGGCCCGGCCTGCCAGCCTGCTGCCCTCCTGCTGCTTTACTTGACAGCTCAACCGCTGTCTGCTGCAGGGGGAGAAGGCGAAGCGGCGGGACCCCCGGCGCTACCGCTACAGCGGCACAGCCTGCCCGGATTTCCGCAAGGTACTACTGGGTGCATGTGCGCGGCCCGTACTGCAGCTGAACGCGTGGGGCAGCAGCTGCTTTGGGTGCCTTGGACCAGTCGCCTGTCCTTGCAGCAACCTGCAGTGCTGCCGGGCTGCTGGAGCGCCGCCGCCGTGACCCCAGCTGCCGGCGGTTGTTTAAACCGGGCAGCTGCCGCGGGTGTGGAAGCTGGCCATACATGCATGCCCGGCTGACACCTGTCCGCCCCCCTTGCCCTGCACAGACGGGCGTGTGCCGCCGCGGCGATGCCTGCCCTTACTCGCACGGCGTCTTCGAGTGCTGGCTGCACCCAAGCCGCTACCGCACGCAGGTGGGCCAATCTGCCACTGCTCTTGTGCCCCCTGGGGGCAGATTTTTTGTTCGAAGCGTGCTTAGTTCCAGCAAAATCTCCTGTACTGGACCTGTTGCAGCTGGGTTGAACGCTGCTCTGCTGACCTGCCTTGGGCGGCTGTGTGCTCTGCTTCAAGACACCCACTGAGTGTGCTGGCTCCCGTCCCCGCCTTCTGGCGCCCTGCAGATGTGCACCGACGGCCCAAGCTGCCGCCGCCGCGTCTGCTTCTTCGCTCACTACGAGCACGAGCTGAGGTGAGAAATTATATCTAAACGCTGTTCACGGTGGGGAATTCTTGGAGGGTGGGGCAGTGTGCAATAGTGCGCTGCCCCTCCAGCTGATCTGTCTGTTGACTCTCTTCTGTGCTGCAGGCGTGCTGAGGAGTACCCCCCGCTGCTCAACCAGCAGCTGCACGCCGGCCTGGTGGCAGGTGCGCCCTGTTGCTGCCAATGCTGCTGCTGCTGCTGCTGCGGTGCCTGCTGCTGCCACTGCCTCTCGTTCTGCTGTTGCCGGTGTTCATGGTTCCAGGTGGCTTGGGCAAAGTAGGCACTGGCAGGTAGTAGGCTCCACTGCTGGCCTTGCATTGCTTCCGACTTCACAATGCCGCCCGCTTCCCGCTGCCGCCCCCTCACGCAGAGGCGCGCGCGCTGCAGCAGCAGCAGCTGGCGCAGGCGCTGAGCGGCATCCTGGGTGCTGGGTCGGTGCCTTCCGGCCTGGCCAGCAGCGGGCCCTCCGCCAACCTGGAGCCGCTGATGAGCGTGCAGGTGGGTGCTGGGCTATCTAGCTGCCGCACTGTTGTGTCCACCTGCTGTTGTGCACACCTGCTTGGCAGCTGAGAGGGAGGGAGACGGAGTGGCTGCTCGGCTGCTCCTGCCTGCGCCCGACGGCCAGCCTCTCCCTGCCAGCCAAACCCGCACCAGTCCACCCCGTGCTTGCCTGACCCTCTTGCTTCTTTGCTCCCACCCCTCCCACCCGCTTGCCGCAGCTGCTCAAGACGCTGCAGCAGCAGACGCCGGCGGCGCTGCTGGGCGTGGCGACGGGTGCCGACAGCTCTGCACCCACCACCCCCACTGGCATGGCTGGTCTTAGCCCCAACTCTGTGGCTGCCTCCGCGCTGCAGCACGACAGCTCCAACCTGCTGCTGCAGCTGCAGCTGATGCAGCAGCAGCAGGCGGCCGGGCAGGCGCTGGTTGCGGGCGGCCTGCACAGCACGCTGAGCGACGCGTCACAACACAGCGGCTCCTCCCCCGGCGGTTCCCCTCGCATGGTGGCTGGCGGCGCACTGGATGCAGAGGCAGCCCGCCTGGGCTCACCCACCGTGGTGCCAGCTGCAGATGAGGCCAGCCAGCTGGCGCGCCTGATCCAGCAGCAGCAGGCGGCGGCGGCGCAGGCGGCGCAGCAGCAGGCCGCAGTGGCGGCGGCGGCGGCGGGCAGCATCGACCCTGCCTTGCTGGCGGCGCTGCAGAACCTTGGCCTCGGTGCTGCAGCCGGGACTGGAGTGCAGGAGGTGAGGGGTGGGGCTGGTTAGAGGGTCAGCCYGCAAGCGAAAGTTGGGGATTGTGGTAGATTGTCCGAGAGATTGCGAGATTGTGCGAGGCCCCTGCTACGTGTGGTGGCAGCGCCGCCAGCCAAGCCCCTCTCACCAGCCTCTACAACCTGCTACAATCCAGCCCTGACCCTGCCACACTGTCACCCCGCCCCTTAACCACACAGGGCATCGACATMGCCGGCTCGCMGGCCCGCCGGTCCATCGACAACTCCGCGCTGAGCCGCCAGGTGGCGCCAGCTGGCGGTGTGCCTGAGAATTACCTGGCTGCCGCGGCCGCCGCCCTGGCCAGCGGCCAGGCCGTGGGCAGCCTGGGTGCTGCGGGCGTGCAGGTGCCCGCCACTGGCAGCCTGCCCAGCCAGAGCTTCATGTCTGCGGCGGCGGCGTTGGCTGCGCGCGCCGGCAGCGGCCAGCCCTCCTCACCCACGGTCACAGATGACGACCGGGGCCTGTCCCTTGAGCAGTGAGTGTCGTGTGGGTGTTGTTAGGGGGCAGCTCACCTGGCCTGCCAGCTGAGTGGTGCATAACATGGGCGGGTTGCGAGCCTTCTGTGTGCCTGCTGCCCAGCTCTGCAAGCTGTTGCACCAGCTAGCTCACCAGCCCGCCTCCTTCCCCTCCTCCCTGGCCTGCAGCATTCTGGCTGAGCTGCCTCGCAGCGCCTCCCAGGTGCACTTGACCCCGCAGTGAGCAGCTGCGGCCTGCTTGTGAAGTAAGAACCCGTGCCCCAGCACGCGCCAGGCTGCACGGCGGCCCCAGCCCGCCAAGCCCGCCCCAGCACTGCACCACACAACGCCGCACGCACCAAGCCGCGGCCATTCTCCAGTACTCCTGTCTCTCGATTCAGCAGCCGGCCGCGCCCCGCGCAGCTCTGCTGCCGCCCTTCTGAAAGGCGTGCCAGCCCTGCCGTGGCCGCGGCCGTGCTCAATGCTTCTTCTTCGGCCCCCTGCGAAAGAATACTACATGGAAAGCCGTGTTACTGAGCGCCCATCGGCGCTCGCCCTACGTATGGCCCCGCTGGGCTGCCCCAGCGCGCCCCTTGAGCGGCCAGCTGTGCGGCAGCCAGCGGGGCCCATGTGCTGCCTACGCCGCCCCTACCTCACCCTGTCTCCCTCCGCTTCTATCCCTAATGATTAGAATTAGCATTTCAGTGCACTGCACGCCTGACGCCGGCGGCCGCGCGCCGGCCCGCCGGGCCAGCATGTCTTTTGTGCCATTGCCCCCTGCACCTTGACCCCCTCCCCCTCCTCTCGTTTGATTACCTGCCTCATTGCCAGCCCGTGGCCACCCGCGGCGGGCGCCCTGCCGCGGGCGGCCCACCCATCTCCCCTGTGCGTTTTCCCAGGCCCCGGGCCAACCTCATGCGCCCCTCACATTCGTCCCGAGCCGCCGGCGCCGCAGCCCTCCGATTACAGCCCCGCTCGATCCCGATTCTTTGCTTGTGCTGTCAAGCTCCAACGAACGACTGCTTTTGCACCGCCGGCCCGGCTCACCCGTTTTTCACCACCAAACCAGCCGCGCCCGCCGCCGCCCGAATGCACCCATCAGCACGCCGATCTCTGTTGGATATATGTAACTGTACATCTGTAGCGGCGGTGAAGAAGCAGGGTTATGGTTACCTGACATGGCTGGAAGAGAGGGCAGAGTGCCCAAAGGGTGACAGGCGGCCAATGCCGGCGACGGGCGTAGCGGCGGGCACTTCCTCCCCTCCCGGGCTGATCAGCCGCTTTGCCCACCCAGGCACGCGCGTGATCGTTCCTCTTTTAGCGCCGCACAGCCAACCTACCAGCCCTGCGCGTGAAACGGCCGCCTCGGCGGCGCTCACGGCTTCCTCTGCGTGGTCAGGTGCGCCGCCACGCTTCCAGGGTGCACGCTGCGGCCTATTGAGCGACCGTTGCGGCGCTGAGCCGCTGGAGTGGCTGCCTGTCACGACAGCCGCCCGCCGCCGCCGCTCTGAAGCTGGCCGCTGCAGTTGTCTCCGCTTGACTCACGAACGCTTCACTTTCCTGCCCTACAGAATGGGCAATGTGCTGGCTCCTGCACCTGCCCCAGATGCCCCTTCTTTCCCAGCCCTAGAAGAGGAGCCAGACTGTGCCGAGCTGCTGGGAGCGTTTTTCAGCCGCCAGGTGCGTTGCCATGTTGCACCAAGGAAGGCCCTCTGTGGCAGAGCCGTGAAGTCAAAAGACCAAACCCCACCCTGATCTGCCTTTCCAGCGCTCCAACTGGCCGCTGCGGGCTGCCACAAGACGCTGGGGCGCAGCCGATGCGGCTACTACGCTAACCGGCGGCGGCAGGGGCGGCAGCGGCACCCCGACCCGCGACGCCACTGGCATCACTGCGCTGCATGTGGCTGCAGCCAACGGCTGGGATGAGCTGTTGGATCGCCTGCTGGAGGTGAGGGCATGCAGGAGGGCGACTGGGGGCATCCCAGCACCCACAGAAATCTGCCGACTGGCGGGCCTCGTGACAGTGCAACGTCCCAGCACCCACATCTATTTGGCTGCAAGGACTGGCCACCTTTGCGCCTGCCTCTCTGCGCAGACGGATCGGTTGACGGTGGATGCGGCTAGCCATATTGACGGCTACACGCCTTTGATGATTGCGGCAGCCTGCGGCAGGCGGCACGCTGTAGACGCTCTGCTGGCTCGAGGCGCTGACCCCAGCAAGCGCAGCCGCCGCGGCGCCTCCAGGTGAGGTAGTTGGGCTAGGGATTGGCTTGGCTGCTGAACCTGCATGCTGGGTGCTGTGCAGTGGTGAGCACCAGTTTGGGACAAGTAGCGTCCCAACCTTTGTTGGTGGCTGCCTTCATTAATCTCAGCGTCCACCCCTTCCNACCTGCCCTGCAGCCTGCACTTTGCCGCACAGACGCCGCAGGGCCAGAGCGTCCTGACGGCCCTGCTGGCGCACCCCAGCTGCACGCCTGCGCTGGTGCGGCAGACAGGGTTCCGCGACCGCTCGCCCCTCATGCTGAGCGTGCTGAGCCACGGCAAGCCGGCCATTGTGCAGCAGCTGCTGGCAGCAGGGGCCAACCCGGACGAACGCGTGGACAGCATGGGTAGCGCCTCAGGTNCGCTGGCAGGGACTTGCGCGAGGTGGGAAAGCAGCAGGTTCTCATGCTGAATTGCATCCCTTGTTCAGCATTGCTGTTGCGCCTCTTGCCCTCCAGCTGAAGCTGGCATTACCCTATCGCCCCTGCCCATTTCTGCCCCACCGCAGTGCTGCACACGTGCGTGCACATGGCCCGCCTGGGTGCCCTGCGGACGCTCATCCAGGCTGGCGCCGATGTGGACGCCGTGGCGGCAGACGGCATTAGCGTGGTGCAGGTGAGCTTGCAGTGCCGCTGCATCTCCCTGATGCTGGCCAAGGCTTGCACCGCATTTGGCTTGTATGGCTGTCGTGGCGTTTGCTGCGCTGTTTTGGGCCACCACTGGCATGAAGAATCATCATCTTGCAAGGCAGGTAACAAGCCTGCGGGCTGCCGGCTGCCTCCTGGCTGACACTGCCGCCTAACACAGCCCTGGCTCCCCTGTGCTGCCCTGTGCACCCAATGCAGGAGGTGTTCCTGCAGGCGCCCAACCAGCGCTGCAGCGAGGCGCTGAAGCGCCAGATGTTCACCGAGCTGCGGCAGGCAGGCGCAGATGTGGGCGCCCGCGTCACGGGCAAGGAGATGACAGGTGTGGGCCGGAGACGGAGGGAGTCGTTGGGTACTGCTTTGCTGATCATCGAAAGCACTCCTGTATACCAACCCCCCCCCTCCCCCCCCTC
>JADXDR010000079.1:122384-153027 GCA_025026875.1 Chlorella ohadii
CTGCCAACGCTCGCCCCCTGCTCATGCACCCACTCACTCCTGCATCGCACCTCTCGCAGGCAGCACAACATTGCGGGGCGGTCCAAGATGCGCAAGCGGGAGCTTGTGGCGGCGCTGGAAGCTGCCATGGGCTTCGACTCACAGCCGCCGCACCAGCAGCACCGTCCGCTGCTCTGACTTTTTACACCGTTTTGACTGCGGCGCGCGACTTGGTCCCTTCACCCCTGTACCACCCTTTCTGTTGTCCGGCTTGAGAAGATGCTTTTTGAACCCGCTATCTGTGTTTCCGCACTGGGTGCTGCAATGCATGCCACTCTCCCATCCAGCACTGCCCCTCCTGACCCTGTTGATTTTCTTCCGTGACCGACCACCTTCCTGCCCTAGGCAACCAACCGCTGGCATCCCTCCATCCCAACTGCCCTTCATTCGAAACCTTCAACTGCTCCGATCACTCTATAATCGCTGCTGATGCAAATTCAACACAGATGAGGCACGCAGGGGTGCTGATTTGTCGAAGCGCTGCAGGCGGCGCTGCCGCGCAGCTGCCGATTCAGCGCCAGCCGGGCGGGGGGATTCATGTGGCCCGCCCCCACTGCCCCTCGCATTCTTGCGCCTCCTTCTCCTGTGTGACACCAGCACCAGCAGCCCAGCAGCCATGGCAACTGAGAGCAGCAGCTACCGCAGGATGGAGGAGGAGAGCCGCGAGATCACCAGCGGCAAGAAGAGCCCCACGCCCCAGGAGCGGGCGCCACCCCGCCCCTCTGACATGCCCGGGACGCCCTCCAAGGGTGTGTACGCCCGGGGTTTGGGTCAGCCCGCTCCGCCGCTCGCCGCCGCCAGCGTCAGCGCTGGCCTGCGCCCGCGCCGCCACCTTCTGCTGGGAAACCAGCCGGCCCTTTCCGCTGGCTTTACAGCATTCAAACAATACCGGGCGCATTAATCACACAATTCACACTCCAACCGAGCTCTGACCAACCGCCTTCCTGCCCCTCCCACCCTGCTTGCCCGCAGCCGCCGCCGGCCGCTCGGCCGCCGCTTCCGGCGACCGCGCAGACGTCCACATCCGCACCGATTCGCGCGACCAAGTGCATGTGGATGTGGAGACGGGCGAGGGGGCCACCGGCAAAGTGCGCTCCACAGCTGGCACCGGCGGCGGGTGAGCTAAATGGGGTGGGTGGGCAGCGGAGTTTGCTGCTCTGAGTGTGCGCGTGCCGCCTGGTGAGGTGGGCGCAAATGGGGGCGCCCGCCAGCTTGTATCGATGCGGTGTGCTGGCTCATGGAGGGCTGCCAGCGCCGCCATTTTGCACAGTGCTGAGACGGCTCATCCACCCCTGCGTACTGAGCCTCGCCAGAATGCAGCGCCCTGTGCGCCAGCGCCGCCGTGCAACCCGTCGCCTAGCCGCATGCGCTCCTACCCCAGCCATCAAACCTTCACTCACTTTGCCCTTGCTCTCTGCTCCCCCCGCAGCTGGTCCAAGGACGGCGAGGAGTGGAAGCGCATGCTGAGCCGCGCCGCGCCCTGGCTGGCGGCCGCCGCCATCGTGGCTGKTTCTGCTTACGGCTACCAGAAGGACAAGGCAAGGCTTTCAGTTGTTGTGGTAACGGGTGGGTAGGCAGTGCAGTGTCACCGCTGGCGGCCGTTCCTTCTTTCAGCTACCGACAGAAGGTCGAGGTTGGGGATGGCAGGGTGCAAGCATGTAGGTATGGAACAGTTCCGCCGCTATGTCACACCATTGTTGCAACCTTACCTGCATGCCAGAGATGGTTCCACCTCACCGCGCCATCTGCCCCCCTTCCTTTCTGCAGTCGGGGCGCACCAATGGCGAGACCCGCCTCGGTTCCAAGGTGGGTAGGGCGGGGCGGAGAGGCGGGGTGTGAGAGCGAAGTGCCTGCCGAGCTTCCCAACCGCCCGCCGCAGCTGCACTCCGCAGCAAGCCATTCTGCACCCCTGCAGCGCTGCACTCGCATGCCCTGCCCTCCATGCCCCACACTCCACCGCATGCTGGGCTGAACAAGCAATTAGCGCTCATCTGCCTCCTTCACCGCCGACCGTGCTGGCGCCTGCTGCTACCACCTATCCCAACTTGCGCAGATGCGCCGCGCCGGCGACAAGGTGTCTGACGCCGCGGAGCAGCTGGGCGAGGCGGAGAGCTCCAAGCGCGGCTGGTTCGGCCTGGGCCGGGTGAGCGTGCCTCGTGTTCTTGTTTGTGTGCCTAGCTTTCCAACTGGCGGTGCTGCAAGGAGGGCACCCCAAAAGCTGGGGGGTGCGCAAGCCGATTGCCAGCTGCCGCTCCCACGTGTGCACTTTTGAGGGGGCTGCCCTACCCTGCAGCGGGTGCCGCCAAGGTGGAGCCTTACCGCACGATGAATGCATGCAATGCTTCTGCATTACCCCCCACTCAAGCACAACATGTCTGCCGATTCTCTTACCCATTGCAGTCCCGCACGGAGGAGGCTGCTGACCGGGCGGCCGGCGAGCTGGCGGGCGCCAAGCGCGCCGCGGGCAAGAAGGTAAGTTATGCTGCTCTTTGTGCAATGCTGGCTAGCAATTGGCATGCGAAGTCGGGTGTGGCGATGCTGATCTGGCAGGAGCATGTCAGCCAGACGCATGCCTGCCCCCCTGCACCCAGCCGCATAGTCCAGTCCAACCAGCCGCAGTGGTTAACATGCTGTTCGTTGCATATTTCACTTCACGGTTTCCTCACATTCTGTTTGTGCAGGCGGAGGAGGCAAAGGGAGCCGCCAAGGGCGCCGCCGACAAGGCCTCTGACAAGGCTGCCGAGGCGGCTGCCGCTACCAAGGGCGCCGCACGTGACGCCGCTGCTGCCACCAAGGGCGCGGCACGCGACGCTTCTGCCACTGCCAAGGGCGCCGCCGGCCGGGCGGCTGATGCGGCGCACGGCGCTGCGGAGGGCGTGCGTGGCGCGGCTGCTGATGCGGGTGGGTGGGGCCAGGCTGGGTTTGACTGCAGGGTTGCTGGGATGTTTGGAGAGGGCGGCACCGGCAGGGCTGTACAGCTGGGCAGACCGAGTCTCACGCACACCATCGAGCTGCGCTGGAACTGATGTCTTCCTGCTTCAATCCTCCCTGCCTCCCTCCCGCCGTTCTACCCTGCAGCCGGCCGCGCCGCGGGCGCCGCTCGCTCCGCCAAGGGCGCGGTGAAGGCGGGCGCTGAGCGCGCTGAGGATGTGGCGGAGGAGGCGGCGGACAAGGGCTTCTTTCTCTGGAAGGCAAGTTAGATCATCTGATGAGGTGTCTGTTTTGTGATGAGGTTTTAGATGCTGTTTCACTGTGGTGAGCGCGCTGAGGAGGGAGGAGGCGGCCGACAAGAGCTTCTTCCTGTGGAAGGTGAGATTGCTGAATAGAGAGTTCAACTGGCGTGGGCAAAGGTTGGTGGGTGGCGGCTGCAGCTACCCAGCAGTTGCCCAGCTTCTTGCGTCGCACGGCTCATCGGCGCACATGCCCCTGCCGAACGTGGACTCATTTTCTTGTCTGTGTTTGCTGCCTTCTGCAGACCGCCACCAAGGGCGTGAAACCCGCCACTGCTTGACCAGACATTTTGCCAAACTGTGCTGTCCTGCCATTCTCACCACCACAGACCGCCACCAAGGGCGTGAAGGACCGCTACCGCGCCACCAAGCAGGTGGGTGCAGATTAAGCGGGCAAGTTCCATCTGCTGGCCCAGACACCACACGTCTGACTTCCGCAGCTGAGTTTTGGTGGCTCACAACGTTGCCTATCTGCGCTCAACTTCACTAGCCATTTACACACTCCCTCTCCCTGCAGGAGGCCAAGCACCTGGCGGGTGAGGCCGCAGACACCGCCGCCGGCGCGGCACACGCCACCGCCGACACCGCCCGCGGCGCCGCGCGCGGCGCTGCCGACGCCGCAAAGGGCGCGGCGCACGGCGCGGCGGAGGCGGCTCGGGACGCCAAGGACTGGACCAAGGAGAAGGCGGGGGTGAGTGGGCTGAGGGCAGTGGTATGGTGGGGCCAAAGTGTACTGCTGTGCGGTTACAGGGCCACCAATCACCATCGGGCAGCAGTTCAGCTGTAGGTGATGCTGCCGCTTTTGCTTGGCCCCTGATTCAACGCTTTCGTCCTCGCCAAACCTCCGTCCTGCAGGAGGCCGCCGACGTGGCGCGCCGTGCTGAGCACGCTGTGAGCGACACGCTGTACGCCGGTACCGCCAAGGTGGTGGGCGAGGCGGGGGCTGCGGAGGAGCAGACCGGCAAGGTGAGGGGCTGTGCAGCCAGGGTGGGAGGGTGTTCTGGGCTGTCCTACAGCGATGCAAACCTGCGGTGCTTCCTCGGGTCCTGTCGTGTGCAGCAGCCATCTAGGTGGGTGCCAGACCTGCATTGCATTACCGCATGTTTGAGCGTACATGCCACCTGCTCTCCCTCCAAGCAGGCCATGCGCAAGGCGGGCGAGCGCATCGAGACTGCGGGGCGCGAGACCAAGAAGTGAGTCGGGGAGTTGTGGATGCGCTGCGGTTGTAAATCATTCTTGGCAAGTGTAATGCCTGATGCGTTTGGGATTTGGTTGCTGAACCTGCCAGGGAGCTCATCATGCCCTACCTGCTGACCTGACCCAACTCGCCGCAGCTACTACCGCGGCGAGGCGGCGGAGCCCGAGGTGCAGCCCAAGAAGAAGCGCTGGCTCGGCATCTGGTAAACGATATGCGCTAGAATCAGTGGCAGCTCGCCGCATGTGCAGTGCAGCGGCGTTCAGACAGTCGGAACGCGCAGTGGCAGCAGTGCAGAGCTGCAACCAGGCTTGCTGAGCGTAGCGGCCGGTGCGTGCAGACCATCTGCTGTTGCCACAAACCATCCAGCCATGCGGCAGTGAACAGGCAGGTGCTCTGCCTCGCTGCCCGTCTCTCATTCCTCAAGCACCCTCAACACAACCCCCTGAATCGTACACCGTTCTCCACCGCAACCCAGTTTGATTGTTTGAGCTGCACCGCCTGTCGTTTGCCGTAGTTTGCTGGTGGCAGTGCCTGCACCCACCCACCCCCCGCATTGTCCAACCAACATCTGGCCTTCATTTGCCCGCACCCTGCCTCTCGGCGCACTCTGCCTGCTTGCTTGCACAGCGGGGTTGAAATGTAACAAGTATCCAGTGCTGACAACTCAAGCTGGGGGCTTGCGTCTGTATCCGGCGGCACGCAGCGGCATTGGCGGCAGGCCGGCAGCGGCGGCTCGTGCCTCCCGGATTTCTCGCAGCACGCACGTCTGGAACCGTGGCCCGCGGGTGCTGTCATCTTCCCCATCCTCCAGGGCGTCCGAGCCGTACTGCCACTCGTAGCAGGCGGGCGACATGCAGCTGGAGAGGGGCAAGAAGGTGAGGGAAGGGAGGTGGGAGGCGGTGGAGGGAGGCTGCTGCCGCGGCTGGCTGCCGCTGCTGGCGCCGCCACCGCCTGCCCGGCCTCACCGGCGCATGCAGTTCTCCCGTGCGGCTCCCTCCTCGCATCCACCACTTTGCGCCTCGCAGCGCTGTCTCAGCTCTTCCCAATCGGCCTGGAGGTGGGGGTAAGCCTGGGGGCGGCGCGAGGCGGCGGCGGCGGTTGCCGCCGCCAGCAGCAGGGCGGCGGCAAGCAGCGCGGCTGCTGCAGCGCGCATGGTCGGGGTGCTGGTTGCGCGCAGACGGTAGAAATGTTGCAGGTAGCAGAGCAGGCGACCAGGCCATGCAGCAGAGCACAGCAGGCCTGCCAAACGCGTCTACAGCAGCGCACCCCCCTTGCGTTACAACAATTCCGCACCCCGCAGCTCACCCAAGCCATGAGCTTCTTCGACTGGAGCGACCTCGACTTCGCAGGTGGGCCCGGGCGCACGCATAGGCCGCTTGCAGCCCGCTTGCGCGCCCCCCTTGCTGCCTGCAGCACTGCCAACTAACCGAAATGCTCCTTCGACGCACTTGCAGGCGCGCAGCGCCTCCTGGCGGCCCCGACACACGGCGCCAAGGCGGCACCGCCAGCCGCCGCCGCCGCATGCCGCGGCAAATCGGCAGGCCGAGAAGCAGCATCTGGCGCTCCTGCCGGCAGCTGGTCCATTGGCAGCGCGGCTCCAGGCGCAGCTATAGCACCGCAAACCAACGGCACAGCCGCGCACCTGACCGCCGCACCTGTCGCATCGGCAGCGCCACGGCGGCCAGCAGCAGCTGTCACAGACCCCACCCCACATGCCGTCAGCCGCCAGCCCAGCACCAGCGGGCACAGGGAGCAAGACCACGAGCCCGCCTCGCCGCTTGTCAGCGATACAGCGGTGCTACTGGCCCTGGAGGCAGCCCTCGCCGGCCCCGCCTCAGCACCCCTGTCAACCACAGGCTGCTCCTCTCCTGCCCCGCCCTGCCTGCTCAAGCGAGGATCCTCCCGCCGCCGCGGCCAGCCAGCTGTGCTGCGCCAGCTCAGCAGGACAGCCTCTGGCGCCTCGGACCTGCCGCAGCGCGTCCGCGCACGACTGGCGGGCGGCGTGCAGCGGCTGCGCGGCAGGCTGGCGGCGCTGGCTTGCATGGCACCGCATCAAAATGCTGTGCAGGAGTAGGGGCTGCGCCAAGCCCCATGCTAAGGCCCTGATTTGATATGCTTTCCTGATTCAGACCATTTGCTTGCCGATACCTGGCCTTGTGAGAACACAACTGCTGCATATGAGATTACAGAATGAGTTGAGTCACATGGTACAGGATGCCGGCAGGTCAGGAGGTCAAGTTGAGAGGCTGCTGGTCGGGAGCGCAAGCCTAAGACCCGGATGTCTGCTGCCATCAAGTCACAGGGAGTGTCATGCTGCTGCACTTCTCTCAGTCAAAATCAAACCTGTCAGTCAAAGTCGGAATCCTCGTCGCTCTCTGACCGCCGCGGCGGGCCGCCCTGCCGCATGGTTCGCTGCTGCTGCTCCGCCGCCTGCTGCTTGAGGGCTGGGAGCGCGTCCTCGAAAATGGCGCCCACTGCCGCCAGCCGCGCTGCAAGCGTCTCTGCAGACAGTTTGGGTTGACAGCACAGGACGGCAAACATGTCTGCAGAGTGGCAAGGAACGTGCCAGCAGCCCACACAGCAGCCCGAGTCATAGTGCACGCACCCGTAGCAAAGTCCTCTCCCCCAGCTCATCCAGCCCAACGATGCAGCGGCAGACATCTTAATAGCTGCCGCAGACAACAAACTTGCACCAAGGCAAACCCACCTGTGGCAAACTCCTCTCCCCCCAGCTCGTCCAGCCCCACAATGTAGTCTGTTGTCTTCTCCTGCTTGATGATGGCGAGCGTGGGCAGCATCCACACCTTCAGCCGGTCTGCAGCAGCGGGGCACGTAGCATGCGGCAGAATGATGCATCGCGAAAGCTCCAGGTGGTGCCAGTTGCAGTGGCGCCTGGCCATACACCTGTCGGCAACAACTGCAGGCCCTACGGCCCAGCCCAATCCAGACCCAGTCTGGCCATTGCACCGCCCAACCTCTCTACAGTCTACCCCACACCCGGCTCGCCTGTGAGGAAGGGCGCCTTCTCGGCGTGCACGCCCCCCACAGGTTTGCATGCAACTGGTTGTTGCCCACAATCCCGCCGCCCAGGCCGCCTTGCCTGTGAGGAAGGGCGCCTTCTCGGCGTGCACCCGCACAAACTTGGTCTCCAGGTGCTTGCCCGCCAGCAGCGCCAGGTGCTTGTCCATGATCTGGTGAGAGGGTAGGGGTGGGCAGGGAAAGCAAATCAGTTGACATGCGAAGGCACAAGCAGCCGCAACTAAGCAGATGGAAGTTCTTGCCCGCCAGCAAAGCGCCAGGGCCTGATCCATGAACTGCTGTACTGTTGAGAGGCAGCCAATGAACGGATGTGCAGGGGCAACTGGTGAGTGCGGCAGCAGCAGGCGGCAGGTGCAATTGCCAGGTCAGCATGCTGCCAGTTCTGGCATGAGCAGCGACTTCAGTGCATCCCGCACTGCCGCTCCCCAGCACCCACCTTGCAGGGCATGCTGTTGCGCTGTCACCTGAGCAAAGACTGCATCTGAGCCGGCCCTGCAGCACCCACCTTGCAGGGCATGCTGTTGCGGTAGAAGTGGCAGACCATGCGCTCCTCGCCCTTCATCTCCTGCGGCCCAGTGTATGCAAATGTGGGTGCTAAGCATCATGTATATTTGTTGGCCATGACATCAGTGCATATTTGCTTCCAAGGCTAGATGGCAGCAGCAGAAGCCTAAAGCGCCTCGCATGTCCATGCGCAAGCCTTGCAGGCACTACTCTTTGCGCACAACCCCCTTCACAAGCCGTCCTCGCTCTTTACCTTGAAGAACTCCTTCTCCTCTATCTCATTGTACTCGCCATGCCCCTTCTGCGCCCACTCTTGCCGCTTCTGCTGCAGCCTGCAGGCGGGCAGCGGCGACATGGGCAGTGGGCAGCGGCGACATGGGCAGTGGGCGGCGGCGGCGGCTGGCGGCGGCGGCCCACTCGCTGAAGGGCCAGCCATGCGCCCATGCCGCACCCACCGCTTCAGCTCGTCAATGCGCTTCTGCCGCAGGCGCTCTATGTCGTCGTCGTCGAGCGTCTCGAGCTTGTGCAGCTCCGCATCGATCTGGCTCTCCACCTCCTGCGCCGCCCGCAGCACCTGCTGCTCGATCGCCGCCTGCACCACCTGCTGCATCCTGCGGCACCGGCGGCGACGCTTGAACTGCTGCCCGGTCGCGTGGGGGCGATCAGCTGCTCTGGCAAGTTTGCAAATCCTACAGCTTTACAATTGACGTGCAGTTGGACGCGTGGAGAGCTTGCAAGCCCCCTTGCATTTGCCGTCCTCAGCAGGCGGACCGCAGAAGCCTTACCAGGGCCAGGGATCGCAAGAGGGCACTACCGACATTGTAAATCGCCTCCCGGCAGACCACTCTGCTGCCCCATCCCCGCTCCCGCTTTGCCAAGCGGCCGACAGGGGCTTTAGCAGCCCCACAGCACCCATGGCCTTTGAGATCCAGCGATCTCATGGCGCTGGCAGTTACGCAGGTGCGCCGGGGCGCACACACCAAGCCGCCGCCATTGCCGCCACCACCGCCGCTGCCACTGCCGCCGCTCACTTGTCTCGCCTCCTCCTGTTGCGCCCCGTTGCAGCTGCAGATGGGCTGGACAAGTTTCCAGACACCCAGCGCTTCCTGCAGCTGCTTGCGGCGCTGAACGGGCCGCTGCCTGCAAATGCCAGCAAGCCTGACCGGCCAGACATGGCGGCGGCACGGCGCTTGTTCAGCCGAGAGGTGGGTGCCGGCATATGTGGCAATGCAAGTGCATTTGACCACTATGTTGACATCCGCGTCTGAGTGGCAGTGCCGGTACGGACTTGCCACAGCGCAGCCAGTGACATGCATCTGCATCGAGCAGTCTCCTCGTTCAGTTGCTGCCCCTGAGCGCCTCCTGTCTGCCTTGATGATGCCAGCAGGGCGACATTTTCGTGGCGCGGGCGCCGGGCCGGCTGGATGTGATGGGTGGCATTGCGGACTACAGCGGTTCCCTGGTCCTGCAGGTGGGATTCGTTCAAAGCATCACATGCAAGTGGTGAGTTGCATGATCAGCAACCGGCCGGCTATAGGCTTCAGCAGGCTGGTTTGCCAACCCCCATTGCTGCCCCTCTGCCGCTGCTCGCAGCTACCACTGGCAGAGGCGTGCCATGTGGCGGTGCAGCGCCACCCACAGCCCAGCGCTGCAGCAGCAGGAGCAGCAGCAGGTTCGGCAGCAGCAGCAGGGGGAACGGCAGCAGCAGGGGAAGCGGCGGCTGCAGCGGAGCCGGCAATGCTGCGCATTGTGAGCTTGGCAACAGAGGGCTCCCACCGCAGCCCCTCTTGTGAGCTGCCCCTGGCTGAGCTGGTGAGCACAGGATGGGCTGCTTGGCGGGCATTGGTGGACAGTTGCATGGGTGGCATGGTGACCTGGCGGCATGGCGCCAGCTGGTGGGCACATCAGCAAGGCTAAATGCCCGAACCCAGCACGCCCTTGGTTGCAGGCCCCCGGCGGCCAGCCGCTGTCCTATGAGGCCGCTCGGGCGCTGTTCAAGCGGGACCCTCAGCGCAGCTGGGCCGCCTATGTGGCGGGGGCGCTGCTGGTGCTGCAGCGGGAGAAGGGGGCGCGCTTTGAGGATGGGCTGTCCATCCTGGTGGCCTCAGGCAAGCTATGTGATGGTTTTGATACAAAGGTTGGGAGAGAGGTGTGTGAATGGAGAGGGTGGGCTGTCCATCCTGGTTGCCTCAGGCAAGTTGGCTAACCGGAGAGGCTTGCCAGGCATTTGCAATGTAGGATAAGGAGCGGGGGTCAAGTTGGCGGGCAGGCGAGCGGTCAAATGAGCTTGCAGTGCATGCATGGCAGCATGTTGCGCAACTGCGTCAGTGCTCAAATTATCCGGAACCTCAAATCGCTGCTGCTTGCACCCCGCCCGCAGACGTGCCCGAGGGCAAGGGTGTGAGCAGCAGCGCGGCAGTGGAGGTAGCAGCCATGGCAGCCGTGGCTGCAGCCTACAGCATCCGGCTAGAGGGGCGGGAGCTGGCGCTGCTGTGCCAGCGGGTGGAGAACGCGGTTGTAGGTGAGAGATGCTGATGTTGCATTGCATGGATCCGCGTACCAATCTAGCTGCTGTGCCAACGGGCGTAGAGATGGTTGTGTTGTGAACAGTTGCAGCATTCCAATCTGTGCAATGCCGCTCACTGCCAATCTGCTGCAGGGGCACCTTGCGGCGTGATGGACCAGATGACGGCTGCCCTGGGCGAGGCGGATCGGCTGCTGGCGCTGCGCTGCCAGCCTGCAGAGGTGCAGGGCTGCGCGCCCATCCCGCCGCACCTGCGCTTCTGGGGCATCGACTCAGGCAAGTTCATTTTGCTTGGATAAACCAGGCGACGGCAGAGCTGCGGCTGCATGCCGGCAAGCAGGCCGCCGCTGATTGACGATGACTGCCAAGCACAGGCCACCATTGGCGCAGCCGGTTGAAAACAACACCCAGACCAGCCTGCCGCCTTCNGTTCCCCCCTCCAGGCAAGGCGCACTGTGTGGGCGGCTCCGACTATGCCCACGTGCGGGTGGGAGCTTTCATGGGCCTGCGCATCTGCAGCGCACTGGCGGCACAGCAGGCGGCCCAGCAGGCGGCTTGCAACGGCGGCAGCAGCAGCGGCAATGGAGCAGCGGCAGATGGCGGCAGCCTCGTCGGCAGCGAGGCGGTGCAAACGATAGGTGCGCCGCCTGTCTGCTGCGTCTGCGATTCCCAGGCGACTGTGCATGCGGCGGCCCTGCTCACAGCATGCGCGCTGTCAAGAGCATCTGCCCTCCCTCGACCTGCTATGTCGGTCGATGCGTATCACCCAACTGTGTTGTTCGATTCTTTCGATTCWKCRCCCTYTGTGCCTTGTGCAGGCAATGGCTACCTTTGCAATGTGCCACCCAGCCAATTCACAGCCCGCTTTGAGCAGCAGCTGCCGGAGGCCCTGAGTGGTGCTGCATTCCTAGAGCAGTACGGGCCGCACCTCGACAGCGTGACGACCGTAGATCCGGAGCAGGCAAGTGTTTTGCAAGATGTGCTGGTAGGGCTAGGGGAACTGGCACGCTACCACTGGTGGTTTGCATTCACGGGAGTGGCTGGCTGGGCTGATCACTTGTGGCGTTGGCTTGCACTTGCTGGCATGACTGGCGCCGGCGCAATCGCCCCGTTGCCATCCCTGCCGTGCACCCCTGCAGACATATGCAGTGCGGATGCCCACCGCCCACCCTGTGCACGAGAACTTCAGGGTGCATGCCTTCCGACAGGTCAGCCGCGATGCCTGATGCCAGCATGCAGTGCCATATGCAGGGCGCCATGCAGGCACTGCTGCAGCTGATAGTGCCGCACAAGCAAACCTGCTGCATGTGCCCCCTCTCCCAGGTGCTGGCTGCTCCGGCTGGCCGGGAGCAGCTGGAGGTACTTGGCGAGCTGATGCGGCAGAGCCACGCCAGCTACAGCCGCTGCAGGCTGGGGTCGGGTGAGGGGTGGCCTGGGACAGCCTGGGCAGGCAGCTTGGCTCCCTGCAGTGCTCCCTGCAGTGCACCCTGCAGTGCTCCATCTGTGTCCTGCTTCTGCTGAGCAGCTTCTGCTGTTCTCAAACCAGGGTGGTTGGTTATAGTCAGCTCCTTCTTGCCATATTCAGCCATCATGCCTTGCGTGCTTCTCAACTGCCTGCAGACGGCACAGACCGCCTGGTCGAGCTGGTGCAGCAGGAGCAGGACGCCGCAGCAGCCCGCCGCGAGGAGCCGGCGCTCTATGGGGCAAAGATCACCGGTGGCGGCTGCGGCGGTGAGTTGCTGTTGCTAGCCGGTCGCTGGCTGTTGCTGTTGAGCGGTGCTTGATGCTGATCGGTGAGGCAAGCAGGCGTTCCAGACGAGATTGTGCTCGCGATCGGTGTGCGCCCGAGTGCCATTGTCAGCATTGCTGCTGCCCTCGCTGTCAAGTTGCCGTAGAGTAGTGCTTGGCCGCTGGATGTCTGCTTGTGACTTGCCCAACTGCTTGTTCACTTGCAGGCACAGTAGGCATCCTAGCAGTGGCGGGCCCCGCAGGCGATGCAGCGGTGCAGCGGGTGGTGCAGGTGCGCTGTGCTGCAGTTCGCTCCGCTGTGGGTTGCCGTTGCATGGACGCCAAAACCAGCCAGCAGGTGCTCGGCCATGTCCCTCGTGAATGCACCCTTGCAAGCTGCTCGGCTGCCAATGACCTGCCCTTGGCCTGCCTGTACCTGCTGCTGCAGCGGTATGCGGCAGAGACCGGCGGCCAGCCTCACCTGTTCCAAGGCTCATCCAGCGGGGCAGTGGCATTCGGCAGCCTACGGATTCAACGAAAGAGCATTGCTGCGGCTGCGGCGGATGGCTCACTGTAGGCTTACATGCAAACGCTGCTGAGAGCATGCACAAAAGAAGATCAACCGCTGCAAGCAATGCGACAGCGACAAGGAAGAACTAAACAGAGAGGCCCAGGAATGCACATGAAAGCCGGGAGGTTATGCTCACGTAGTCAACTCACTGCTGTGCAGCAGCTCAACTGCCAGAAGATGCACAGCTCAACTGCCAGGAGGCCTTGCATGCAATCACACGAATTTGCTGCCATTGGGAGGTTAGCCTGCTGCAATCATGGATGCTGCCCACCCTGCTGCTTCATCTGCTGCGCCTGCTGCTTGCCGCCCCGCTGCCCCTCTGCTGCCTCAACCGTCTGGGCGGATCCTGCCCGGCCGGTTCCAGCCCCAGCCTCGCGGCCGCTGCTCCTGCTCCTCCCGCCTGCGGCGGCCAAGGGGGCGCCGGTGGGCCGACCGGCGGTTGGGCAGGCATCAGGTGCCAAGTGCTGCAGCGGGGCTGCAAGGCTGTCGGACCCGGCAGCTGGTCAATCCAGCCCAATGGCTGTGCCTGGGGCGGGGCCACCCGGGCCGCTCACTCTCCGGAGCCCCAGGGCTTCCACCAGGGCTTGTTCTTGCTCAGCTCCTGCTGCCTCTCAGCGGCCTCGCGCCTGCAGGGGTGGGTGAGTGTGTTTTCAACCGTTAGGTAGCTGGACGCACATACTACATGGAGTGCAGGCCTTCCAGCAGCAGCAGTTCAGTTCAGCAAGCTCCTGCTCCTGCCCTGCGGCCTGTCGGCAGGCTGCAGGGTGGGGGCAGGTCAAAATGACGGTCGCCTGAGATCTGAAATGAAGCTGCCAGCTGCGGTGATAGCTACAGCAGCCTGCCTCCCGGCCAGCTTCCGGCAGAAGCGTACGCCTGTTGGCATCCAGGCATCCGAGTGTGCGCAACCGGAAGCAACCCAGCATCCGACCCGCGTGCAGCATACGCAGGCCGTCCGGCCGGCCCCAGCAGCCCCAGCCATGCTCCAGGCTGCAGCAGCCAAGATCAAGACTGGGTACACTTCTGGGACATGTCAGAGGCCTGCTTTGGCTGAGCCAACCAGATGATGCAGGGCGGCAGCGCGGAATGGAACTGCTAACTTGGCATATCAAAAGCTCCTCAAACTGCAGTGCCGGCTGTCGAGGCGGTGTCAGCTGCAGCCTTGCTCCAAACTGCACCAGCCGGGAGCAAAGCTGCACCCTTTGTCACCGTCGACTCGACAGCTGGCACTTCGTCTCCAGGGTTTTTGTTGAATCGCTGCAGGGCGACAGCGCCGCGTGCCCTGACTGTGCAGCGCCAGCTGTGGCGACAGCAGCAGGCCCAGCCAGGCTTCACAATGCTACAGCTTGGAGCAAGGCTGGGCGCATGGTCAAGCTCAGACGGCCTAAAACGGCGAGGGCCGCTGGGTCGCAGATCGCTGGATTGCAAGGAAGCACAGCCCACTTTACTGAAGCTGTGTTGCCAAACATGTTTTGCTTTTTGCACGCCAGCGCCGTTGCATCGATGGCCTTGCACGTTGACGACGCAAGGCCAACAATGCGCAAGTGCCCGCATGCGGAACGACCCAGTTCAGGCCACATGGCGCATTCTGCATGCCCCTGCTACGGTCGTGTAAGCAAGAGCAAAAGCAAGAGCAAGTCTGAAGCAAGGCGCCTTCCCGCCAAGTACGCCAGTCACCTGCGAGGCAGGGGGTGCTTGCGTGGGCGTGCAAATGGGTCGATGTGGTACCGCTCTGCTAGCTCCATCCACCGCAGCACCCGCTCCCGTTGCGCCGCCTGCCAACTGCAGGTGGCGGGGGCAGCGAGCAGGCGATCAGTTGCGCTCTATACAGTGAAGAGCGGTTCACAGGTGCAGCAACTTGCGGTACATCCTCAAAAGCTGGGTTGGCCCAAGCTGCTGCTCAAAGTTGGGCCTCTCCGACCCGGACTTTTGACCTCAATGATTTTTTAAAAACAGCTCAAGTTTGCAGCCACACCACTTGCACCAGCGCCAAGTGTCCGCTGCGTCCAGCGCAAGGGCTCGCAACTGCAAGCTCTGGCGCTCGACTTCAGCGAGAACCGGAAGCGCATGGGCAGATTAGTGCAGCGCAGCACAATGCTCATGCTGTGACCACACCCTACAAGTCCAAGAAAGCCCCTCGCGTAGGTGAATAGAAAGCGCAGCCAGGTGCATTGAAGGTTCCTGACAGGCGGCGCAGGAGCCACAGAAAGGCCGTGGCTCGGTTGCATTACGCCCAAACAGTACTGCGTTGCACCTGGCATGCAGCGGGCGCATCGCAGCGGAGCCGGTAGAGTTGCCAGCATGGCAACGCCTGCAGCCTCAGCGGGCACAGCCGGCGCCGGCTGTGCGGGTGCACGATCAGGCGCCGGCAGTGTGATGCTGCTGAGAAAATGCAAGCTCAGCATGCAGGGCAGCTCTGGCACGACGTAAGTGCCAGGGTGAGCGCGGCAACAGCTGCGGCCCTCGTACCCACCATTGAAAGCTTCCCAAGTCACGACCTGCCCGTGCCAAGCGGCTGGCGGAGGGAGCGGATTCTGGCCCTCCGCTACAACAGTGCCAGTGCTTCCAGGAGGGGAGCCCAGGCACCGATTGCGCACGCTTGGACCACAACCAACCCAGGCGAGCAGGGTGGCGCTCAAGCGGAGCAT
This sequence comes from Chlorella ohadii, assembly GCA_025026875.1. Lineage (NCBI taxonomy): Eukaryota > Viridiplantae > Chlorophyta > Trebouxiophyceae > Chlorellales > Chlorellaceae > Chlorella > Chlorella ohadii. Next base: position 137,863 of record JADXDR010000079.1, read on the forward strand.
TCAACATGGTGATTGTACTTGCGCGCACAACCGGCAGTAAGCACCAGCGGGCAGCCTGGTGCGCTTCACTGCGACTAGCTTGCAGCCAGCTTCACTGGTGCCACATCTGCGCTGCCCGCCGGCGCCGGCGCTTGCAGCTGCAAGCTCGGGCGCCGTAACGCAGCGCAATCTGGAGGCACCAGTGCAGCTCAGCCTCGGCCCAACACAGCACAGCAAGCCACAGGAGTGCTGCACCCTGTCGCCACCTCGTCGCGCCCAAGATATCTTTTGTCTGGCAAATACCTCCCGCACAGTCTGGGTTCTGAAGGTTCGGAAGGGCAAGCGCGCCTTCGTCATAGTGGGGGCAGCACCACCGGCACAAATGCGTGCAGGCCCACCAGGAGGCAGCCAGCGCCGGTCGTGCGGCCAGGCCGCACGATCAGGCGCGGAATGCAACTCCCACATGGTGCAAGCTCAGCACGCAGGCGGCATCCGGCAGTGTCGCACATCAGCACAGTTGCACTTGACACAAGCAGACAGCGCTTTCGCAACTGCCGAGGCACTATGAACTAACCACAGATCAGCCAGCGGCATGCAACCGTCGGGTCAGCCACAAGCGGGCAGCCGCAAGAGCTGGTGCTCTCCAGGCGACAGATCAGTGCCAGCGCTGTTTATGTGCCACACAGCTCGGGATCCGTTCACATCACCAAGATAGCACCAGCTCTAGCTGAACAAGCAAGCTTTGGACTCGCCAACTGTCAGGGGACGGTTCCTGACACCGGCAAGTGATGCGCGGCGATGGAGGGCAAGTCGCACGTCTGCTAGCATATCCCTGTGCTGTGCTGGCCATTCATTTCCAGCATACCCTGTGCGGCTACAAGCTACCTTGCAGCCGCCCGGCACGGAAAGCAACAGCAGCACGGCGGGTGGCTTTCTGCCCCACCCACCGCTCTGATACCACTCTTCAGTGAGCAGCAGCTTGTGATATGACACATCCGAACCGGTGATGCGACACCAGAACAAGATTGGCAGCAGCACCCAGCTTGCTGCCCTGCCCACCTCCTGCCCTTCTCATCAGTCTCAAGCACTTCCTCGAGCATACGGCTCGCCACAACCAATTGCAGCAAGACAACAGTCCAACCGCAGCAGCAATCAGCCTGCCCACCTCTTGCGCTGCTCATCGCTCTCCAGCGCCCGCCCCGCCTTGCCCACCGCTCCACGCGCGTTGCGCTTGGCCTGGTCAACGACCACCTCTGCAAGGGATGCGAGTGCAATAGGCCTCCTCAACATGCATTGCTGGCGGCAGTGATTGGGCAATGTCGGCAATGTTTGCGCCATGCTGTGCAATCCATCCGCTGAAAGCCCACCCGTCGTGGTCTTGGCCACCGCCGCTGCCGTCTGCGCCTTGCTCTGCGCGTCGCGGGCGGCGTCCACCACCGTTTCCACCACCTCGCTGGCCTGCACAAACGATTCAGAAGACGTGTCAGAGTGCGTTCAGGCCATTTTAGTAGTTTGCGGCACAAACAACGGTCCACGACCGTTTCGACCACTTCGCTGGCCTGCAAGAGAATGACACTTTGCACATTGCATTTGCACCAGCATGCATCGCATTGAGTGGGGTGGCTGCGGAGCACTGCATTACACTGCAGGCAGCCACCAAGTGGCAAGGCAATCCAAATGGATGCATCATGGACATTTGACACCAAGGCCGCACCTTCTCCTTCACGCGCCGCACCGTCTCGCGGCGCTTGATCTGCAAGGAGGGCCAGGTCAGCGTGGTGTAAGAGGGGGTCGGGCTTGGAGTCCTACTCCGTGGCTTCTCACAGCGGTTGCCACAAGAAAATCAGCTGCCAACCGGCACAACCGCTGCGCCCCCTGCCTGCCTGCCGCCGGCACTTCACACGCAGTTCCAATCACTGGCACCACCATTCAAGCAGCTAACTCCCCAACGGCAAAAGCGCACCTCATCTTTGAGCAGCGGCGCGCCGCGAGCCATCAGCCAGCCCGCCAGCAGTGCGCCGCCCGTCAGCATCGCCATGCGCGCCAGGCCAGCAAGCGCGCCCTGCAGAGGGAAAGGGGATACGTGATGCGGTTCATGAGTGACAGACGGATGTTCTAGTAGCCCGGCATGGCTGCAACACCGCAGGCGAAATATATCGAATGAGAAGTCGCCAGGCAACCGAGCACCTTGAGCCCGCCTCGCGCCGTGCCGCTCGAGCAGCGCGTGTGTCGGAACTGCTGGAAGCGAGCCTCGGTGCCGTCCTTCAGCTCGCAGTAGCCCGCCTCAAACAGCAGGCGGCGCAGCACCGGCAGGTCTGCAGTTGAGGGCAGGGAAATGTTACATTGTGGACAGGCAGCTGGCAAGCCAACCCAAGCTCAGCGCTGCACTCGCCAGCCAGAAAGCCCATGCACCTTCCACACCTGAGTGCTGCGTCAGCATGGCCTCCACAGAGCCCCAGGGGTACTTGCGCACGGGCCAGAACCTGCGCTGGCCGGCGCTGGGGGCGGGAAGGTGAGGCGCGCGGGGGCGCAGGGTTGGTGCTGCCTGCGGGCTGCTGGCTGGCTGGTGTTTGCGTGGGTAGCACCCGATGGATCAAACATTCAGGCAGCTATCCAGCAGCGCTGCAAGGTGTACAGTGCGGTCCAGCTAATCAAGCAAGCAGCAGCAGCAGTTTGCGACCAAACTTTTGCGAACCAAGCGTGAACGCACCTGCCAACCTCCAGGTCCATCTGCCCCGAGCACACCACGGCAAAGGGCGGGCCGTGGCGGGCGCCGGCGTCCTCCAGGGCGTCCCGAGAGAAGGGCGAGGCCACGCTGGCCTTGCCCAGCGTGGAGCGCACGCGGTGGCGGAACTCCTGCAAGCAGAAAGGAAGAGAATTGTAGCGCGTGGTGGGTGGAGGCCATGGTGGCAAGTTTCACAGCGTGGCGCGCACGCGGTGGCGGAACTCCTGCAGGGATGGTAGTACAACCTTTCTGCAGGGCATGTTAAGCCGGCAGAGCGCACACGGTGACGGAACCCCTGCGGGGAGATGCGAAAGGAAGTGCATGATCAAACAGTTAAAGAGCCGCATACGGAATCGCCGGCCGTGCTGACTTTCCTGGAGTGCCACGACACTGCGCTCAGGACACAGCTTGCTCGCCTCATTGATGCGCCTCGGCAGTATGAGACCCACTCTTCAGAGCCATCTTGTACTGTGCTGGCGCTCAAACGAGGCGGACAAGCTGCTTTTCAAAGCGCCGCTGCGTGACAGAGGCTCTCTGCGTGCCCAACCGCGCACACACCAGTCTGGGGAGCCGCTGCTCATGCATCCTGGCCGGCTCGCAGCGCGGCGCCTCTGCAATAGAGGAGCGGCACTGCCAGCCCGACAGGATGCATCCCCAGCGGCTCACCAATTTGGATGGTGACAAAAGTGGCACTTGATGCAAGATGTAGCCGGGGCCACTTCAAGTTGCCGCGGCTCTTCGAAAGTCATGATGTGGGCCTCATCCTGAGCACGCACAGATACCGCGTGAGCACCCGCCATACATAGTAGTGAGCTAGAAAGGGCACTGTAGCCTGAGCGGCTGCATCAGGAGCGCAGGCCAAACTTTAGGGACTGTCTGACACTGAAGGCTAGGTGCATGCCGAAGTCTATAGGCAAGCAGTCCGAGGGGAAGGAGTCGGGCTTTAACCCCAATGCCATATGAGAAAGCAATGGACATCATCCAGGCACTTGATGGGCTCTCATTCCGGCACACAGCAGGCGCAGGAGGAAGGTGTGGTGTGCGGTGCAGCAGCAGCAGCAGCCAGGCCAAGCCAAGCAGCAGCAGCAGGACCTCAGGGAGTGCCCAGGCAGCAGCCCTGGAGCGCTCTGCAATCGCCATTCCACAAGCTCAGGTAACTGCCGCTGACAAGCAGGTGCTTTACACAAAGGTGGGCTCAGAGCATTAACCAGTTGAACCTGGTTCAACCGGTTAATGCTCAGATCCTGCCTCTGTTTAAAGCACCCTCTTGTCAGTGGCACAGCCGAGCGTAGCCGGGAGCGGCGGGCATAGCGCCGCTGCCCGCGCAGCTGGCAGCAGATCCTCATTGGCTGCCCTTCGATCACCGCAGGCTCCCTGTCACTGTTGCATTTGCTGCTGTGTGGAAAGGGCCACTTGAGGCAGCTCTTTGACAGCCATGGCGTTGGCCTTGGCAAGCACAGGCAACGCCGGCAAGCAGTAGAGGCTACAAAGGGCTGTAATCCGTTGGAGTGCTCAAAGGTTCTCAGCCTTTACCGGTTCAAGGCCCGAAACCTCAACACGTCTAAGGGCAAGCAGCCCCTCAAGTCCTCTCCAGAACCGATGGACATCGCCTCAGCTAGGCGCACTCCTTTAGAGGCACGCCACTGGAGGAAGCAGGCATGCCGTGCATGTGGCAGCCAGGCCAAGCCCAGCGGCAGCGCTGGCAGCGGCAGCGCAACCTCACGGGGTGCCTCGGCAGCAGGGCTGGAGCGCTGCTCAACTGCCACTCCACAACTCACGCCATAGCAGATAACAGCTGCAACTTGCCTTCAGTTTTTCTCAAGTCATGGTCTATAACTTGGCCGCCACGTGCAACCACCGAAACAATCAGCCTTCCGTGCCCACAGTACCAAACACCCGATCACAGAGAGCATGGATCACTTGCCTTGAGCTCCTCAGAAGTCATGGTGTCGGCCTTGGCCAGCACCGGCACCACGGGCACAACGGCCGCCAGCTCGCAAATGAACTGCAGGTCGATCTGCACAGCGCAATGGGATCATGAAGAAGAAGGGGAGCCATCAGTCACGGGCGGAATTTTACTGGTGAACGCCGCAGCAGAGGAAAGCCGACTGCAGCGAGACAAAGCCCAACCGGCATGCCGTGTAAGGACGTCCATGTGCAGCGCAGCCACCAAGCAGGCGAACAAGCGCAGCGCAGCGTTACTGCACTCGTGCCAGCGCTGCACACCTGGCGCAGGCGGTGCGGCGGCACAAAGTAGAGGCAGACGTCCATGCGCGTGTCGCGGATGGCAGCCATCGCCGCCCGCCGCTCCGGATCCTGCTCCTGCTCTCGAGAGGCAGCAGGAGACGCGCGCTTACGCTCAAATCATCATTGCGATAAGTGAGATGGAGATAAGTTCTCTTCAGGTGCGCATGGTGTGGCAGTCGGGCCATTAACGCGACACTGCCGGTCAGGCTGCTGGCGGCCAAGAAAAGCAGCATGCCTTGCCTGCTGCAGGTAGGCGCAGCTGGAGTCCTCGATGTAGTCCAGCACCAGTCGGCGGTCGCCCGCCAGGTCGGTCGAGTCGCCGTAGCCTGATGGAAGTGGGAGGTAGCAAGGCAGTGATGACTGAGTAAAGATGGCGCCCGTGGAGGCACCAGGCGGCGGTCGCCCGCCAGGTCGGTCGAGTCGCCAGCCTGCACGAATGTGGAAACATAGCAGGAGCATGTTGCACAGGTGGCTGTGCCGATGACGGCAACAGTCACCTTAACCTGCACATGGGGCAGCCGGGGTGCGACTGAGTTGTGCTTCACCACCCACCGGCGCCTCCAGCACAGCTTGCATTGCGCGCCATCCATCCGCAGGGTGAATTAACTGCAGCGCTGTCCAGAATGCGTCGCGCCAAGTGGCGTGCGCTGAACGCCTCACCTGGCGTGTCCTGCACGAGGTAATGGTAGTACACCTTGTGCTCGCTGTCCTGCAAAGGAAACGGCAGGTGAGCAGCAGGCGGTAAGGGCACGCCAGTGAAGCAGCACCTCACGCCGCCTCCACAGGCAGGGCTGCACGCCACCGCAACACTTCTAAGGAGCCGCTGATCATGCCGATTACATTCGTGCAAGGAGTTGCACACAAACCACCGCACCTGCAGCACGATCTCGGTGCACAGCGCCTCTGGGTTGTCCTCAAACACCTGCAACAGAGAGCGCAAGGCTCAGCATGAGTCATTTCAGTGTTGCCTCTTGCATGCATACCGTTAGCCTGTTCCTCGCACCGCTGAGCTTCCTCTCCAACACCTCTTTGCAATCCCCATGCCCCTATAGCCCTGCCACCCTGGGTACATCCACCCACCCGCCGCGCGTTGGGCCCGGTTGCATCGTTGATGGGGAAGGAGGCGTCTCGTGCGTAGGCGGCGAACAGGTTGCGGATGAAGGTGGTCTTGCCCAGGCCTGCATGGATCGATTTGAGAAGAAGGGGCTAGACGTCAGTGCGCTGTGCGCTCACCAAGGCAGCCAACCTGAATCGCCACCTAGCAGGCGCCGTATGCCGCTGGCGCGCAACGGGGGCTGACCAGTCTGGCCCATGCAGGTGGCACCGCTGCCGAACCACCAATCGAAGTGCCATCTCACCGCTCTCGCCCACCAGCAGCATCTTCATGTACCTGCAGAAATAAGTCAGGTGCAAACAATACTAGTTGGCAGCTGTACATGTCAACACCCACTGCCAAACTGTCGATCGCATGTGCTGAGCCGGGCAGCCTTTGCCAGTGCAGCAGCTGCCCCACGGGTGCGGCTAGCCTGAGCAGCGGCAAGTGCTGCATGTGCTGCCCACCTGTGGCTCCAGTGCGGCTTGATGCGGGGCAGGGCGGCCGAGGCGGAGCGCACATCCAGCTCACGCAGCTGCAGGGGGAGGCCGGCAGGGCTGATGAGCTCATCTGCGCCTTGCATTGCCAGCTGCTGCAGGGTCCAGCATGGCATGCTGCTCAGACACGCCCCATTGTATAGGCGAGATTTATAAACCTGCCTCACCTCAGCTTTGGCCTCATCTGGGGACCGCATGGAGCCCTCCACCACAGCAGTGGCCTGCATCGGCGGCGCCGGCGTGAAGGGCTCCTGGGTGGGGCCGTCCCGCGCAGAGCCCGGCTGGCTGCCGTAGGCCTCGCGAGCGGAGGGAGGCGGGCCGCCGTACGTGGCCAGCCCGCTGCAGGTTGGACGGGTAAGGATCGAAGCACAGGGGCATGAGTGGGTAGCGCGGCGCAACGACGGCGCAGGCACAGCAGGTGCTGCCGCTGCCTGCAGGGGCGGCCTGGTCGCAGTGCCTGCTCAACTTCTCCGCGCTGCCGCTCGGGCTGGCCCCCTTGGACCAGCTGCACCACGCCTGCAAACCCCACCACACCCACCCAGCAGATGTTGAGCGGTCGGTGGTGGCCTGCGACGCTGCCCGGAAGCCGGCCATGCCGCCGCCCACGCCGCCACCGCCGGCGCCGCGGCTGGGCAGCGCCCACAGCCCTCCTGCAGGCCCCTTCTTGGGGCCTGGCAGGTCCAGCTCAGGGGCGTGGGCTGCCAGGTAGCCCTTGGGCGAGCGGTCCTCGGCCGAGTCCATCAGCGGGTCGTGCGGGCTGTACAGGTCGTCACGGCCAAACGGGTGCTCGGCGGCGCTGTCCTGCAGGCTGCCTGGGCCTCGGCCAGCGGGGCGGGGTGGTGGCAGCTGGTGCAGCAACTCTTCAGCCTCGCTGCGGCTGGCGTTCAGCAGCACTCTAGCGCCCTCCATGATGACCAGAAGACATGCAGCTTGCCTGCGGGCGTCCAAGGCCATTGGTGGGCCGCCGCATGAGCGCTCAACGCATGAGCCCGCCGCCTCAAATGGCAGTGCTGCCTGCCTCCATTCTGTCGCTGTTTGGCCGCAAGGGCTGGGTCACGGGCGGCTGATCAGGCTGGGGGGAAGCCATGGGCTCGCCAGAGGTGAGGGCGGCCTAGGGCAGTTGAAGCRCGGCCGCACGCTGCCCCCGCCTGCCTGCCCGATCGGCCCGCCCCCCTGCCTGCAGGTGGCGTCGCCCGTGAGTGAGGACGACAGCTGGGCGGGCCTCAGCCCAGGTGCGCGGCGGCAGGCGGCGGGCGGCAGGCGGCGGGCGGGCCGCCGCTGCAATGCCGCTCCCTGCACGTCGTTATCATGCGCCTGGCAGTGCTTGCTGCACCCGCGTGTCAACAATCCCAAAATGAGCGGGCAGATTTCAGGCAGCGGGCAGGGTGCCGCCGCCGATCCCTACGCCACTGAACCCGGGGACTGCACCCGCCCGCCTGCCATGCCATGCAGAGGCATCCACGTGCAGCCTGGAGGGCAGCTCCCCTGCAAAGCTGTTCATCTTCAACCTGGCGCGCACCGTCACCGACGGAGACCTGCTGCCGCTGTTTGCTCCCTTCTCGCCGCTGTACGCCACCGTGGCCGTGGGCAAGAAGGTGCGCAAGGGATTGCTGCCGGTGACGTGTGCCTGCTGATGAGTTCGGCTCGCAGTTATTGGCAACTAGCGCGGAACTGCAGGGAGGCAGCTGCCGCGGGAGCTCAGACCAACGGTCCGCAGGCTGCTCCCGCCCGCCGCTCCCGCCCGCCGCTAAGCAGGCGGGCAGCACCAACCAGCAGCAAGGTGCTCTCACAGCGCCCCTGAATGAATCCCTCCCAACCCCGCAGGGCACCAGCCGCCGCTTTGGCTTCGCCAAGTTTGCCAGCCCATCGGCAGCGCAGGCTGCGCTGGAGTCGCTGCGCGGCACACACCTGCATGGTGGGTGCTGGCCGCTGGTTTTAGCGATGGCGGCTTTCCATTGCCATGCATGCTCCAGCCTGCTGCCTGCACAGCTCGTGAGTTGCGGCACATCTCAATTTTCACAGCTGCCTGCCGTCTGACAAGGTTGCCAAGCTGTCGGCAATGCAAATTTGCTCATCTGGTGAATGGAAGTTGCTCTCAACCCTGCACCCGCAGGCAAGGAGCTGGACCTGAAGTTTGCGGTGGCGCTGGAGGAGCCAGACCCAGCCAGCGGCATGCAGGCCAAGCTGCGTGCCCGGCTGCGGGTGAGGGCGAAGTGGGCCCCCGGGGCCCGCGCAATGGGCAGCCTGCTCCGAGCAGTGCTCATGGTTGCAACGGGGCTGTCGCTTCAAGCACACCAGCTGTGCTCAGCGGCTTGGGACTGCCCCTTGTGTCTGACAATGGCCCCTCAATGCCTTTTGCAGGCTGAAGCTCAGGACTTGTCTCCACGCATCACCGCCCAACACCCGGCTGTGTCAGCCGCAGTGCCATCCATGCCACCCGGCCACCCCAGCGCTGCGCGGGCGCTGCCACTGCCCATGCCGCTGCCTGTGGCACCCTCTGGTGCACCCGCCTCACGCACGGTTGCAGCACCAGCTGCTGCGCCTGCATACTGCCCAACCGCTGCTCACGCACCGGAGGTGGTGGAGCTGGTGCCTCCCATGCAGCACCTGCTTGTGGTGCAGCACGACGCAGGTGCGCAGGGGCNGGTTGCAGGGAGGGGTGCCTTGTAGGCTTTGATTCAAGGGCTGTGCCTGCCCTGATGCTGCCCACTGTCGTTGGCCGGCCTGGGTGTTGCCGTCCTGCCCTACCTGTCCCCTGTCTCCATGTCCATGCAGGCACATCACACGACAGCGTGATGCAAAAGGTGTGGTGCTTCCGCCCCATCAACGTGTCCACCACGCCCGATGCCAACGGCAGCATGAAGGTGGGTTGCAGTTGCAGAGGAAGTGGATGGCAGCGGTCACAGCCAAGCAGCAGACTTTCCTTGAATACATGCGTGTGTCTACTTGACCTCATGTGTATAGCCTACCGTCTTCACCTCCCACTTGCTGCCCCGCAGTCCACCGTGCTGTTTGCCACGCTGCAGCAGGCGCAGGCAGCGGCTGAAATGTTTGCCCAGCGTGGCCCTGATGGCCACCCGCCCGCCAGCACCAGCTTGGTCTCCCTGCCGCTGCACGGGCCACCAGAGCACTTCTTCCCGCAGGCGCCTCAGGCTGTGCCGCAGCTGCCACCACAGCCACAGCTGCCTCCGCAGCCACAGCTAGTGGCGCCTGCACCGCAGCCACCTCAGCAGCCAGTGTACGTGCCGCAGCAGGCACCTCCTGCCGCTGAGCGCCCGCCGCTGCCACCTGGCATGCGAGCGCAGCAGGCCCAGCAGCAGCAGCAGCGCGAAGGCGTGGGCGCCACAATGCGCCCCCTGTACGCTGCCCCCCGCCCCGGCCACATGGTGAGGGCAGGGGTAGTTGGGTTTGAGGGCAAGCTCGACGAGGTGTCCCCAGCATTCTCACCCCTCCACCCTGCCTTTCCACTCTACAGCGCCCAGTGTTTCTGGCTGCTGCGCCGCCTTACCCGTACGCGTGGCCACCAGGGCAGGGACCACCGCCTGCGCAGCCGCGCCCACAGCCCGCAGCCCCCAGGCAAGCTGCATATAGCGAAGTAGTTCATGTTGGGAGTGCAGTGACTTTTGCACTACAGCTTGCATGTTGGGAATGCAGTGACAGCTTGCATGTTGGGAATGCAGTGACTTTTGCACTACAGCTTGCGGTTAAAAGCTGGCCTCACGATCGTATGCCCCTCTTGTCCTGCAGGCCGGCGCAGCAGCAGGCGCCACCGCCCTACCACCACCTCGCTCAGCAGGCGCCAGCCCAGCAGCCGGCCCAGGCGGTGCCTCAGCCTGGTGGCCCCGCCACACCGCCCGGCCAGGCGCCGCCCCTGCCCTCCCTGCCGGACAGCCTGGGCTCTGAGGGCAGCGCCACTGCTGCCCGCCCCGGGCTGAACCCCTCGGCAGTGTCCTTCTCCCCCACCAAGCCTGGGCGGGCAGCTGCTGCGGCTGCCGCTCGCCGCCAGCGCGATGGAACTGCGGCGCCGGCAGGCGGCAGCGGCGCACCCCCTGTTGTGATGCAGCCCGTCATGCACTCCATCTTTTCCAAGTGAGTTGGTAGAGTCAGTTTGGGAGGCATGAAATGTGCAGATCAGCTGTCGACAGCTGTCGGTTGATGTGCAGGAGAGCTGCTACTCCAACTTGCCTGTGCGGCCCGCCGACCCGCCTCCCCTCCCTCGCCCCTGCAGCATTGAGGCTGCACTGGCTGGGCGCTCCTTTGTGCCTGCCTGGGACCGGCTGCAGCAGGAGGCGCCCAACCCAGGACAGCCGCTAGTGCTGGCGGAGGCGCTGCAGTGCGACAGCGGCACCGAGGGTGGGTGCTGGGCTGGTGGGGAAGGGTGGTGAGCGGCCGTTGGTTGCAGCGCACTGGTGCTGTTTTGAGAAGCAAAGTGTTGATTGTTCAATGGCCAATCTCGTAGCTGCCGTCATAATCTGCCCTTATCTGATCCCTCGCCCGCAGCAGACGAGGGTGAGTTTGATCCCGACCCGCGGGAGGTGTACGCCGCCGTGTCGCCTGACAACCTCAAGTGGGTTTGGCACCAAATGATCTGCTCGACTGCATCATCCGCAAGCGGGCACGNACCCCTGCTCGCAGCTGCTTGTGATGTACTTGATCAACCCTCTCCTTAGCCAACAACTGCCAACACCCGCCCTCCCCTGCTGCAGCACGGTGTTTGTGACGCGCTCGCTCATGCGCCGCCTGGCGCCGGTGGAGCTGCTGCTGAAGCAGACAGCTGTGGGCGGCCACGAGGCGGCGCCCTCGGTGCTGGAGGGCGCGGTGGTGCGAGTGCTCATTGACAAGGTGAGGGGTACAGTTGAAGCCAGGCGCTGGTGCAGGAAGGAGCCATTGTGCAGGAGGTGTGCGTTGCAGGGCATCGGGGCAGGTGCCTGCATGCACAATGCCAGGCCGCGTAACTTTGACAGCCCTGCCCAGCTTGGGGCTGAAATGGTTCGTCATTCAAGCGCTGCCTCGCCCCCGCAGGCATACAAGCTGCGCCAGGTGCAGTCGACGTATATCAAGCCCGAGTCCCAGCGGCTCATGCTGGTGCTGCACGTGAGCCAGGCTGCGCTAAGCAGATGGCTCCATTTTTGGCAGGGCTGACGTGTGTGTCTCCGCCTGCTGCTGCTGGGACCAACCTACAGTTTTGCATCCAGTTCCATACAACACTTTCAATGTGAGTGTCAGACCATAGACCTGGCAATCATTCTGCCGCCTGCCTGCAGGACGTGTCCAGCCCCATCCCCGCAGACCACATATCCAACACCAACCCGCTGCTGGGATCCGGCTCCGGGGCACTGCCCGCCGCCGCCGAGGCCGAGCTGCTGGAGCTGCACAGCAAGCTGGCCTTCCACGGCCGCCGCATGTTCCGGCACGAGGTGCACAACGGGATATTTTCTGTGGCGCAGTGCAGCACATTNGCTAGGACGGCTNGTGCTGCCGANTGGTCTATCATGATGATGCTGCGTTCNACANTGCCAGNCAGTCNAACGAGCGCACGCCTGCGCACTTTGCAACAGGCGGTTGATTGCTGTGCTGCCTTTTGCCATTCTACCCCACCATCCCCGCTACCAGGTGGCGGCCACCGSCRGMSGCCTGCAGTTTGCCGACCACTGGCAGGGGCACGAGGCGGGCGGGCGCTCCGGCGACGAGCTGCGCCTGGCGGTGGCGCACCTGCGTGCCATGCTGGCGGATGAGGATGAGATCCGCTGGCGCCGCCGCGGCGTGCTGGGCCTGGTGAGTGGACGGGGCTGTGGGCACGACATGACTGCCAATGGCATCGTCTGCATGCAGTGACTGTGCGATAGCAACGCCGCGCTTGCTGAGGATCGACCCACCCTCTTACTGCTCGCACATCACTCAGGTGCTCCCTTGCCTCCCTTTCCTCCTCCCTGCAGGACCTCAGCCAGGAGGCGGCCGCCGTTGCCGCCGCCTTCCACTTGCCCCACAACGCCGCCGCCAACTGGATGAGCAGCGCTCAGGCGCTGGCGGTGTCCACCTTCCCTGGTGAGCACTGGCGTCCTGCCAATGACCAGCAGCTGCATTGCATTGCACGAGGTCACGCCGCGAACTGCCGCCCACGCCACCACATTGCAAGCCCAAGACGCATTGCACATGCTGACGCTGTGTCCATCCTCATCCTACCTNCCCTTTTCGCCTTGCAGGCGGCTCCCCCAGCAGCGCCGAGCGCTCCAACGTGACTGGCGACTACCAGTCGCGCCCGCCCCTCTCCCAGCACGAGGTTGGTGTCTGTGTGTGGCTGACAAGGGCTGTGGCCAACAGATGCAGCTGTTTGCTTTGGCTGCCCAACTGCGAACATGTCTGAGGTTTTCAAGTGGTTCGGTTGATGTCTCATTCACTCACGTCGCATCATGCTCCCATGCCACCTCCCTACTCCCCACCACAGGTGCTGGGCTTGCAGCGCAGCAGCCGCCTGCTGCCCAGCCGCGCCGCGGCGCGCAGCCTGGTGCGTGCCGCCTCTGACCCCGCCCGCCACGATGCCCTGATGGCAGCCTTTTACGCCGGGCAGCACCCGTCACATGAGGAGCCAGCTCCCGGGCCAGAGGCCGGCGAGGGCCCAGCCAGCCAGCCTGCCCCGGCCATGGCAGCGCAGGGCATGCGCTGCGGCAGCGCCCACAGCCGTGGCAGCAGTGCCAGCCTGGACAGGCTGCAGCAGGCAGGGAGCCATGGCAGCGCTTCTGCCTCAGAGCAGGACGAGGAGGAGGCAGATGCCGACCGGCTGCTGGCCGAGGCAGCCACCTTTGGGGCTGACGATGCCGCCGACACTGGCAGGTGAGTGAGCTGAACAGTGCCTGAGGTCTGCCTTGTTGTCTGCCTTGTCTGCTGGCCTTTTGTTGCGTGGATGCCCCTGCCTTGCAAGTGGGCTCCTGTTGCATGTGACATCGTGCACCTGCTGTCCCTCAACCAGCTGCCCCATCCCTCAACTGCAGCCTGCCCGAGTTTTTTGGCGCCGGCCTCAAGCTGGAGGCTGCCGGCAGCTCCTCCGCCCCGGCCCGTGCTGCGCCTGCCGGCAAGCAGCCCGCCGGCAGCGAGAACGGGCACGGCCAMGGCAACCCCRCTGCCCGGCCCCAGGCKAGCCGCCCGCCTGCCACCAAGGGCACGGGCATTCTGCTGGCAGCTCTGGAGCGCCGCGGCAGCGGCCTGATAYCCGCTGTGCGTGCCAAGCAGCCTTGAGGAGCAGTGTAGCACCAAGCAATGCAGCATCAAGCAGGGCAGCACAGTCAGCACGCACTGTTCATCGTAGCATGCGCCCATCAACCAAGCAAACAGTCAGCACCAGCAGTAGCATCCCCAGCAGCAGCAAGCATGGCACCCTGCAGAAGCGGGGCCGCCCAACAGGCAGCATGGTACCGTCACTTTGAGATTCCCCTGTCCCCATCGCGATTCTTCGCGCTCATACGTTTACACAATAACATGATTGCCAGTGCACCTGAGTTTTCCGAAACCAGAAATCAAGAAATCGCAATTTTGCGGATTGGTCAAATACTCACTGCGGGCCACGGCAGCCCCTTCCCTGTGCTTGTAATAAGCGTCGCCGACAGTGGCTGTGTTTGGTTGGCAAGCCACGCCGGTATCGGCACGTTTGAGTGGACTGCCGCAGGCAGCGGCGGCACAGCTGTGCTGCTCTGCACTGCTCGATCATCTTGCAGCAGGAGCTGCTTTGCTGCGTTGCCCGCTCAGATCGCCAGCGGGGCCGGCGGCCGGAAGCTGTCGACGATGCCCTTCAGCACGGGACCGTACTGCTCCAGGTCGGCGGCGGTACAGGTGGCGTTGAGCGTGAACAGCTTGTTGTACCTGCGAGATCAGGGCAGGCAGGGCAGAGGGCGTGTGGGGATCAGCCAAGCAAAGCGGTGCAGATGGCATGGAGGGTGAGCAGCTGTGCATCATCCGCAACCCCCTCACTGCCCCTGGCTCACCGCCCCGTGTTGCACAGTACTGGCACAGCCTTCCCAAAGGCACAGAACTTAACAGCTAGAAGGCGATCATGCCGCATCAGACTCACCGCCCCGTGTTGCCCAGCGCCGGTAAACACGTCTCCAAGGCATGGAGCAAGCAGCTAAAGGGCAGGAGCATCCCCTCGGACTCACCGCCCCGTGTTGCCCAGCGCCACGCTCTGGAACACGGTGCGCTCCGCCTCGCCCTCCTTGGCCAGCGAGTAGGAGAACACTGCAGACATGGTGTGTTGAAAAGTGGATGTTTTGAGTTGTTTTGAGTTGCAAACTATGGCGGGTGCAGGCTCGCCCTCCTTGGCCAGGGAGTAGGAAACCACTGCACACATGGTGTGTGTTGATGTTGCGTTGAGTTTGAATGGCATTCGTCGACCTGAGCACACGAGCGTGCATGTGGCAGCATTTCTATACACCCAAGCAACAGCAGGAGCCAGTCCCCGAGCGCACCATACTGCTTGGCTCCACGCTGCACCTCCCGCGCGTCCAGCAGCTTGGCAACCTGCACATGCACAAAGCAGGGAGGAAACGCTGTCGCTCGCTGCCAAACAATGTGGGTTGTGCCTGAGCGAAGCCAGCTGCCAAGATGTGAAGCACATGTGGGACACACACGCACAC
>JADXDR010000079.1:156628-185390 GCA_025026875.1 Chlorella ohadii
CCGGTAAACACGTCTCCAAGGCATGGAGCAAGCAGCTAAAGGGCAGGAGCATCCCCTCGGACTCACCGCCCCGTGTTGCCCAGCGCCACGCTCTGRAACNNAYGGYGGGTGCAGGCTCGCCCTCCTTGGCCAGCGAGTAGGAAACCACTGCACACATGGTGTGTTGAAATGTTGCGTTGAGTTTGAATGGCATTCGTCGACCTGAGCACACGAGCGTGCATGTGGCAGCATTTCTATACACCCAAGCAACAGCAGGAGCCAGTCCCCGAGCGCACCATACTGCTTGGCTCCACGCTGCACCTCCCGCGCGTCCAGCAGCTTGGCAACCTGCACATGCACAAAGCAGGGAGGAAACGCTGTCGCTCGCTGCCAAACAATGTGGGTTGTGCCTGAGCGAAGCCAGCTGCCAAGATGTGAAGCACATGTGGGACACACACGCACACGCCTACAGTTGAAGGCACCTAACCGGGCAGCCTGCCCCGCACCTGCACAGGGCCCTCCCGCGCGCGCCGCCACTCCGGCAGCTTCAGAATGTACGAGTTGTCCATCTTGTTCACAACCCCCTGCAGGCATTGAGCACAGCACACCGTGTCACAGGAGCCTGACTGGGGCACACCGGCAGGCTGCCATGCATCCAGCTGCAGCAAATCAGTCCTCTAAGCAGCACTACTGGAGAGCCCAGACCGGCTGCAGCCAAGCACAGCGGCACACATCACGCCCACACCCACCGTGGCAAAGTCGGTGGCGGAGCCAAAGCTGCCCAGTGCTGTGAAGTCAGGGGCAATGTACTGGATGGTAATGGCAACGCTGACCTCCGGCTTGCCAGGCGGCACAAACGCCACCACCTTGCGTAGCCTGCAGGGTGAACGGCGGGGCAGAGGCAAGCGGGGTAAGCACTGCGGCTGTCGCGGGGAGGGCTAGCAAGGCCAGGGACGCCCGTTGCAGCGGCAAGCTGCGCAAACGTGACATCACGCAAACCACCAAGACAAGCCTCACCCCGCCGCATTGGAGAAGCGGGCTTGCTGGGAGGTGAGGGTGCCGGCGTCCCCAATCGCGCCGGCGCCCTGCTCCCAACCCGCCGGCACCGTGATGCTGAACTTGTCTTCATCATCTGTGTAAGTGAAGCTGCTGGGTGCTGCAGCCGGGGCAGCCGCAGCTGTTGCGCCCTCCTCGGCGGCAGCAGGCCCCGCGGCGCTCAGCAGCGCGACGGCCGCAGGCGGCAGCAGGGCCAGAGACAGCAACTGGCGGCGGGCCAGCTGGGAGCTGCCACGCTCCTGCTGCAGCTGGGCAGGCACCCGACATGTGGCATCCGAGCTGCTGCTGCTGCCGGTGGCTGCAATAGGCGTCCACCGGCGCCGCACCTCTGGCCGCAGGCGCGGGCCTGCAGGCGGCGGCGGCGGAGCGGCGGCGGCGGTGAGGTGCGAGCAGTTGGCTCGGTCAAACGCAGCGCGCATTGTCATCAGCACGCACCTGCAAAGCTGGCGGCCGGTGCGGCAGCGCCTGCAGCGCACTGGCTGTGGTAGCCCATGGTGCAGAGAGCCCTACTGCCGCTTGCAGCCGTCCCTGGCAGTCTAAAACGACAGTGTTTTTGATGACGTGCCGCTGATCAGTGCGATCGGCCTTGGCGGGTGGCCTCATGCGCGCCAGCAAGGCCCTGGTTCCCGCCCAAGGGGAAAGCCGCCTCCCCGCGCCCTATCGCGACTGCCGTTCACCTCATCAGCCTGCAGCAGCGCTCTTGATCCCTCCGGGACTGGCCCGAGCACTGCAGACTCGGACAAAGCCCTCGCCTGTCGCGCTTCCCTGCCTCTGCCCTCTGCCGCGATGCGGCTGATCGCGCTGGCGCTGCTGGCGGCTGCTGCCGTCGCCACGGCCGCTCCCCTGCGCCTGTCGCTCCGCAAGCTGCCGCTCGTGCCTGCCGTGCACCGCCGCCACCACGCCAACCGCACGGCGCTGCTCACGCAGCAGCGAGTGGATGGAGAGGCCAACCAGGGCACCGACATCCCCATGTGAGTGTTCATGAGTCGGTTGAGGAGTCGCTGGAGAAATGCAGCAGACTTGGGCAGAGGGCCTGCTCGCTGCTGACGTGCAGCTGCTGGCCGTCTGAACAGCTGTGGCTGCCTTGCCCACAGTGCCACACTTTCTTCTTCTCACGGCTCTGAATCAATGTTCCGCGGGCTGCTGCAGCACCAACTTCATGGATGCGCAATATTATGGAGAGATCGGCCTGGGCAGCCCGCCCCAAAAGTTCCAGGTGCAGTGCTGCAGTGCTGCACCGTCGCTTTTGTTCAGCTGGCCGGGTGCTGCTGCTGTGGAAGTTGATGGGGCTGCGGCTGGGACGTGCTAAATGCACTAGTTCCTGGAGCCTGGAAGTGGCAACACAAGCAACACTCCAAGTGTTGCGTTTCCCTGCATCCCAACTGATTTGCAGATCATCTTTGACACCGGCTCCTCCAACCTGTGGCTCTTCTCACACCCCCTCATCACTACAGATCCACATCCCTACACTCCTGTACTCCGCTTTATTGCAGGTCATCTTTGACACCGGCTCTTCCAACCTGTGGGTCCCCTCGTCCAAGTGCTCCTACTTCTCCATCCCCTGCTACCTGCACAGGTGACTGTTATATTCCTGGGTAGTGTTTCCCTTGCTGCTGTTCTGGGTTGTGTAGTGCCCCTGCTTGTCCACCCCCTGCTGCCTGCACAGGCGCGGTTTGTGCGTGCTTTCTAATGAGCTGTGCCTTGTTGCCGCGGTGGTTTTGTGCGCAACCAAGCATCTGCATATGCGCTGCATATATGCACTGCATGCCGGCGACTGCACTGCAATCTAAACATGGCTCACCGATCTGCATTCTGCTTGTGCCTTGCAGTAAGTACTACGCCGAAAAGTCGAGCATGCACCGCAAAGGCCCCCGTGTTTTGCACTGCTGGCACCTAGCTTGCTCACTGCGCTTTGTTCCTTCCATTGATCACTGCAGTAAGTACTACGCCGAGAAGTCGAGCACCTATCGTGAGGACGGGCGCGACTTTGACATCCAGTACGGCTCCGGCCGCCTGTCCGGCTTCCTGTCAAAGGTACTTTGATTTAGTATGCTGTAATTCAATTTATTGTTGTGCTTTGAGTGTTGATATCTAATACTGCTCTGGCCGCCTGTCCGGCTTCCTCAAAGGCAAGGCAACCCTGGCTAGCGCTTTGTGGGGTTCAGTGTCAACAGCAGGGCGTTTGTTGCCATTATGCCTCCGGCCGCCTGTCCGGCTTCCTGTCAAAGGTGACTGCTGGCGGCATGTATCGGTTTCCCACTTGCCTGCTGCTGTGCGGCACGCCTGCAACGTGCAACTGGAAGCAGTCGGGCCCAGCGCTTGCGGCAGCTGCATTGCACGGCTTGCTGCAACGTGGCGCCAACCGAGCATGTGCAATGCCCGCCTCACCCCGCAGGACACGCTCACCATGGGGGACCTCAAGGTGCAGGGCCAGATTTTCGCCGAGGCGGTGATGGAGCCGTCCCTGTCCTTCATCGCCGCCCGCTTCGACGGCATCCTGGTGAGCTGTGCATGGCATGCCAAGGTTGGCCTGCCCTGTCCGCGATTGCCGCTTGATGGCGCTGTCCCTGTCAGCCACACCCTCCTGTGTTCACATTGCTCAGGTTCGTCACTAATCACGCTTTGCACCCTTGCAACTAGTAATATCCAATGCAGGGCATGGGCTTCCCCGAGATCTCGGTGGGCAAGGTGCAGCCGCCCTTCCAGAACATGCTGGCCCAGGGCCTGCTGCCCGAGCCCGTCTTCTCCTTCTGGCTCAACCGCAAGGTATGGGCTGTGCCCTCAGTGGCAATTTGTCTGTTTCAATCTCTGGCCTGCTGCCCGAGCCGGTGTTCTCCTTCTGGCTCAACCGCAAGGTGTGCTGTGCTGTGCGCGTGTTTCAGGCAGTCGGTGGGTTGTATGGCAGTCTACCGCCTGCCGCCCGAGCCAGTGTTTTCTTATGGCTCAACCGCAAGGTGGGCACCGACTGTGTGTTGTTCACTTGCTGTTCGAGTGTGGTGTCACCACGTGCCCGCGCAGTTTGCAGCTGCCTCGCACTGCCCTGCATACGCCCACCCGGCAATGGCCTGAGACACATGCAGGACGAGAGCGACATTGGCGGCGAGCTGGTGCTGGGAGGCGTGGACCCAGCCCACTTCAAGGGCGAGCACACCTGGTGAGGAGCTAACACACACACACGGAGGTGGGGGTGGAGAATATACTGGGAACATCTCCTCCCATGCATAGGCCGCGCCATGCAAGGCATGCAGGCTGTGGCAGCGAGGTGCGCTTTCCGACCCGACTGGCATCTCACGCCCAACCCGCTTGTGCCCTCCCTTCTACACCGCAGGGTGCCGGTCAGCCGCCGCGGCTTCTGGCAGTTCAAGATGGACAGCATGGAAATCCAGGGCAGCGGCACCTTCTGCTCCGGCGGCTGCCAGGTGCGCGATGTGCTGTGCATGCTGTGCATGCTGTGCACTGGTGTGATGCTGGACGGCATTGCAGGGTGATTGCAGATCCACGCAACATCGTTTGACCTGCCCGTATTGCATCGATTGTTTGATGCCATTGCCGGCACCGACACCCTGCAGCTACCTCAAATCCCTCCCGCTCTCTGCTGGCATCTCACACACGTCCGATTCATGCCTTGCAGGCCATTGCCGACACCGGCACATCCCTGCTGGTGGGCCCGCCCGAAGTGATTGACGAAATCAACACGGTGGGTCGGCAGTGTTGCATCTCTTTATGGTTCGCAGGTGTTGCTCCCCTTGTTCTCCCCCTACCGTGCCGGGCTGTTGCTGTTCGGCGTTGATGGCCGGCCCACAGAGCAAATCGAACTGCCGCTGTTCTCGCCACACGCACCAACGCAGGCCATTGGTGCGGAGCCGGTGCTGGTGCAGCAGTGCAAGGCGATGGTGCACCAATACCTTCCTGAGGCGAGTTGTGGCTTGTCACAGTGTGACTTGGTGCATTGCGAGCAGCAGAGGGAGAGCACGGACCTCTGTTCACTGCACAGCCACAGCCAAACTGCCTGCGGGCTCAGGCAAATGTTGAGCGAAATGAGCTCAAGCAGCCAGTGCCCCCGCAACTCACTATCCCTGCCAGAACTCCACCTGTCCCCCACAGGTCATCAAGCTGATCAATCACCTGCCAAGTTACACAACTTGCAATGCTCCATAACGGTCATCACTGCACCGCTGCCTCCTCCTTCCACAGATCATCAAGCTGATCAACAACATGCCGCCCCTGGCCATCTGCCAGGCCATCGGCCTCTGCGGCGCCAGCGGTGAGCCTCTTTGGTTCGCAGACCTCCGCTTCCACTTGCACCTGGCCTGCTGGATAGGGCTGGCCAGGTGCCAGTTTATCACATTCTGCAGCGCCAGCAGTGATCCATGCATAGCGTGGCACTGCCTGCTTGCCTGCGCTGCTAGATAGGCCTCAAATGTTCGCACCGCTGCCCTTCCCTGCATGCCACGGCGCAGGCAACGGAGCTGACGCGCGCGTGCTGTCCAACAGCGCTCAGTACCGCCGCCTGCTCAAGATGTACGGCAGCTCAACCACTGCTGGCCAGGAGGCGCCCCTGGTGGTGGATGGCGTCCAGTCAGCTGCTGAGCAGGAGGCAGCCCAGCAGGCACAGCAGGGCCAGCAGGCACAGCAGGGCGGCCGCAAGGCGGGCGGCAGCAACGACGGGGCGGCCAATGATGGCTGCCAGATGTGCCAGTACGTGGTGCAGTACGTCAAGATTGCCCTGGCCTCCAACGAGACCATGGCACAGGTGCGGGTGGCCATGTGCAGCCTGCTTGGGGGGTTAAATATGTGTCCTGTCTGCCTGAGCGTGCGCTGCCGCCACAGCCGGCCGTGCAGTGCAGAACAGCTGCGGGGCCATCACATCTGGCTGGCATGCCTGCGCTGCCTGACATGCTTGCACTGTGATGTGCTCATTTGTTTGCAGATCATGCAAAACCTGGACCGCGCCTGCGAGACCTTTGCCTTTGGCTCTGGCGGCGAAGCAGGTGGGGCGCGCGTGCCGGTTGGATGTGTGCGTGCATGCTGCATCGTGCATGCTGCAGCTTGGCTGCCCAAAATTCAGCGCTTGGCTGGCGGTGCTGTGATTTGGCATCATTTGCAGCGCACAGGCTGCCTGGATCCAATACAGTTCCAGCCCGTGTGCCGCGTGTGGCACCTGCTCGCCTGTGTGCTGCCGCCCCCAAAAATGGCCACCAAATGCTGCCCACATGTCCTCCGCTGCAGTGGTGGACTGCACCAAGCTGCACACCATGCCCACCATCACCTTCAACATCGCGGGCAAGCCCTTTGTGCTGCGCCCCGACCAGTACGTGCTCAAGGTGAGAGCTGCGCACGTTAGGTGCATGTGCAAGTCTGTATAACTTATGCGGCTGCCGGCATGGCTGCTCACAGTTTTATTTGCACCCGCAGCATGGGCGTGGGCGCAGTGCGTGTGCGGGTTCATGCTGCACCCTCTAAATAACTGATTGACAAAGAATGCTCATCTCTGCAGATTGACACGGGCATGGGCGAGGCGCAGTGCGTGAGCGGGTTCATGGGCCTGGACGTGCCGCCCCCGCTGGGCCCGCTGTGGATCCTGGGGGACATGTTCATTGGGCCCTACCACACAGGCAGGTTTAAAGCGGTTTGAAAGCAGTGATTTTGGGGACATTGTACTAGCCGCTGCGTCGGTCGTGGATCCTGGATTCATTGGGTCCTACCACACCGGTGGGTCGATTCACAATGGGGCTGTTTGGTGCGCTGATGAAGTGCAAACAGGCTGGGACGCATGCTCAACAGGCGGGGTGCGCTGCTGCTGCGGCTGCTGCCCAGTCACCTGAGCTGCCATGTGTGCCGCCTGTGTTGCGAGCATCTTCCAACCCCATGCTTGCATTTTCTCACCCACCCCTGCCTGCAGTGTTCGACTATGGCAACGAGCGTGTGGGCTTCGCGCCCGCCGCCTGAGCCAGCTTCAGCTAGCCCGCCCTGCAATCGCTGCTGGCCGCAGCACGGCCATCATCAGTGCTGCCTGAGCGAGCCCGCCCTGCAACATGGCAGCGGCCCACACCGGCGCTGCAAGCTCCAGCTCCTCGTCCACATGGCCAAGAGCCGGCTGCCGGTTCTACCATCCTCCCTCACTGCAGTTCGCATGCAACTGCATGTGCGTGTACCACATCGCTCCAGCGCTGTGCCCCGTATAATGCAGCGCTCTGTCTGTCCCCTCTCCGCCTTTTTGTAGCATCCCCCCTGGTGCACCAGGCAGCTGTCTTTCCCTGCCGTAGCCCGCTCCAGCCACACACAAAGACGCGTAATTTGCATCACACGTACCTCTCTGCTCGCTGCTGCATCCCCCCAGTTGAGTGTTTGTGCCACCACCTCCCCCTCCCCTCACCGCGAGTGCCCTGTATTTTCAGGCGCGCTGCCGCAGTGCCGCCGCCATGTTCATTTCCAGCCCATGCAACAATCAGTGTGTAAGCCTCCCTTCTTGGGCCAGTTGCTTGGTGCGGACCTGCTGCCGGTGACACGTTGTCTTGGATAGCCAGTTTCCGAGGCGGCCGACGCCGGCATGCCGCGGCGGCAGGGAGGTGAGGTGGCGCCTTTGAGAGGGTGATGCGCCCATGTCTGGGCCCTTGAGTTGCCGCTGCGATCAAACCCAAGCCATGGCTACCCGACAGGCCGCTCACAGCAACACCGCAGCTGCGCCCTCCTTCGCCTCGCTGCCGGAAGACGTGGTTGTGCAAGTACTGAGTCTCATCGAGCCTAGCGAAAGGTGACAGGCCGTGTCGCACCTCGTATCGTGTTGCTGGTCAGGGTGCAGGTGCCGCCGCTCCCCCGCCGCCGCTCTTCCACTTACCGCTGCCTCTGCCGCATACCTGGGCGCAGGCATATCACGGCGCTGGTCAACCGGCAATGGCACGCTGCTGTACACTCCCCGCAGCTGTTGGCAGAGGTCTTTTGTGTTTTTGACGATTTCCAGTCGATTGAGTCGCTCACTGCCTGGCTGCATCGCCATGGGCGGCACGTGCGCAGCTTCAGCCTCATTTGCACATCCAGTGCCAGCGATGCAGTGCTGTGCGGGTGGCAGCTGGCGGGCTGCCTGACGGCGCTTGCGGCAGCAGCAGGGCCACTGCAAGACGTGTATGTGGCTCTCCATGGTGCTGCCGATTTGTGTGTTGCGTCCTGGGGCGCTGCGATGCAGCAGTTGCAGTCGCTGCGCCTCGAATCTGGCAGCTCCACACTGCGCGTTTCCAGCAGCCTGGCAGGCCTGCCGGCTGTGTCCCAGCTGAAGCTGTGGGGCCACAATGTGATAGTGGATGCAGCAGCACAGCTGCCGCCCAATGTGGAGCGGCTGTCCGTCACAGACATGCAAAGCGAGGCACTGCCGCAGCAGGTGAGTCTGCGACTTGAGTTTACAAGTTGCCAGGCATGGCATTTCGCTGCAGGGCAGTGCACAGCAATAGCAGTGCGATGGACGTACAAGTCACACTAACTGCCATGCAACCAAGGCACCCCCTTGCCCCCGCTCCTCTGTGCAGCTGACGAGCCTGACTCGTTTGAGCATGCCGGTAAGACAGTACGTGGGAACGCGCCCCGAATGGGCGCTTTCCCGGGCAGCTGAAGAATTCGATGTCAGATGGCTGTGCTCCTGTCTGCGAACGAAATCCTCGCTTGCAGGTGCTGCGCCACGTCAACTGGGAGCCTGGCGGCTATGCCGTGCTCACCAGCCTGCCACGGCTGGAGCGCCTCAGCCTGAAGTACAACAGTAACCTGCCAGACTGCCTCTCTCTGCTGGTCACTCTGAGTGAGCTGAAGCTCAATAGGGCCAGCATTGGGATGCCGGCGCCGGCCGCCAATGCTGCTGTCAACGCCGCCCTGCAGCAGCTGACGCAGGTACTGAAAGTGGGCAGCGCACGGGCTTTGTTGGTTGATAAGGACGGAAACTCAGCTGGTTGACTGGAAGCCTGCCTGCCTGCCTATCTGTTTGCAATCATGCTGGGGTGCTCTTGCAAAGTGCCGAGCGCTCATGCCCGGCCAGCCGGGGAGGTTAGGCAATGGCGGCATGCCCTAAATGGGTTGCCTTGGCCCGCTCCCTTTGCTCGCAGCTCACCTCCCTGTGCATTTGGGAAATGGGAGAGCGCTGCGAGCCACCTGCCGCCCTGGCAGGGCTCAGCCGCCTGCAGCGCTGCTGCCTGGGTACCACTGAGGACTTTGCTCCGTCGCAGCAGCAGCAGCCGCTGCCGGCGGGGCCGTGGGCTGGCAGCCTGCGGGTGCTGGGAGCCAGCTGGGATGTGCTGCAGAACAGCATGGACGTGCTGTCGGCAGCCACCCAGCTGCAGCACATGGCTGTGACCGGCGGCAGCTACGCTCAGTTGGGTGGGAACTTTTGGGAGTGGGCGGGCAGCCACCCCTCGCTGCAGCATCTGGAGCTGCATGTCAGCCAATCTAGTGATGTGCCAGGGCAAATCTTGCACAGCGCCCTTGCCCTGAATGCAGCCCGGCCGAGCCTACACGTCACCTCATCAGAAGGCGCCAGCTTTTATGGTCGGTTCAAATTTGATCTGTGATTTGCTGCCCGCAGATGCCAACCCTGCGCTCCCTGCGCGTTTGTGTATTACGTTAAACGTGGACATACCTCGGAGATGCATCTCCTGCCGTAGCGGCGGCGGGAGCATCATAGGCTAGGCAGCCGTGTGGAGAGGTGTCACAGGACAGAGAGCAAAAAGGCCTTTGATGGACGGCAAGGTCTGACAAACTCCCCTCCAAGGGATGCCCCTTGGCCGTGCGTGAACGCACCCGTGGCGGCGCCCAGGCGGCGCCCAGGCGCCTAGGCGGCGGGGTGACGTGGCGCTGAGCGGCGGCGGTGGGTGGCACCCGAGAGCTCCCCCGTGCGCCAACCGATGCGTTGTCCTGAGATCATCCACCATGGCGCCCCGACGGCGGCAGGCTACGCCCAAACCCCAGGGCGCCGCGCCCTCCTTCGCCTCGCTGCCGAACGATGTGCTGGCTCAAATAGCCGGTTTCCTGGTATAAAGGACAGGTGACGGGTCGAAGGGTCCTGTCGCGTTGCAGGGCAGCGCTGCGGCGCCGCTCGCCCGCCGCCGCTGCTCCGCCGCTCACACCCGCCTGCAAACCTCTGTGCAGGCACACCGCTGCGCTGGTCAGCCGACGGTGGCATGCCGCTGTGCACTCACCGCGGCTGCTGGCAATGGTGCGGTGCGCATTTAACGATGCACAGCAAATGGACTCGCTGGCTACCTGGCTGCAGCGCCATGGGCAGCACGTGCGCGACTTCGGCCTTGTTTGCACCCTCAGTGCCGGCAATGCAGTGCCATGCACTTGGCAGCTGGCGGGCTGCCTGACGGCGCTTGCAGTGACAGCCAGGCCGCTGCGAGTGGCTGTCTACGGGACCGCCGACCTGTGCGTGGCGTCCTGGGGCGCCGCAATGCAGCAGCTCAAGTTGCTGCATTTGGAATGCCCCGGCTCCACCCTGCACATCTCCAGCAGCCTGGCAGGCCTCACTGCACTGTCCAGCCTGAGGCTGTGGGGCTATCATGTGACGATGGATGCAGCCGCACAGCTGCCTCCCAATGTCGAGCGCATGTCCTTTTCAGACATGCTGAGCGAGGCGCTGCCGCAGCAGGTGAGCCAATACACCCTATCACGAGAGGCGTGTCTCTCCAAGCCCTGCCAATGCAGTGCTCAGTATCATGTTCAGACATGTTCCAGCCAAAACACCGTGTCCTTGCTCATACCACCGACTTCCCTGCAGTTGTCGAGAATGACTCGCCTGCGCCCACTGGCGTGGCCTGCCAAGAGGATACTGGCGTGGCCTGCCAAGAGGATGAGTGGGATTTGTTCAAGTGGGCGCGCACCCACCCCTCGCTGCAGCATGTAGAGGTGCATCAGGAAGATGGGGGTGATGTGCCAGGTTACATCATGCGCAACAGTCTTGCTCTGAAGGCAGCCCAGCCACAACTCGAAGTCACCTGCAATGACGGCCAATACTTTTATGGTTTGTTTGGCGTTGTCTAGTGAATGCTCTCTTGTGAGTCTGCTAGTAACATCCCATTCATTCGGCTGACAACGCTGCAGTGTGCTTCATCAGAGGCAGGTCGGCACCTGCCTGTGTTACACATTAAATACAGGAAAGGAAAGCAGGAAGAGAGCTGTGCTGTCAAGAGGGAGTGTAAACAGGCAGGAGAATGGAATGCAGAGGAAGCTTGAGAGCCGCCTACAGCTGCAACAACACGGGCAGGACTGCACTTGCGGCTGGGTGGCGGGGCCACGTCAGCCGCCGCAGTTTTCACAGCTGCCCCAGCTGGCGGATCACTCCCGGCATCCGCGCTGAACCTCTCAACGGTGCTGGCAGCAGCGCAATCGCTGCCATGTGCTATTGCTGCCGCAGAGCCGGCTCTTGCCCAGGGCCGTTCAATCACTGCCCGAGGCTCGTGCCCACGCTGAAGCTCGTGGTGGCACTGCTGGGTGGGCTGAGCAGTTGCTGCTGTGTGCCCTGCATCACAAGGCACCATGCAAGTAAATGTCCCTCACTGCCACGCATCCACGCTGAAGCTCTTGACGGTGCAGGTGGCGCCGCGGCACGTCTTGAGCAGGTTCAGGGTGCGGGCCAGGGTGGCGACCAGGTCGGGGCTGGCTTCGGAGAAGACGTTGTTGGTCTACGAAGCATGGGGCGGTTGGGGCAGAAGAAAACATGAGCAATCATCCGCTCGCGTTGAAGCAGCATCAGCGGCATCAGCGGCAGCGGCAGCAGCAGCGTAGATGCGCCCTGCCATAAACACCATGCCCTACACTGACGGTGCACCTTCACACGCAGCATTCTGCCCACCGACCCAATGCTCCCCACCTCATGCGGGTCTTCGTCCAAGTTGTACAGCTCAAACTGGCCGTTTGGATACTGCAATCCAGTGTGACATGCAGGTGCAGCATAGCGTGGGCCAATTAGGGAGGTTGGCAGATGCATGCAACGTTAGGTTGCATGCAGCATGCCGGCTGGAGAAGGCAGGGAAGCTCCCCGCCACGCAGCGGACGTTGTGGCAGCGTGCAATGCAGCAAAGCATGCTCAAAACCGCATAGCTGCCGCCCACCTCCAGGTACTTCCAGCGGCCCAGCTTGCCGCCGCTGGTGCGCAGGCCGTAGTAGGCGATGGGGAACAGGTTCTGCACAGGGAATCGGAGATAATTGGAGGGATTGGTCAGTAGGCGATTGGGAACAGGTTCTGAACAGGGGCATGGAGTCACAGGATCATGGAGTCAAGGGGAGCATTTACTGAGCATCCCCTGGTCCAAATTCTGCACAGCCGTGACTGCTCTGCCAGAACCAGCTGTGCAACACATAGCACACGTCACCTGCGCTGCATGCATGCGATGGCACGCCTGCTGCACACGTGCATGTGCCGCTGTTGCTCACCTCGGAAGCGCGCACGATGGCCTCCTCGCTGAGACCCTGAGCCTTGGCCAGATCAATGTACTGCAAAATTGGGCACAGCGGGGTTGACAGTTGGGAAACAGGAGATGATTGGGAAACAGGAGATGAAAGGGTTGACAGTTGGGAAACAGGAGATGAACGTGCAACAGAGCCTCAGCCAGTTGGGCCGCATGCATGTGCCCTGGAGCAGGCGCAGCACTGCTCAGCATCCCCACCATCAGCACGCCGGCCACAGCTGCATCAGCAGACCACTGGTAGCTGCCACACAGCAGGTGCAACACATCAGAACCGCGCACACACGTACACCCCTGCCATCCCAAGCACATCACAGCATGCGCAGGGTGCACAGCACACCTGGCGCAGCCCCGTCAGCGACAGCTGGGCCAGCATCTCGGGCTTGAGCCAATCCTCATCACCAATGGGCAGCGCGATGCCCTTGCGGACCTGCAAATTCCAGTCCAAACAGCAACGGATTGGCAGCAGCCAGCAACAGCCAGCGGCGGTGGCAGCACCGACAGCATCACCAACAATGCAGCGGCAGCAGCGGTGCAGCAGCACTAGCAGCCCTGCGCTGCATGAATGATGCAGCAGCAGTGCACTNGTGGGGCAGCAGCAGCACCAGCGGCAGCATCCGCTCACCTGCTCCTCCACCTGCTGGTTGAAGCGGCGAGCGGTGCCAAACTCTGCTTCCAGCACCTCCCAGGGCCAAGAGCCATTGGGCAGGCGCTCGGGGCGCAGGCCCTGGAAGGGGTCCTGTGAGTGAACGAAGAATAACAAGAAAAAAGCTGGCTAAGATGTTGGGCGCACCGCGCTGCACTGCCGAACGCAACTTGCCCCCTGCGACAGGCACCTGTCAGGTGCAGCCCAGCGCACAGCCAACGACCAGCAGCCCACCTTGAGGCCAAAGGGCACATCGGGCACCATGATGGAGACCTTGGTGTCGAAGATTCCCGTGGGCACCTGCAGGCATCGTCAGAGGTCGGCACGGCACTTGAGTTGACCAACAGTCGAGGGTGGATGTGTGCGCATCAAGGTTCAGAGAGAAATTTGGGGTTGGCCTGCAAGCAGCGGCTCACTGGCTTTTCCACCAGGATGGCCACACGATGCCTCTCCGGATCCTCCAGCGCATTCTTCTCTCCCCGGAGGACAGGAGCAAACGACACGCCGTCGCGCTCATCCGCAAGCGGGTCTTGGACGCCGGCCAGGTCCAGCCTGGCAAAAGTGGGCGTGCAGGAGATCGTCTGCGATAAGCATCCAAGCTGCCAATGCACCTGCTCTGCTGTACTGCTGCAGTCTGAGCCAGAAACATCTGCCTCACCAGGTGGACGCCAGATCGATGTTGGAGATGAGGTGAGGCAGCTCCGCGCCGCGAGGCACCCCCGGGCCCCGCACATAGAAGGGCAGGCTACAGGCAGTTTGGAAGCGAGGGTTGCAAGCGGGGTTGAAGGTGAGGGCAGGTTGCGCAGGTCAACTGATTGCGGCAACAGTGGGTTGGTGCAGGTTTGCTGATTGAATATGCACGCCTCTGCCCCTGCAGCACCCCACAGCCTGACTTACCGGATGTCGTTTTCATAGCCGCTCAGCTTGCCGCTCTGCAGAACAGCAAGAAATGCGGCATCAGTGAGGTGAAGCAACGCACTGCGCTGCATGCACAGCTGCGCTGCATGCACGGCAGCAACCGCTCAACGGCAGCTGGCGCTGGCAATGAAAAAGTCGGGTGCGGGCAAGGAGCTCTGTAGCTCACCAGTCGCTTGTGGCCCAGCTTGTAGCTGCACGTAGAAGTGGGGGAGCAGGCAGGCATTGACATTGAACTGCACTCTCTCTGCCAGCCACCAGCCTGCTCAGTTCTTCCCATGCGGAGAGCTTGGCAGATTCCTCTGCCTGTTCTAAACCATTCAATTAAAAGCCGAACAGCATTTGTATGACGCGCCATATCACCACAGCAGCCGCTTACCCATTGTCTGCTGTGTACAGGATGTAGGTGTTGTCCAGCTNGGCCCAGCTCCTTCAGCTTCTGTGGAATAAAAGCGCAGAGGGCAAAGCAGGGTGGGGTAAACACTGGTGTGGGTGTTTGTTGTCCAGCTGACCCAGCTGCTTCAGCTTCAGCTTCTGCAAATTGCAGAGGACAGGCGGTTCCNAGCTTGGATCTACAACAAGAGCACCAGGCTGCGTTGGCAGATCCACCAACCGTTGCTCCCCGCCCACCTGCACAACCGCCTCCAGCATGTCATCCACCGCCAGCAGCGTCTCAGCGCGCGTCTGGTAACGATAGTCGTATGCCCTGCCCTGCTCCTCTGTAATGGCCGGCAGGTCCTTCACAAACGTGACCTGCACAGGAGGCAATCGGGGATGGCAAGGAGGGCATGGCACCACAGCAGCCAGGGAAGCTGCCCGACTAAGTCCAGCAGCGTTGGTGGTTTGTGCCAACCGTGCCAACCACAAACAGCCTGCGGCCTGCCCGCTCCCCTCCCACCTTCTTGGCAAGGTGGTGGTCCGACTCGTTCCACGAAGCCACGCGCGGCACTTTCAGGCCTGCAGGTGATTTGCAATCACACATTCGACAGGTGAAGGGGCAGCAGGCCTGCTGATGCCTCAGGCTGACAAGCAGTAGCATACCCCCAGCAGGCAGCTGCCACGACATGCAGCAAATGAGCACACTCAGCGGCGACTGCAACTTGCTTCTAGCTATCCAAACGTGGCTGCATGGCTCACCAGCAAGCTTGCCGATGTGCCGCTTGGGCGGCAGGTGTGGCATGTGGCAGGCGTCTGCAAGGGCAATGCGGAGATGGGTGCGGTCAGCCATCCATTGATTGATGCAACCTGCCCAACTGAGTACACACAAGGCCCATTGTGGCACCATTCTCCCCCAAAAAGCTCACGCAAGCAAGTTCTCACACTACAATGTAGCAAATGACACTGCCATGTGAACTCACAGGGTGCCAGGTAGAGGAAGAAGGGGCGCTCGTCATCCTTTGACACATCCAGAAACTCCAGGGCTTTCGTGGCCAGGACATCTGCAGGATATTGGCCGATCAATGCACGTGAATATGGCAGGAGGAGCCGCCGGTGGGAGGGGATAACATAAAGACCAGGGCCCGGGGACTCCCAGGGCCTTTGGGTGGCCAGGCAGGGCATTGGCCCGGGGCAGCTGCCAGTGAGTGCAAAACTGCAACATCCCGCGTGTACAGTCTCCACACCTACCTGTGCTGTAGTCCTCCTCCGCCTCCCCAAAGTGCACCCGCTTGCCCTGGTCGCTGGCCGTCCCTGCAAACCGTTCACAGGATGCAGTTATTTTCAGTGAGGAGGATGTATGGGACGATGGCGCCACATCAGCAGCTGGTGCAGTACCCGCTCCACTGGCTAAGCTCCCCCGGCCGTTTGCCTTACGCGCACTGCAACATGCCAAAACACCGTTCCACTCACAGTTGTAGTAGTCGATGTTGCCGATGCCAAACCAACGCTCCCAGCCGGGCGGCACGTGGTGGAGCGTGGCATCCCAGTAGCCATTGAGGCTGCACAGATTGGGCAGGGACCGACAAAGGTGCTTGCAGCTAGCGGCATGGTGCTGTGTTCTGCCCGGGTGTACATTCGCACGCTGGGCTCCAAACAGGGCAAGCTGTGGAGCTGAGCCAACAGCAATGGCTTACGCACACCACCCGCCATGTTGCACTGCTGCATGTGCGTACAGCTTGTCACACACACCCTCACTCTCACTGCCCTGCCTGCACTGCGCTGCCTACTGCAACTCAGAGCCAAGCGGCCCATCCATTCATGCTTCCTCCATTTCACTCACTACTTTCCGATCAGCCCGGTGCGGTAGCCGGCGGCCTGCAGTGCCAGCGGAGCCGTCTTGTGCTGCATGCCCATTTCGTTGAAGCGAGTGAAGCCGCCCAGCACATTGGGCACGCCCACGCCCACCACCTGCAGGTTCAAGGGACGGGCTTGGCAAGAGAGCGTGAGCAACGCAAGAGAGCAGGACGTACCCACAGCAACCGAACGTGGTGCAGAGCCTGTCTGTGCCAGTGCTGCAATCGTGCACATTGCGTGACTTGCAAGGCACCCCACCAAGGGCTGACCTTGCCCCACATTTTGTGCACCAATCTTGTAAGCACTGCCATCCCCCTCACCCCAGTGTTGTGGGAGCACTGCCCCGTGAGGATGGAGGTGCGGGAGGGGCAGCACAGCGCGAAATCGGTGATGTACTGCGTGAAGTTGGCGCCTGCACAGAAGGGCAGTAATCAGACATTGGGCAGGGTTGCTTGCATACGACAAGGCCGCACACGCAAACGCCTTTGCAGGGAGAAAAAGGCGCAAACGTGCTTCGCAGCGCCGGCAGCTGCAAAGTGCAGCCGCACCGGACGCACCACAGGCCGCCCCTACAAGTATAATGATGCTATCATAAATGCACTCACCCTCCTCAGCCAAGTACTTGCGCAGGTGTGGCATGTGCCAGTCGCCGCCCATCATTGCATCCTGCGGCAAGCGGTGTAGGGCGGCAGCAAATGTTGTGCGGCGCAGGGTAGCATGTGGTTGGGCAAATGCACGGGGTGCAGGATGCAAGCACAGGTGCGGCAGTTGCGGCAAGGCAGCANTACGCCCGCATGCATGTCAAGTGTGCAGGTGCAAGGCTACACAGAGGAAGGGAGCTGGCAAGGCGGCATGGATGACGCGCCGTGCGGGCCAACGAGCGGCGCCAGACGGCGGCGTCCAAGGTGCCCACCTACCTGGTCATCCGTGACAATTTGGATGATGTTTGGGCGCGGCCGCTTCTTCTCACAGCCGTCAGCGTTCAGGGAGGCCTCTGGCTCCCTGGGCCCAGCCCGCAAGGCGCCGGCCTGCTGGCCCAGCAGCAGCAGCAGAGCGGCCGCCAGGCACGCGATTGAAACGCAGCGCATGATTGTGCGATCTGGAGCAGCGGGGCGGCCGGCTGCAGCAAAGCCCTCGGCTTGCCGGCACTGTGGACGAGGGGTGACACGATCGGCATGCTACTTTGCGCTCTCAAGTACCGGCAAGACGCCCGGCGATGGCTGAGCCCACGATCGGGCCCTGCGCTCGCATCCAGGTGCCGCCCCGCTGCGCTGCCGCTGCCGCCGCTCGAGCGCGTCACTCGAACTTGTGCCGATCTGCCCAGTCGTCGCACCTGACACTGCCTTTGGTCAGCACCAGCCTGATGCTGCTGGCAGCTAGTTAATGCGCATCACTCCCGCCTTGCCGGCCGGCGGCGAAAGGCAGACGGCAGGCCAGGCCAGAGGTAGAGTTAGTCACCGAAATTGCCCGAGGTGGGCAGGCTGGGGCCACTGCCTGTGCGGAGCCTGCCAGGAGGTGAAACCTGTCGCTGGTGCATTCTACTGGTCCATGCGGCTCCATGGTTATCAGGGTGGCAGAAGGCGTGAGAGTGCTGTGCTTCAAGGGGGCTTCAGCCGAGCTCGAGGGTGCAACCGCTCGCAAGACGAAGTTCGAGGAAGCACCGCCACCTTACTGGTAGAGCAGTGCTCTGACCCTTGTTCAACTTTGGCAGCACTTCAGTATCGGTACTGTCCCAAGGATTGCAACGTCAGGCATGAGTCCAGTGGCAGGCCTTTGCAGTGCCGCGTTGCGATCGTGACGAGCGGCGGGSYGATGTGGCGACGGGAGAGAGGCTGAGCACCGCGTCGCTCGCCCCAGCTTGCTCCTCTTTGCTCGGTCGTCGCTGYCAACCGAGCCAATGGCTCCCCGACGGMGTCACGCTACGCCCAAAACCCAGGCCGCCGCGCCCTCCKTCGCCKCGCTGCSGGACGGCGTGCTCGTGCAGATAGCCGGATTGCTGGGAATCAAGGACAGGTGTCAGGGGGGAGGGGAGGGGCCCTCTGCGGCTCCTGTCGTCGCCGAGGCACCGCTCACCGCCGCCGCCGCTCCGCCGCTCGCTCACACCCACCTGCAAACCCCTGTGCAGGCACATGGCAGCGCTGGTCAGCCGGCGGTGGCATGCCGCTGTGCACTCACCACAGGTGCTCGCCACTGTGGCGTGCCAGTTTGCAGCTGTGGACCAACTGGAGTCGCTGACTGCCTGGCTGCAGCGGCACGGGCAGCACGTGCAAACCCTGGCACTCATGTGCACACCCAGCGCCGACAATGTGGTGCCGTGCATGTGGCAGCTGGCAGAATGCATGGCAGCGCTGGCGGCGGCCGGACAGCCGCAGATCCTGGGAGTGGGTGGCGGCGGCGGCACTGATCTGTGCGTCACATCCTGGGGTACCGCACTGCGGCAGCTGCACTCTTTGGACCTGGAATGTAGCGGTGCCACGCTGCGCATTTGCAGCAGCCTGTCAGGACTGACAGCTCTGTCCAGCATGAGCCTGTGGGGGCAGAAGGTGGTGGTGGACGCAGCAGCGCAGCTGCCGCCAAATGTTGAGCGGATGTGCTTTGAAGACCGGCAGAGCGACGCGCTGCCGCACCAGGTGAGCCAGTGCAGCTCCATACATGCTTGCACCTGCATGGCAACCGCCGTGCAAGGCGTGTCCCTGCAACACATTGCGTGCACGCAGTGCACTGCTCCAATATGCCCCACCCGCGCCGCAACCAAGGCGTTTCACTGCCGTTCCCACTCACCTGCGCAGCTGTCGGGGCTGACGCGCCTGAGCCTGCTGGTGAGAGCGTGTGTGTGGATCCGGCACGGACCCTCTCCAGCACTAGAGTGTGGCATGCTTCTTAACCTTGTCATGCACACCTTGCGCATGTTTATCACACAGCCTCCACTTGCACCTCGCAGGAGCTGTGCCGGGGCCGCTGGGCTCCAGACGGCTTCGCTGTGCTCACCAGCCTGTCGCACCTGCAGCGCCTCGGCCTGAAATACAACCGCGTCCTGCCAGGCTGCTTGTCCCAGCTGGCCGCCCTGACAAAAGGTCAGGCTGCAGAAGGCCAGTCTGGGCATACCGCCAGCAACCGCAAACATATTTGTCCATGCCGCCCTGGCGCATCTGACCCAGGTGAACTGGCGGCCGCACGTTTTGAAGGGCCATTGGTGGGTGGTGTTCAGGCTGCTTGTGTAGGCAGCTGACATTGTTTGGTTTGTCACTTGCTCTATAATTTGCCTGGAGCAAGCGAGTCTGGTAGTTGCAAGCGACACCGCCCTAAGCT
Source organism: Chlorella ohadii (assembly GCA_025026875.1). Classification (NCBI taxonomy): domain Eukaryota; kingdom Viridiplantae; phylum Chlorophyta; class Trebouxiophyceae; order Chlorellales; family Chlorellaceae; genus Chlorella; species Chlorella ohadii. Next base: position 176,207 of record JADXDR010000079.1, read on the forward strand.
CCCTTCCCCTACCACATATGTGCAGCTCACGTCTCTGTGCCTGTTGGATGTGCCCGAGGGCTCTGAACCGACTTCCACGATGGCAGGGCTCCGCCGCCTGCAGCGCTGTTGCCTGGGCACTGCCAATTACCTTGCACAGCAGCAGCGGCAGCAGCAGCGGCAGCCGCTGCCGGCGGGGCCGTGGGCTGGCAGCCTGCGGGTGCTGGGCGCTAGCTCAGACGTGCTGCCGCGCAGCGCAGCACTGCTGTCGGCGGCCACCCAGCTGCGCCACCTGGCTGTGACTGGCGGCAGCTACACTCAGTTGGGCAGGGACTTTTGGGAGTGGGCCAGCAGGCACCCCTCGCTTCAGCATTTGGAGCTGCATGGCGAGGACACAAGTGAAGTGCCAATGCACATCGTGCACAACGCTCTTGCCCTGAAAGAGGTACGGTCGAGCCTGAAAGTCACCTCATCTGGCGGCCTCAGGTTTTATGCACAGTTTGATACCGACGTTTGAATGCCACCTTACAAAAGCGTGCATCTGTGCTGCATCTGTGCCTGTGTTTCGTCTCCAGCGTTCACGCAATGTAAGCAAGCGGAAGCAGCACAAGCTGCACTGCGCTCAGCAGAACGGTGTCTCGGCTTTCCGGCACCTAAGAAGCGCGAGCACAATTGCTACCGACCTGCTCTGAGTGCCTCTGCTGCCTGCCTTTGATACGGTACCGGCAAACGCCTATACTGCTGCCGCCCACGTTGACCGGTGGCCAGCACCCGCCAGGCTGCATCGATCCCATCTGCCGCCTGTTGCTGGCAACCGCTGCTGAGGCAGCCATCTGGCTGCGCACTGGGTATGGCCTTTTGTCCGGCCTTTTGTCCGCACCTCGGCGTGTTGCCCATCTGCTGCTGGATGCCAGCTGTCGGCCAGCAGCGAAATGCTAGCTAGTGCCACGCGGCACACCCCCAGTCTGTTCACTGGTGAAAGTTTCAAGCGTGGCATTGCAGGTGTTTGCATAGTGACGTTGCTGCTATGCCATGCACCATGCGCTTGATTGAGACATGGATGGGGTGGGGCAGAATGGGCGGCAGCGGCAGGGTGCATGAGCGGCGGCGGCCGTGCGGCGGCCATTTGGCTGTCACTTTCAAAGCCTCGGATCACTCTGCAGCGCACCGCTTCGACTTGTGGACCGGTGTGCAGCGCTCCACCACCCGCAGGCCGCAACTGCAGCCGCTGCAGCCTGCACCAGCTGCTGCTGCCGCCCAGCCACAGCCCAGCCAGCTATGCTGGCGCAGGCCTTKGCGCCCKCCAGGGCCCAGCGGCCCATCCGCCCGCGCCTGGCGGTGCCGACCCTGCGGCAGGCGGCTGCAGCCAACCGCCTGCCGGCGCGCCGCCCGGGCCAGCGCAGCCAGCCCACTGTCGCCACCAGCTGCCAGGTGGAGATTGTGGAGTCGAATGTGGCGACAGTCACCTTGTTGCTGGTCATGGTCCCCATCCTGCCCAAGTGCTGGGCGGCCGGCTTCAAGCTGACGCAGCGCTTCCTGCCCAGCCTGATGGACCAGCACATGCCGCCGCCGCTGATGCAGTGGTGGGTGCTGCACCAGGCGGTGGCCAAGCTGCGGGAGGAGGAGGCCGCCCTGCAGAAGAAGGCGGCCAAGCTGCAGGCGGCCAAGGGCAAGCTGGAGGCCCGCGGTGCGGATGACGACACGCGGGCGTGAGCGGCGGCCGCCGGGCGTGCCTCCCAGGCAGGTGAGCGCAAGCGAGGGAGGGGTGCTGCACTCCGCTGCGAGGGCGGAAATGAAAGGCCGTGCATGAAGGTGGCATGTGCCTTGCGCTCGGTTGAGGTGGGCGCATTCATAAAGTGCCGTTGATGTGGGTGCTGACTCGTTGCCTCCCGCCACACTCCTCTCCCCATGCAGCTGCCGCTGGCGTCGAGACAGCAGCGTGGCCGTCTCAGTCATGGCAGCTGACCCAGGGACTGACCAACCGCCAGGCTGCAGCGCTGCAGCACGGCTCATGGTCAGCAGGGCTTGACAACCCGCAGACGTGCGCGCTGTGCCAGCAGCAGCCATCGCTCCCTGCAGCCAGCATGTCAACCTAGATAGTGTGCCTGCTCCACTTCTTGACTGAATAGAGCAGTTCGATGAGCTTGATTGCCTTGGGCAAGGCACCCCTTCCCTTTCCTGCTAATCCAGCATTGTTCAGCCACAGCCTTTTCCCTATTATCGGATTTTTGTGACGCGGTGTGCGCGTTTCACAAGGCATGTGGGTGATAGCCACAGCCTAGCGGCCAATGAGGCATAGGTGGGGAGATCAGATGCCGACATCAGCAGGAGCAGGCACCCACATGGCAGGCATGCACTGAATGAATCGAAGGGGCAGGTCATGGAGTAGAGAGTGAAAGTCTTATGCATACCGTGTGTCAGTCAGTACAGAATAGAGTCGAACACCGAGCTGCGGGCCGGCTCCACAACCGCCGCCAGCTGGCGCGCTGCGCCGCGCAGCGCGGGTGCATCCGCCAGCTCGTGCAGCTGGGCCTGCAGGGAAGGGAGAAAACAACCAGTCAAGCATTTACATTGTTTCTGCATGTGAATGTGAGCGAGCAGCGCGGGTGCATCTGCCGGCTCCTGACAGCTGAGCCCGCACGCAGGCCAAACAGTTGCTGCCTTGTGCATCGCCTGCCTTTCAAGGTCTGAAGCTCCCGCCTCACCAGCAGCGCTGTATATGCCGTCTGCTTGCGGCGCAGCACCCGGATGAAGGCTGTCAGACCCAGCCACCTGCAGGGAACCGCAGGCGACAGCTATCAACTGCAGCGCCCATGGCATCGCGCAGACTGCATGCAGTGCATCGATTGGCAACAGGGAGGGCAGCTGCAAGGGACGCGGCCCGGCGCTTGGTGCGCCGCAAGTGCCGGACGTGTGCTTGTGCACGGCGCGCGCAGCACCAGCCTGCCCCACCCAACAATCCTATCAGCAGCATCGCCATGCGCACCTGATGTGTGCCTGCGGCACGCGGGTGCAGCAGTCCACCTCCAGCCCCTGCTGGTGCGCCGCTGCCACGCGGCGGCGGCGGGTGAGCGTACTCATGAAGGCAATTCCTGCGGGGGAAGCAATCGAGTTGAACGTGCACGTAGTTGCAATGCCCCGTTCGCACAAGCCGCACAAGCCGTACGTGTAGAAATCACAAACCGAATGTGTCTACCTTGAATGAAGCCGTGCAAGAAAGCTTGGCAGTGACCCGACATGTGTATCTGTTTTGCGACAGACATCAGCTGCTGCCCACAAAACGCGCGGCGCCCAGCACCCACCGGACAGAATCGCATCCAGCAGCAGCGCAGTGCCAGGGGCAGGCGCCGCCGGCAGCGCGCGCACGTAGCAGTGGAATTTCATGGCTGCCAGCAGGAACGCCTGCAAACAAAGAAATGCACTATCGCATGGCAACGCTTGCCAGCAGGAATGCATGATGAGCAGAGCAGGACAGGGTTGCGGCCTGGTTCTGTCCAGCCGCCATCATGTCCAGTAGAATCAATTTGCCTCACCTGGTACAGGTTCAGCCGCACGGTCTGGGGCGAGTTGATGCTTGCATCCAGCAGCAACGGGTGGATCTTGGGGCGCAGGTAGTGGCACAGCCGTGCCGCCAGCTGCGCATGGGCAGGGCAGGAGGACAGATGACCGGAATGGCGGCAAGGTAAGGTGCGAGGAATCCCATGTGAGGGGTCAATGCCCCCAAAAGGCGATGCATCAAGCCTGGGGAGGCAGCTGCAATCGATGGCGTCACACCCAGGCTGGCTGCCATCGCACCTGAGCGCCGGGGCGCTTGCGCAGCGGTAGGGTGAGCGAGGTGGCAATGTGCTCCCCGCAGTACCTGTAATGAGAGCACGCATTTCATGCCGGTGTCGAGAGCGTGCAACTCGACTCGCAACGGCATGTTTTTGTGCTGTCCCTCCCCGCCGCAGCTATGGCAAGAACGCAACATTGCATGCACAGCTGCTGGACAGGTCAATACCAAAGCAAAGCCCCACCTTGTGTAGTCGCCCTGCAGCTCCAGCGTCTCTGTGTTGAGCAGCAGGCCGCACCACTTGACAAACGTGGCACCGCAGCCTGCGGCAGCACCAGGCGGGTGCAGAAATGGTTGAACGAAGGAAGTTGACATTGCTGGATCCAGGCCGCACCACTTGACAAACGTGGCACTACAGCCTACAGAAGCCAGGTCAAACCGGTTGCCATGGATGTAGTGCACCCCGCACGCCGTGCAGCATGCGCAAGCTGCTTGAACCAAAAATATTCCTACACAGGCCCCAGTGGATATGCACCGGCCAGCACCCATTCCATACCTGAGCGCCACACTGTGGCCGGCATCACGCCTCCCTGGCCGCCGCCTGCTGTGCTGGCCGCCCCCCTGGCTGCACTGCTGCGCTCGCCGCTACCGCCGGCAGACGCTGCCGCCAGCTGCAGCGCAAAGCTGAGCTTGGTTTTGTCGGGGTTGACTGCCACGTTGTGGCTCTCAAACCCTGCGGTGAATTGAAGGGGGAGAGAGACGAAGCTTTGGGAGGCATGGCACGCTGGTGGGCAAGCTGTGATCGGTGTAGCACAGTCGCAGCACCATGTGGCACTTGCAACTAAACTAGCACACGCCCCCATTGTCCACAAGCAATCCCCGGCGCACCATCCAGCATGGCCAGCGCAAAGCTGCGCGCCACAGACGGGATGGCGGTGACCAGCAGAAAATCATCCACCAGCCGAAGCAGCACCGAGCCAGCGTGCAGCGCCAGGCGGCTGCAGCCCAGCTGGGCCAGCACCTGCGGCTGGCTTGGCGTGCCGCGGGGGGAGGGCAGCACGCCTGCTGTGCCCGCTGTGCCTGCTGTGCCTGCTGTGACCGCTGGGCCCGATGTGCCTGCTGCAACTGCCGCCGCTGCTGCGCCTGCTGTGCCTGCTGGCCGTGCCCTGTCTCTACTTGCTGCYTGCCGCAGGGTGGTCCCCACAGTCACTGGGCTGGCAATGCCTCCCCTAACTGATGTGTCTGCCGCCGCTATCGCTGCTGCTGCTGCTGCTGCCGCTGCTGCCGGGCCGGCCGGCTGCGCCCSAGCAGGCAGCAGCAGCAGATCTCCTGTGAGGTCCGCTCCACTAACTGCCCCTGCKGCTCCCCAGCKGCCGCCGCTGCCACTGCCGCCGCTGCCGCTGCCACCAGCGCTGGCGGGTTGCCTGCGGTTGGGCGCCGGCGGCTGCCCGCCCGTCTGCAGGGTGGCCTGAGTGGCACTGGGAGCAGTTGCCAGGCTCTCAGCTGCCTTTGCAAGCTCAGTCAGCAGCCCTTTGCTGCCGCCGCTAGTGCCTGCGCCGCTGGGCGTTGCAGCAAGCACTGTGGCTGGGCAGAGCGCTGCGCCCTGGCCTTCTGACAGGCACACCACTGTGGAAACACCTCTAATCAACCTATCAGCTGGTGTGCTGGTGTCATCTGCCGCCACACCAGGCCCCACCGCTGCTGAGACTGAGGCGCCGCCTGCCACTGGCCCGCGCTGCTGCTGCTGCTGCTGCTGGGGTGCCAGCGCCCCCTGCCCCGCCGCCGCTGCCGCTGCGCCGGGATCGGCAGGGCTGTGCAGCTCCAGCAGCGGCGCCAGCTGTGTGCGCTCCAGGTGAGCGAGGTACAGACTGCAAACAGATTGGAAATGGCAAAACGGATATGAATGAACATGAGGTAAAAGCTGCATGGTCACGTAAGCGCTTGTACGACACCAACATTACCATTTTGATCGACAGGCGACCCAACAGAGTCGATGCCCCGACTCCCAGCCAGCCCAGCAGCTTGTGGCGCCGCTTGCCTGCACAGCAGCGTGCTCAGCGTGCTGCCCTGCGCGATGCCGCACGCCTGGGCGCACCAGCGCCGCCGCAGCCGCACCTGGGTGGTGGCAGGAGGGGTAAGGCATGTGAGCGCTTGGGCCAGCCGACGAGCATGCTGTACTGCGAGCAACGAACGCGTCTTGAATGGGCCACTCCAGCCAGGCAGCAGCGCCCAGAGCTAATGGCAGATATCGACGCCCTTGATAAACCAAATCCTTACCAGGTTGGCGGTGAGGTGCTGGCGCAGCAGGTCCAGCGCCTGCTGCCGGCTGATCCGCTCGTACACAACCTGAGGAGTGGCAAGCAAAGTGCCAAACAGCTTGATTCTGCTGCGCAACCAGTAAGCTGGTTTTACTATGCGTGGCCTCGCAAGCCGGCTACAGGCAGCATGAAACGGTGGAGGTGCAAAGGTGCAGGCATGTCGGCTGCAAAAGTGCCAAGCTTTCAAGGCCTGCCGCACCTGGTCTGTGAACACTTTGCCCTTGTGCATCGAAGCCTCACCGACCCTTCCAACGAGGTGACTCATCAGCCATAAAATCGCCGCCCCCTACTGTCCGGCGCACCTGGTCTGTGAACACTTTGCCCTTGTGCATTGCAGCCCAGCGCGCCGCGAGCTGCGGGAANGGGGCGGGCCCCTGCCCGCCCTGGGGGGCGGCCGCCGCCAGCCGGCGGTGCAGCACCTTGACTTGGCCGAGCGAAGGGACCACCTGCAAGGAGAGGAGTGACAAGCAGCACTGAAATGGTCCGCTGACGTGCAGACAAACATTTGCACTGCAGACGGCGGCAGCATGCACATTGTCATGTGAGATCAGTGATGCAGAACAGCCGCACCTCTTGGTACTTCAGCACGATGTAGGACTCGTTCCTCAGCAGCGGCTCCACGATGCTGAGCAGCAGCGGGATGTCAACATTGTCAAATGCACGGGTCACATCCACAGACACTGCAGAGGAATGGAACGGCAGGAGGGCAGCACACGTGAGCAATGGGCACCCACAGCCATATTATTTGTCGGGCAGCAGGGGGATGTCCACGTTGTCAAATGCGCGCGTCACGTCCACAGAAACTGCGGAATGGCGGAAGTGGAGGCAAAAAGATTCTGAGCAGCAGCAGGATGTCGACGCTGTCAAATGCACACCGCTGTCAAAAGCACGAGCCACACTGACCGCAACGGCGGGACAATGCAGACGGCACGTTTAGAGCAAAGGTGCCAGCAGGGCAGGCCTCATCAGATTTACAAGTTAGAACGCAGTTGCTGCTCGTCATAAGGGCACCGCCCTCCCGCCGTGCGCACCAATGTAGGGCTGCAGTGCGGCGCCAGCGGCGGCTGCCGCCTCTGCCGCAGCCCGCCACTTGCGCAGGAAGGGCTGCAGCCGGCAGAAGGCATCGTTGTGGCCAAACACTGGGCAGAGGAAGAGGAGGGTTGGACGGACGTCAGGCATGGTGGGTTGGACACTGGCAATGTCATGAGCAAGTGCGTGGCAGAAATCAGCCTCCCATGCCGGAACGGGCTGCAGCTCAGCACTCGGCAGCACTGCCAACCACGTACAGAAACAAGCAGGGGCTGCGCGTACCTGAGGCGCCCAGCAGGTGGGGCTGGCAGGAGGCCTCAAAGCGCAGCACCTGCAAGAGTGCAGCATACGGCGACATGTCAATTGATTGAAAAATGGCGCAGTTGCAATCGAGCACGAGGGGAATATGCAGTTTGGCAAAAGTCAGGAGAAGTCGGGTTTGGCAAACGCCCAGTTTGGCAACAGTCAGGTTCAGGAAAAGTCCAATTTGGCAAAAGTCGGGTTCAGCAAAAGTTCAGTTCAGCAAAGTCGGGTTTGGCAGATATGCACGGCTATACCGATGGGAAAAAGAATACATGCAGCTGGCAAGCCACCCACCCACCTGGTACACCCCTTGAAGCAGGTTGTTCACCGGTCGGAATGTCAGCTTGACAGCCGGCGCGCGCTGCCGCCGCTTGCCGCCAGGGACTGCAACGGAGAGGGCAGGGCATAGAGCAGGCACGGCTCTGCCAGGGTTTGCTGTGCCGTTTTCTGTGCCTGCACATGCCCTGAGTTGGCCCTTTGCTTGGCTCAGCATGACAGCCTGCATGTCTCCTGCACTGCAATTTCGTCCAAACCGCCGCCCACCTGTGCGCTGCTTGGCGCCCGGGAAGCGCACGGTGGAGGAGCGGCCCAGGTTGACAATGAAGCGCATGCCTGCACCAACAATTGGAAACTGAAATGTGCTTATCACACAGGGCTGGGGTGCCAGCAGTGCTGGGCCCAAGCTCCGCCCATCCCTCCACTTGCGCTGGTTCGCAGTGAAAACCTCGCAGTGAAAAAGGGCAGCCAACAGGAGCCGCAGGAAGGCCAGCTGCCCAGCGCCAACCTGTCCGCTTGGGCAGCAGGCGAAGGCGGGCAACGCCAAKCTTGCSGCTCTGNMRGGGGGGGGGGGGCAGAGAAGTGAGTGATTGCGATGGCTGTCGATAGCCACTTTGCATCAGTGCACGCTAAAGTGAGCCATTGTTGCCAAGGCGAGCACGTCCGGAGCATGCCCCACAAACATGCTCACTAACGCATAAAAGTGCACAGCCTGCAAACCCACATGCATAGCCAATTGCACTTGCCTGCAGGATCGCCTGCGCCTGGCAGTCGCTCAGGGCGGCGAACTGGCGATCCCTCAGCTCCTCGGTTGCAGCCCGTGCCAGGGCAGCCCACACCGGCTTCCTGCACAATAACGAGGCAGGAGGGCCGTCACAGCACGCTACAGAACAGCAGGCAACATGCGAAAGAAGCAAGGCGCCAACATAAAGAGCTGACATCCACCTGCACCCACCCACCTGTAGTAGAACACCTGTCTTTTGATAGATTTGTTTTCTTCAAAATTAACACAATTGGACGCTGCCCACAATTGATGTCCACATGCACCCACCTGTAATAGAACACCTGCTGCCGGTACGCCTCGCTCTCCGTGCAGTAAAAGTGGGCGCGCAGCAGCGGCGCCACCAGCACTGCACCCTGGCAGGAAAGCAACAGACATTAGCCCGGAGCAACGGCGCCAGCAGCGCGGTGAAACGAGCATTGGACGGTGCAGGGCAGCCCATCGTGGGGCGGCAGCACTGCAGCAGGGTTTGTAGCACAGCAGCCGCCCACCAGCCCACCTGTAAAGAGCCAGCCCATCCACAGTGCCAGCATGCGCTGCTGCGCTGCATGCTGCGTGGGGCACGTCTGCTGCTGCTGCTGCTGCTGCCGCCGCCGCAGCTGCCCTGACTGCTGGACAGCCGCGCCACCCCTGCCAGGCTGTCCAGCTGCCTCGTTTGCACCAGCCTGCCGCTGCTGAGCCCCCGTTGATCCGCTGCCTGCAAACTGCCCCTGCCCCTCCTGCCGC
>JADXDR010000079.1:186342-235759 GCA_025026875.1 Chlorella ohadii
ATCAATTGCTCAGCTGAGGGAGCCACTGCCACATGAGGCTCCTGACCCACCTGTCGCTGCTGCTGCCGCACCTGCTGCAGCAGGGTGCCTTGAGAGGGCAGCGGGACAGGTGCCTGCCTGCCAACTGGCCCCAGGCCAGCTCCCGCTGCCTGCCCACCTGCTGCGGCGCCTTCATTTGTGACAGAGGTAAACCCAGGCGCTGCTGCGGCCGCCGCAGGCGCTGCGGCAGCCTGTGCTTGCCGCTGCTGCTGCCGCTGCTGCTGCTGCCGCAGCTGGGGCGGCAGTGGGCAGTGGTGCTGCAGCAGCAGACCGAAAGGGCACTTGCCAGCCCGCACTGCGGGAACAGCAAAGGGGCAGCAGCGGAACGAGCAGGTGTTTGGGTGTGAAACCAGCCTTGGGCTTGGGCCAAAGGAAGGACAGCCAGCCTCCAGGCACAGGCAGCCTCTCCCACATGCACCACACAGTGCATGCGTTCCAAAACTCCGCCCGTTCCCCTCGTCTCTCACCAATGAGCTGTTCGAGCAGGGGCAGCAGGTGGCGGTGCTTAGCGGGCACCCGATGCGCGGGCGGAGGAACCAGGGAGTGCGCCGCACCCATGCTGGCACCTGCCCGCCCCACTGCAGGCAAGAGGGTGATGGAGGGAGGGCAGCAGTCATGCACGCTTACAGCCCAGGCGGCAGATCCCAGCAGGCGGCAAAGGCAGCACTGCTTTCCAAGGCAAGCTGGAGCGAAATGTGCTTGCACAGCTTGCGAGGGCAGTGGCCAACGTACCTGGGTTGTGCTTCGGGTCGAAAATGGCTGCATACAGCGCACGCTCCGCCTGCTTTGCGTCCCTCAGCTTGTGCAGCATGTCTGCGAGAAATAGCAGCGCTCAGCAGGAGGCCTCACATAGACAGCGGGATCGTCCCGTACATCAGCTTGGCATGCTCCGATACCACAGCGCTGCGAATGCGTCACCGCCACGGAACTGCTGTGCTGCGTGTATGGCAGCTGCCAATCATAAGCCGCAACTCACGCTGGGTGGTCAGGCCTGGCTTGCGAGGGAAGGACGCGCAGTAAAAGATTGAGCTCCGCTGCAGCAGCATGTCAGTTGGTCGCGGCATGCGCTGCGGCCAGCTGCTGCGCTGCGAAGAGCTCGGCCCATTGCTGCTGGTGCCGTGGGCGGCACCGGCGGCGCCGGCTGCTGCTGGGGCGGCCCCTGTCACAGGCTGGGCAGCAGCACCTGCAGCTGCGGTGGCCGCTGCTGCCGCTGCGCCTGCTGCTGCCGCCTCCGGCCAGGCTGCTGCGGCTGCTGCCAGGGCCTGGGCTGCCTGAGAGGCCAGCGGATCAAGCATGGCGAAATCCTGAGTGGCAGGCAGGGCCCACTCGCTGCCATCCCCATCCACCTGCATGGCGTCTGCCTCTCCCTCACCCTCCTCTCCAACACCCCGCTGCGCCTCCCGCTGTGCGTCCTGCTGTGCGTGCTGTCCTGCCGCCTGCTGCGCCGCCTGCTGCGCACGCTGCCCTGCTGCCTGCTGCGCCTCCTGCTGCGCACGCTGCTTGGCGGCTCGCCGCCGCTGCCAGCTGGAGGGCCGGGCAGGCTTCAAGTTCTTGCCTGACTGGGCAGCAGAGGACGCCTGCTGTGCATCCTGCTGCACCTCTTGCCCCGTCGCTGCTGCCGCGGCTGGTGCTGCAACTGCTGCTCGTGCCCCTGCTGCAACAGCTCCCTCCACTGCTGCGCCGCTGTCTTGCTCCATGGCTGTGCTTGGCAGCGAGGCTGGCTCCTGCATCCTAAAGCTGCTTCCAGAAGCTGCCTGGGTCTGTGGCTGCTGCCTCTGCTGCTGCGCCGCCACCCCTGTCCCTTGCACATNGNCCCCTCGCCGCCGCCATTTNGCAGCGGGTGGCGCTGCCGCCGCTCCTGCAAGCAGGCGGGTGGCAGCCGCTGCCACGGCAGCAGGTGCATCCTTGCGCCAGGCCCGCGCCACCTGACCAATGGGTGGCCCGCTGCAGAGGGTCCGATGAGGGAAAAGGCGGCGTAAGCAGGGCAACGAACACAGCTCGCGGTGTGTCACGTTGTCCCATGACCAAGTTAACTGCAGAGCTGCCGACCACCGCCTGACCCGCCCCCCGCCCKAGGCACGCCACCTGAGCTGCAGGCAGCAGGCATTGGGCAGCTCGGCAAACATCGAGGCGTGGGTCAGCAGGTAGAGCATCAGCGTGTCGCCGATCCGTGACAGCAGCAGCTGCAAGGAAGGTGATTACGCACAGGAGTGGAACGCATGAGCACAGCGCAGAACTGAGGGGTGCACGAGGGCCGAAATGTGGGGACCACTGTAGGGACATAGTGGGGCCCACTCTCACCCAAGACACCTGAGTTTTGCAGCACACTGGCACAGCAGCAAAGCTGCAAGCTGCATTACAAGCACGTCCCAGTACACACACCTGCCACGCGGGGCTGCACAGGCTGGCGGTGGTGCTGTTGTGCTGGAACGCCTCGGATGTGGTCAAGCCCATGGCTGGCACGCTGCGCCCGCCCGCTGCAAATGGCGTAGAAGATGAGACGCAAGCGTGGCTAGACAGTAGGACATTTCGAGAAATGAAGCAGCTCCAAGCTGCTTAATGTAGCCTGCAAACTCTTTCAAAGCTGTGATGAACCACCTGCAGGCCGTCGGTTGCGAAAGCCGTAGCACAGCACGTTGACGCCGCCCCAGCCGCTGCCGCCGCCGGCCGCCTTGCGCTGCTGGTCTGACTTTAGCAGTGCCTCTACCGCCCGCCCGACCAGCTGCGGGTTGTGATGGGACATTTTATTGCACGGGATGAAGTTCAGCCATGCTGGGCAAGCCGGACAGGGAAACGTGGACACAAGGGTCGGTGTGCTGCACCGTGCGAAAATGCAAACCGCAAATGCAACAGGGGTCCCACCGCACGTCTACGTGCCCTGCTGGTTGCCCTGCTGCCAAGGTCACCAAGCCCTGCTCACCTGCTGCTGACTGGCGGCTTGGGATAGTGAGAACCCATCCTTCAGCGCCGGTGCCCCAGGCCGCAGCACACACCACGTGCGTTCCAACAGCGGCTGCGGTTGGCGATGTGAGAGGCGGCTTGAGAGCACACCAGGCAGTAGTTGCGGAGGCCAAACTCGCACAGCCCATCTCCATCAGATGTTGCATTAGTGTCGAACATGCCGCCACCAACAACGAACCCACAATGGCAAGCAGCACCTGCGAGTAATCAGCATGGTCGTGCGGCTGCACCAGCGCCGCCGGCAGCGCTGCTGCCTCGCGGGACGCCCCGCCCAGGCGCAGCAGGAGCTCCCGCAGGCACAGCACGTTGCCATCGCCGTACAGACGGGCCAGCAGGGGCGGAGGCCCAGCGGGAGCCCTGCCACCGCCGTCTGGCTTTCGGCGGGGCGCCATCCGGGCGTCTGGGGACGAGGGGCCGCCGATCTAGTGCATAATCGTCGGTCCTGGGGCTGTCTCAATCAACCGATGGGCCGGAGGGGCGCCAGGCAGGCTCACAGGCAGCACAGCATCGCCTGCTGCCTGTTCATTGAAGCTGCAGTGTTGCAAAGTGGCGCCTTCGGCTATTGTTCTCGTTGTGGCAAGAGCGGTGCCAAGTGGGTCACACAACGAGCCCTGCAGCGAGCGACGAATGGTGTTTTACTTCACGCCGCGGGGCTGCGAGCCCGGCAAGGACGACTGGCTGCTCTACATGGTGCGCGTATGCCATGCCGCACCGCGCCGCCGCTGTTGCTACTGGTCACTGCCGCCGCCGCCGCCACCAGCCGCCTGCAGCGTGCCAACAGCCTCCCTCGCCACCTCCGCTTCAGGGCCTCGACAAGTACGAGAACGAGGACCTGATCAAGTACTCGCTGCCACATGCAAGTTGCTGTGCTGCCGCTCGCTGCCTGTAGCACGGTATGCGTGCATGTGTTATGCCTGCTGCCGGCTGCCTCTGGCATGCACACTGTGTCATTGCATCGTGCCTACTGGAATTGGGGTGAGCCGTTACGCTCCCTATATTTACTGCTCTGCAGGACGTCTGGTTCCACGTGGACAGCCTCTCCTCTGCCCACGTGTACCTGCGCCTGCCTGAAGGTGCGCTTGTGGTGTCCCGCTGTGCAGTTGCATGCACCACCGTGCGCAGCCCTCCCCCTGCCCGGCTGCCTGCACAGGGCACCTACAGCCCTCTGTTCCGCTTGCATGGATGCAGCTGCGTTGAGTAGTTGCAGCCAAGGAGCTGGCCACGCCAGCAGAAAAGCTCACAGATGTGCCTGCTGCTGGCCGAACCAAACTCCTGGGGCTCAATGTGCAGGCAAGACGATGCACGACATCCCAAAAGACACGCTGGAGGACGCGTGCCAGCTGGTCAAGGCCAACTCCATCCAGGCAGGCAGCGGCTGGCGCAGTTGGAGTCTGGAGAATGCAGTTGCAGGCCGGTGTATGCAGCTGCAGCCGGAGCAGTTGGCATGCAGCACTTTTGCTCTCCGGCGTGCGATCCAGCAGCTGCAGCCTCCACCTCACATGTGGCTGCTTTGCTCTCGCAGGGCAACAAGATGAGCAACATCCCGATCGTGCATACCACAACAACACACGCATGTTTGTTCACTGCTCAAGCCTGCTGCGCCTTCACTGCAGGGCAACAAGATGAGCAACATCCCCATTGTGTACACCCCCGCCTCCAACCTGCGCAAATCGGCGGACATGGCGGTGGGCCAGGTGTGCAAGGAGGGGCAGGCTGGGAGGCGGGCTCGTTATGATCAGTTGCCTGCATTCTCCTGAGCAGGAAGCTCACGTTGGACTGCTTCGTCTCCTGATTCCAGCACAGCCTGTCTCTCTCTTTGCGCTCTCCGTAGGTGGGCTTCCACGACGACAAGCTGGTGAAGCGCACCCAGGTGCAGCGACGGCTCAACGAGATTGTCAACCGCCTGAACAAGTCGCAGGTGGGCGGGACGCCGCTCTGTGCAGCACTGCCGGCCGGTTCGGTCCTTGCTTTGCATTGCCGCATGAGGTGGGCCCCTCCAACAAAGTCAGCGGCGGTGGCTGACTTTGTTGGAGGGGCCCACCTCATGCGGCAATGCAAAGCAAGGATTGTGTGGCTCTGCAAACCTCGTGTTCTTGGTCATTCACTCTGTCTGTTTGTGCAGAAAGAGCGGTTCCCGGACCTGGCGGCAGAGAAGGCGGCGTGGGAGAAGGAGCAGGCGGGCAAGGCCAAGGCGGCGGCAGCGGTGCGCTCTGTTGTACTCTGGATATTGCCGTTGTTTTTTAGCCCGGAGTAGTGAAGCTGGGCAAGGCCAAGGCGGTGGCAGCGGTGCGCCCCCTCCGTGCTCTTTTGTCCGGTGTTGTGGCGGTTCCTCTTGGCCGTGGCATGCCTTCTTGCCCAGGTGGGCAAGGCCAAGGCAGCGGCAGCGGTGCGTGCTGTGCTTTGAAGGATGGAATCTGCGCCTGCCTGCAAGCAGCGGACAGCCCTGCACACAGTGCGGCGTCTGGGGCAAGGCGTCTGAATGACAGTGTTGCCAACGGCCCTCTCCTCTGCAGGTGCAGCGCAAGAGTGAGAAGGAGGAGAAGGAGGAGCAGAAGCGGCAGCAGGACATGCTAGGTGCGCTGCTGGGGCTGCTGTACACGTAGCCTGCTGGCCAACCAGCTTGCCACGCGCCATGTGCCTGCAATCGCGGCAGCACGTGTGTGGCCGGCCGTGAGTGCAGACCACAGCTTCTACGCACTATCTGCCATTGTCCATTGATTGTGCAGATTACAAGCACAACACGCAGGACAAGGCTCCATCGTGCACTCAAGCCCGTTGCTCCCAACAGCATACTGCCATTCAATAGCACTCTGCTGCTGCCCATTTTATTGCTGCAGACTACAAGCACATCATGCGGGATGAGGCAATGGTCACCGCTGGGGAGCTGGGGCAGAAGTACCAGAATGCGGAAGACTACGAAGACGACTTCATGTGAACAACCCTAAACAACGCAGCTGGTGCCATTGGGCGCTGCCACCGCACGCGACGCACCCTGCAACTGTGGATGTGATAGGAGCATGCCAGCATGCTNGTTTTAGCTAGCAGCTGCTGCCTGCGTGTGGCGCAAGCTGCCGGGCTGCGGGCGCTGCCACCGCACGCGATGCCATTTTTGTCGTCTCTCCCATCTGCTTCCTGCTCTGCGCTGGCCTTCCCTGCTCGAGTGTTGCCGCTGCTTTTGCTCTGCTGCTCTGACCCCCTTGACCTGACTGTATGCTGCTGACCAAACTTTACACACCCATTTTGACTGTTGACTTTTTTAAATGCAAGCAGGAGTCGCATGCATGGACATAGGGTTTTCACCAGGCGCTACAATTGCAGGTTGTCAACAAGCACGCTGCAAAGCAAGCAGTGCGCGTCTTGCACGGGCCACCTGGCAGCCATGCTGGCTGCTGGCTGCTGGCAGCAGGCTGGCAGGGGAATGGCACGTATTGCCTTGCTTGAGGCTTGGTGTGGCAGGCACTTCACTCCTGGTCGCCGCTGCCGCGGGACTGTCCGCCCTGCGGGTGCAAGGTGCATGGTTGCAGCAGGCAAGGGAAGATTTCACCCCACAGTAGCTGCCCCAGGTGTAACGCGAAGGCTCTGAGCAGCACTGCAGAGCGCACAGTGGAAATATGTCAACCCTGCACATCATCTGATGGTAATGCACCACACTGGACAAGGTGCGCACCTTTTTGCCGTAGCCAGATGGGTCAGCCATGATGCCCGCTCCCTTCTCTGCAGCGCATGGTTCGGTGAAAGTCCACTGCTTCTTTCAGAGGGTCGCTATCATGGCTGGGCAGCTGACCGCAGGGGGCTACTAGCAGTTAGTAATCCAGGCCATGGGGGCTTTGCATGGAAGGAGTTTCAGCAGCGGCGCTGGGGCGCGGGGGCGGTGCTGGCGGATGGAACGCAGCCATGCAACCCCACATGTCTTGAGAGCAGGCTCACCCTTGGCGCGCTCGCCGCCTGCAGAGGGAAGGAGGAGGCGGGAGTTACAGGTCAAATGGCTGGTCAGTCGAGATGCAGTTGCTGCGGGCATCCGTGGCACCCAGTGCGCACGCTGGATAGCTGCCCTTGCTGCCCGGCATGCAACTACCACCCCTGCCCAACTTGCAAAACCCGCTGTGCAACCAGCCGGCCTCTCGCATGCGCCAAAGTTGTGCAAACAAGGCAGCTGGACAGAGGCCAGCAGGTTCACCCGCACCCAACTAACTCACCCTTCTTGCCGGCGGCGCTCTGGGCAGCAGAGCCCTCCCCGAACGTCTCCTTCTGCATGCCGGTGGCGGTCTGCTCGCCCTCCTTAGCCTGCCGCTCAACATACCCGGTCTGCTCCTTGCTGCGGGTAGAAGTGGACGGGTGGAAAGCAAGGTAGGAGCAAGCTGACTTCAGGCGCAACAATTGGTGGCAGGCTGCTCCTTGCTGCGGATAGGGAAGGGAAGGGGTGGGAAGCGCAAGTGGAACCCAACGTTGGGAGGGCACTCGCCCGACGGTGCGGCCAGCCGGCATGCAAAGGTTGCTGAATGTGTCAATTTTTGGGGCTGTTTCATTTTTGGGGTTGTTTCAGCTGCAGGCGCAGGCCGCAGGCTGCACAGCCTGTTCTAGATGCAGGAAAAGCAAGGGACCAGAGACAAGCAGGCGCGGGCTGCAGCTGGCGTGCAGCTGGGCCGATGCCTGCTCGCTGGGGGGGCGCAGGCGAGCAGCGGCGCTGCAGGCGGCGGCCATCTGCCGGCTGCTGCCAACGCCTTTGGACGCCCCAGCCGGCCTGCCGCGTCTTGATGGCACCCGAGCAAGCCGTCCAAGGCAACCAAGCTTGCAAAGAGGCCCCAGCAACAAAACTCATGATCCCTTGCCAGCCAAGCCACTGACCCAGACATGGTTGTTAGGTTGACGTGAGTTGGCGGATCGGATGGATAGCAGGGCAGAAGTGAAGCAACTGGTGATGGGAGGCAGGGGCACGGCCTGCAACCTTCCCATGCCTACCACGCTGCGCTGTGCAGCGGCATGCAATGGTGGCTTCTGCATGGTGCAGCTGCGAATCAGCGCTGACACAATGTGCGTGTCACAAAGGTGTCTACAGACTGCACCAGCATCAATCACATGCCGAGCGATTGCCAACCTGATCCTGTGTGATCCCGGTTGTCAGCTGCTTGTTGCATCCTCATTGACTAGCGGCGAGTCACAGCGGCACGGCTAGGCACAGAACGCGCTTGCAAGTGGCGTCACAAGCAAGTGCGCTTGTTGACGATTCGCGCCGTTCATGCCGAGCGCAATGACGTGCCCAGTGCTAGGCTACCTGACGCGATGCAGCTACGTCCAGTGCTGCTGCACGTTGACTAGCAGGCATGCAGCATTGCATGCATAATATACAGCCAAGGCTCAGGCTGGCTGCCGCTGCCGCCCCAGCACAGGCATTGCAGGGCACGGTCCTGGGGGGAGGTGCAGCACGATGGCAAAGGCATGCCTGCCCCTCTGCACTTGGCGGCAAGGCGACCCTGCATTTCTGCAATTTGCCCCTGGCATGCTGCCCCAGTTCCAAATTCCGTCCAGCGGCAATCAAGTCGGCCGCCGCCGCCGATCGCCCCCCTGGTGCCATGCGCACATGCCGCGGCGCAGAGGCATTGCCGAACGCTAGCACAACGATGGCCGAACTGCATGGCGTGGCGGGGCTTCAGCACGGGCTCTCCTCTGCGAGAACCAGGTGCGGCAGGCTGATCCACAGATGGAGGGCTGTTCATGGCTGCCAATAGCAACTTGACATTGCGCAGACAACTTCCTCAGAGCCAGCCGTGTAGACGAGCTCCTGCTGGTCCCATGCAGGCCCCGCTAGCGGCGCCGCGCAGCAGGGCGCGCTGCCCTGCCTCTACAAGGCCTGCGACACCCGGCACGGCGCTTTCCGAAACTTCGAGATACATTTCGAATTCATTGAAGCTCCTGCAAAGACTCCAGCCACACTGGCGACGAACTTGCAGTCGGCCCAAAACTCACCACTCCCGCATACGCCGCTCCCGCCGCAGCTCAGCACTGGCCTGCCAAGCCGACTGATCGCAGCGCGGCCGCCATGGCGTCGACAGCAGCACCAGCCGGCGGTGCTCACCACGACCCGCCGGTGCCGAGCAGCCCCCGCCAGCAGACAGCAATGGATGATGCATCAGGTGCGGATCTGGAACGGATAGATCAATGTAGTGATGCACATTTGGCGTCTCCACGTGCGGGCTTGCTCTTGACACTGCGTCTCCGGCCTTGCATGCACTTTCGAGGCGAGTTGCTGCTTCCTTACTGCCGCATTGCTGCTGGTCAACTGCCTCCCCCCTACAGGCTCGTACGGTCACCCACCGGCAGTCTACACAGGAGTGGACGATGCACACAAGGCACACAGSSSAMKAGAGTTCCATGGGCCACCCACACACCTGCCCACCGGCAGTGCCGTGAATGTGCATGCTCGCCCCGTGAGCCCCACAGACGATGGGACAGGTGGGTGCTGCCCTGCTGTGGCTACTTTTTGCATGGGGACGACAATGCGTCAGGGTGCTGCGCATGCGAAAAGCGGCGGAGCAGCAGCAAGAGCAGTGAGGAAGCAGGGGCCCTTCTCGCCAAGCGCAGCTCAACTGGGCAGCTCCCTAACTGATCCCCCGCCTGCTGCTGCACCCTCGTTTCTCCGCCTTGCAGGCAGCTACGGCGCGCCGCCCAGCATCTATGTGGGTGCTGATGACACGCACAAGGCGCACCGGCCGTGATGCAGCAGCAAATCGTAACTCGCAGCAGTCGAGTTGAGTCCGGTGCGTCTGCTGGCATTGGGCACCCNTCTGCCCNAGCATGTCCCAGCAAGAGCCGGTCGCTCAGCATTGTGGAGCAACTCCAGTGGTAGCACTGCCTGTCCACTGCACTGTTAGTTGTTGCAAAGCTGTTGGATTTGCAAAGCTGCTGCCAAAATCGCATCGAATTCACAGAAGAGAACCATGGGACGCAAAATCAAAGTGGCGGTCAAGTCAGCAGATGGAGGTGTGGTCAAAGTTGAGGAGTGCCCGTTCACATGTCACRGGGTGCCCTGTTTATGGTTGATTACCCCTTCTGGTCTGAACCTCTCTTGGTGGCGTGTGGCTGCCAATGTGCGGCTGCGGGCCGGGAAAGGCCTAAGTGCAGCCCCACGCCGGCATCCCATGCATCTGCCATCGCGTATTTAGGCTGGCACATGGGCCGGAATCATCTTGATGCATCTGCAGTATTGGCATGCCGTCACGCCGGCGCATGGATTACTGCCGCTCACACAGGGGGCTGTGGGGACGTCCCTGGTTCTCCCCGGTGTGTACCTGCGCAGGTATGCCGCTCAGGCGGCCTGGCGGCGGGCCTGGCCCTGGGTGAGGTTGCGGATCACGCAGGCCGTCACCTCGGTGTTGCTCATGTAGACTGCAGCGCAATCGAAATAGACGCGGCACAGTGGGAACGCAGGTGTGGCAAGGAAGGCGTAAGCTCTCCTGCTTTGGCTGCAGGCAGTGTTGGCCTCCATGTTGCAGCTTATTCGAAGGCTGGCAGGGCAAGTGATGGCGGTAGCAGGGGCAGACAGCAAAACTGCCTCACTTGGGTTGCGCTCGTCGTCGATGATGGTGGTGCGAACCGGGTCAACAGCCTCCACCACGCCCTGCAAGAAGTTACACAGGCATCGGGGGCTGTTGAGGGAGGCCGGGAGCATGCGGCAGCCTGTGCGCATGCAAGCAGCGCATACGGCCCACAGCCTCGCAGAGCTCATGCACGCCACACGTGTGCACACAAACACAGCACTTGCACACCACAGGGCAGGCACTCGCCTCCACCACAGGCGAGCCGCCACGCAGCAGCTGGATCCGGTCTCCCACCACAAACGGGCGGCCGCTGTAACTGCCGGCAGAAAAGTGGCAACGTTCAGGCAGCAGGTGAAGGGCATAGCAGGGTGACACCGTGCAGCAGCGTTGCATGCAGCGGCACTGCCCACGGCTGTGAGGGTCGGTAGCCGACAAGGCCTAAACACCAGGTAAGGAGCAGGGCATGCAACCGGCTCCTGCCGAACAAAGCTCAAGTGAACAGCGCCAGAGCAGACACCACATTGGCGGTGATGGCCAGGCTCGGGGTGGCCGGGCCGCCCGCCCGTTAGCCTGCCCAAAATGCCCAGTACAAGCATGCCTTGACACCACTCACAGCGCCAGGGCAGACACCACATTGGCGGCCAGGCTTTGGGTGGCCAGGCCGACAGCGAGGCCGATGCCGCCCACGCTGGCCATGAGCGGGCCGACATTGATGCCTGCGAAAAGGGTGACAGGTGTAGCAGGGGAGTTGTGGCAGGTACGGCTTGTGTGCAAGCACTGGTACTACTAGTGGGGCAGCTCATTTCAGCAGGGAAGCAGCGGCTCTGGTGCTGACTGGTGACGGGATCCGCTGCTGTCAAGCTGAACAGTGTGTTGTGGTGGCAAGAGCAACGGGCCCCTTCCACCTGGTTGGCTTACCGTAGGCGGACAGGGCAGTGGCACCCGCAGCGACAAAGATGGCCGCACCCAGCACACTGCTGGTGGGCGTCAGCAGCGCAATGATAAAGTCGTTGCCAGACTCCCTGCAAGGACAGGAGCAGTTGTATCATGCCGCACACGCGGGGGCTGTAGGCTACGGGCCTTTGGTGCCGACTTGCTGGGAGGAGAGGCTGTGGTGTGTGTGCTCTGCAATGCAAGCGCGCAGCCCAATCACGCCCCACTCAATGCTCTTCCTGCACATCACCATGTCGTGCCATATGCAATCAGCAGGGTTTAGCATAAGACCGTCAGCCCCTCACTTGTCTGCCGCCAGGCGGGCCGCCAGCCAGGCAATCAGCCGGTCCTTGAGGCTCAGGGCGGCCCAGGCGGCAAAGACAATCAGCACCTGCCAGGGATTTGCAGTGCAGCAAGTGTTGGAGCGGCAAAGGTGGAATAGCAGTACCAATGCATGTTCCTCTTTGGTTGTGCAAAGGCTTCAACCGGCAGCACTGCAAATCCCTTCAGGCTGTGCGCACCGCAAGCAGTGCACACAGCTGTGCATTACAAACGCAGCACTGCGCAGCACAAGCACACCACTGCGCAGTACGAGCACAGCACAGCACCCACCAGCTCCGAGGTGTCCTGCACCAGCTGCGTAAAGTGCTTGATGCCCGCCAGCACCTCCTTGCCATGCCCACCTGCGTGGAAATGGAAAGCAGCAATAGGTTGCTTGCATTGGCTGTCGCCGCCACGCAAGGCAGGGGCGCACATCCAGCCCAAGCTGGCCATACAGGCGAAAAAACACACACGCCGCCGCCGCCGCCGCCGCCGCCGACGACGATCGAGCAAGCGGCCTAGAGCAGCCAGCAGCAACTAAGCGCCACTCACGGCACAGGGTGGCAAACTTGTCGCTCATCTTGGTGGCAGCCACCTGCGGGAACCAAGCAGAAAGACAAGGAATGCGTTTGACCCACTGCTGCTGCTCCATGTGGTGCTGCTGCAACATGCCTTGCACTGGCGCAAGCGGAGGGGCACAACCCAGCACTAAAGCAGCGCCGCCCTCCTGGCCACCGCCGCACTGCTGTCCTCCAGCCACACTGAGCGCTTTCTTGCCTGCATCAGCGCAGACCACACCGTCACAGCGTATGCCAGGCCGTAGTAAGGCAGTAGCGCCTGCGAGCAGGGTGGGGTTGCAGTGCACCGAGAGCGGCGTGTGGTGAGGCAGGGGTAGCTGGGCAGCAAGGGTTAGTGCCTCTGTGCTGCGCCGCTGCTGCCTGCTCCGCAACCAGTGCACCTGCCAAGCCGCAATCAGTGCAAGCGTGGCAGGTAGCTCTGTGCAGGGTAGCCCTGTGCAGCCCTGGCAAGAACAGTGAATGCCTCGCAGCAGCCCTCACCTGAGCGGGGTGCAGGACCGAGGCCAGCACGGCGGCCGGCAGGTTGAGGCGGCCGCTCCGCGCTTCATCCGCCAGCRGTCCGCCCGCCACCTTCTCCACACCACTCATCACAATGTTGCCCACCACCACACCAATCAAGGCGGCAGCCACCAGCTGCATGCTGTGCTTGGCAGCCGCCTCGACCGTCCCCATGCTCATCAAGGCATCCACCAGAGGCACGCCCGTGGCCTGCAGACAGTGTGGATGGTGAGCAACAGGCCAGTCGGGCATGATGCACAGTTGCAGCCTAGCAGGGACGGGCTGGGGCCAGGCAGAGGCGGCAGTCCAGGGGCGCTGGGCACACTGGGGGCGGGCGGCCAGCAGCGGGGGAAAGATGGCGTGAAGGTCGGGCAGCGTCCCTCGGCATTGACGAGCAGCGGCGAGCTAAGCATGTGATGGAGCACAGTGGGATGAACCAAAATCGTCAGACAGGTCACCCACCTCATAGACAGCAGCGGCGGCGGCAGGGGCAGCAACCGCAGCCTGGGGCGCAACCGGCAGCGGCCGACGCGTCCCAGCTGGCGACGGTAGCGGCAGCACCCCGCGGCGCCTGATCGTGCCGGCGCAGGCAGGCCGCACGCCAGCCGACTGCGCAACGACCGCGATGGACTGCATCTGGGCGTTCGCGAGGCTGTAACACGCCAGAGCGACTTGGCTCCCGTGTGGCGAGAAGCGCGCGGGCCGGCCGTCGTCGGCAAAAGGTGTATGCCACGCCCACCGAGCCGATGGTCGCGCCGTGGAAGGCCGAACACGCGTGCCAGAGCTGGGTACCCCCGGCGGAGCGCAGCACAGCGTCGCCGCACTGCCGCCATTGATCACTCCTCGTGCCGGCAGCTGCACCACACGATCGTGACATTGTTACAGGGTCGTGCAGCGCCGTGCACTGCTTCAAATTACTTGTCCTTCTTCTTCTCCTTCTTCTCCTTCTTGGCCGACTTTTCTTTCTTCTTCTTCTTTTCGCTGCCGCCCTCTGCCGCCGCTGCTGCCGCCGCTGCTGCCCCCTCGCCGGCCGCTGCCTCCTCCTGTGGGGGTGAGCCAAGGCAAGCATGCCGGGTGAACGTCTGACACGACTGTAACATGTGCACATGGCCTCAACGGCAGCAGCAGCGGCGTGCCTTCCAAACCCTGCAGCAGTCGTCAGCAGCCGACTCCGCCACAAGTCCCCACAAACAAAACCCATTGCATATCCACCTTATACCCAGCAACACCCACCTTCTTCCGCTTCTTCTCGCTCTTCTCCTTCTTTTTCTTCTTCTCAGACGGCTGCTGCCCCTGCTGCCCCTGCTGCTGCTGCTCGGCTGCCGCAGGCGTGCCGCCCGGCCCGACAACACCCGCCTGCTGCGTGCCGCTGGGAGCCGCCGGCGCCGCCCCGCCGCGCGGCGCTGCCACCGGCGCAACTGGCGCCGACACCGCTTTTGCTGAGTCCGCCTTTTTCCGCTTGAGAGCCTTTTTGTCGGCCGGGGCGGCTAGTGCTGCAGGGCGGGGCGCCACAGCAGCGGCCGCCAGCTCCTCAGCTGTCTGTGCAAAGCAGACCGCCGGTGCATCAGTGGTGCGCACAACCGTCAGCCGGCGGGCAACGGGCGCCACGCTGCCGGATGGGCTGCTGGGTGTGGCAAACAAGTCGGCTGACAGGGCCTCCTGGTCGGGAAGGAGCAGGTAGTCCACACCTGCAGGTTGGAGGGGAGCGAAGGCGGCGGAAGCAAGCTTGATGAGCGGACCAAGGCAGTATATATACACACCGAGGGGCGCAGTGCATAGCTTAATGCATGGCGGAACGCAGCGGCAGCGCTGCAGCAGCAGCAGCGGCGGCAGCAGCATGCCAACCAGCACGCCAGCCTGCTGTGCAGCATGCCAGCCAGCAAGCCAGCCCGGCAACCAGCCTATCAGCACCAAAAGCTCACCATCGACTGTGCAGCGGCCGCGGAAACCATCTGCCGCATCCTCGCTGACCTCCCAGCTCACTTTGGCGCCCACTGGGAACTGCAGGCAAGGGCGGACAGGGCAGGGGGCAGCATGGTGGCATAAGACGAGTCATCAAGCAAGTCTGCAAGTGAAGGTGCTGCTGCTCGGTTGCCAAAAGTGCACAATGAGGTTGCCTGCCGCGCATGCTGCGTGCTGGATTTAAGCGACGCTGCCCAAGCTTCCAGGCCTCCTAGACACAGGCAGTAGTGCAGTGTAGCTCTCGACAAAAAGTGGGCCTCACGTCGAGCGGCAGCTGCAGCAGCCAGAGCTCCTGCTCGCCGTCCAGCCCCACCCCGCTGCAGTCCAACTTGGGCTGCGCCAGGCTGATTGGCTGGAAGAGGGCGTCTGGCTCGTACTGCCTGCACAGCAAGGCATTCGGATGAGTGTGTGTGGTGGGCAGGCCTGCGCTGGCGGCGGCGGCAGCGGCGGCGGCGGCCATGGCAACATGCATCGGCGGCCGGGGTAGGTCTACGGCTGCCGATGCGGGTAGCGCAGCTGCTGATGCCTCGATCAAGCGGGAAGGAGCATAAGGGGCCGCGCACTCACCCCGCCTCGCCCGCAGCGGCTGGCCGGCTGGCGGCGGCCTTGCTGCCCTTTATTTTGCTGCTCATTGGGGAGTGATGTCTATGCTGGGATGGTGCAGGCGAGCGCTGCGCAGTCGCTGGGCAATGTCGAGCGAGCAGTGAGCACGCGATGGGCGCTCTGTTGGAAGTATGTGTTTCGTGAAAGTGCTCACAGCAAGCATGAGGGGCTGCAAGCAACCTGCAGCCCTCATGCAGGGCGCTACGCGACTGCTGGCCCGACCACCCCTTCTGCACACCCCAGCTGTGCGCATTCGTGCTTCTACAATCCAAGCCAGCTCTCAAAGCTCGCCTGCGTCTATGCCCGCGGTGCGCCTGACGCCAGCCGCGGCAAACAGGCCCCCCAGCGCGTCTAGAGGGGCGACCGGCACGTCTACCTCACAGATACGGCGATCAACGACGGCCATGGCTTCAAAACCCGCCGCTGACAGTTCCACCGCCGCCGCCAGCGGCTCCGCCGGTCCCTCCCGGAGCCCTGCCTCCTCTTCCGCTGTGCAGCAAGTTGGCAGCCCGCGTCGCGAAGGCGTGCGCGCTGCCACGCAGCTGATCGATGCCACAGAGCAGCGGGTGGAGCAGCTGGAGCGGCGCTTGTAAGTGGGAGCTGCTCCCGGTTGGCTGCCATCGTGCCAGTAATGGTTCCATTCGCGGCGCCAGCCATCTGATGCTGCCAGCTGACTAGCCTAGCGCTGCACTGCACCTTTGAGTATTGCAGATCCAAGGAGGCAGAGGCGCACCTGGGGCCTGCGCCTTGCACAGATGGGGAGGAGGCCAACGTGAAGTGAGCAGCTGCACATCGCTCGTGGGCTTGCCGGGCTGCAATGGGGCTGCCTTCGGCACAGCCGCCATCACCTACTGGAGCTTCCCATCGCTCCAATGACATTATTTCCATCCCACTTTCCCAACACAGCTACTTTGCATACGGCAGCAACCTGCACAAGTCGGTGTTCGAGGGGCGGCGGCGCATCAAGCCAGCGGAGAGCGTGCCCGCCGTGCTTCCAGGCTGGAAGCTCACGTTTGCGCAGCCGGGGCTGCCCTATTCGGAGCCCTGCTTCGCGGCTGTGGAGCCGGCGGCAGAGGTGGCCAGCAGCAGCAGCAGCAACGGCAGCAGTTTACCGGACTGTCACGGTGCGCTGGGCATGCAATAGAGGCTGCTGGGCGTCGCATGCTGCTGCTGCATCTGTTGCAACATCTGGCTGGCTGAGGAGCCATGGCGTGCATCTGCTGGCTGAAGAATAAACTCCGCCTCTCCTTGTCTGGGCGGCGCCTCCACTCGGCAAGTCTTCCTGTGTTTGACCCCGCCCTCCCCTTTCCGCCAGGAGTCGTGCACACCCTCTCAGTGGCACGGCGTGCTCTGACTTGCGTGTGACCCTGCCCTCCCACCCTCCCTCCCCGCAGGAGTGGTGCACCGCATCACTCCCTCGCAGTGGCGCAACATGCTCCGATTTGCCACCCGACCCTCCCACACTTGTGACCCTGCCCTCCCACCCGACCCTCCCCCGCAGGTGTGGTGCACCGCATCACCCCCTCTCAGTGGCGCTACGTGCTGGAAACAGAGGGCGCCAGCGGAGAAGATAACGAGGACCATGGCTACAAGGTTGTGCAGGCGACTGCCACGGCATACGACGGCCGGCAGCTGCCGGTAGTGACGCTCACGGTGCCGCCTAAGATCAAGGCGCGGCTGCAGGTGCGCGATGCGTGTGCACTGTTGACTAGTGAGGGGGCCTGAAGCTGCTGCCGCAACTGCGGTGAAACCGATATGTTGTTGTGCAGCGGGAGTCGCTGCTGGTTGTGGTTGGGTCGCGGCCGCCTGAGCAGGTTGAACTACTGGAGGGGTGCAAGTCGCTGCCGCTTCTCTGCCTTTCCAACGGCCGTGCTTTGCGCTTGTCAGGCAGCGCGTGCCAGCCCCACATCTGGCGCCCACTCTATGCCGTCGCAGGGCCGTGCTGCGCAGCCCAGCCTGCGGTATTTGACGCTGATTCGGGAGGGAGCGGAGCAGCATGGGTTGGTGCCCGAATACCGAGCCTGGCTGGACCAGCTGGAGCACTACCAGGTGGGGGAACTGTGATAACATGTTCCTCTGGTTGGTCGATCGGACATTTTGACGTAGTGATGCAATGATGCAGGGCCTGTGTCGTTGTCTGTGCTTCTCTGCGCACCTGGCTTGGGGTTTGCTTGCAAGCTGAAGCTGAGCTGCATGCTGGCCCCCATTGCTGCAGCGTTGGGTGTCCTGGTGCTCAGCGCCACCTGCCCGCTGGCCCTCGAACCTGACTCGGTGCCTTGCTGTGTTGCAGGCGGTGGCGTTTGGCCAGCGGGTGGGCGCCCTGCTGTTTGGGGGCATCGCCTTCACCTCCATCTTCCCTGTCTGGGCAGGTGCGGCATGGTTCGAGCTGGGGAATGTAGTAAACATTCAGATGATGTCGTTGCTTCTTCAGCTTTAACTGCATGCCTGGGATGTGCCTAGCAGCCTCCTGCTGAGGGGCCCACCCGTCATGCTAGCCCCACCGCACCGTCCCCCACGCAGCGGTGCGCCTGCTTCGCCGCTTCACCGGCATGGCGGCCGCCAGCGAGGACCGCACCAGCCGCTGGCTGGGGCGCTACACCGCCCTGTGCTTTGCCACCGTGCATCACCTGCACGAGCTGCTGCGCCCGCTGCTTGGCTGCGGCGTCGGCCGCCCCACTTGACGGCGGCCGAGGACGTTGCGAGGCTCTGCCGACGTTGCGAGGCATACTGGCTGCTGAGCTTGTGTACACCTGTGACCTGAGCACACCAGAGCATTGTATCATTCCGCATTCTTTTTGTATCAAGGTGGCTTTTGTAACGATAGCTTTACCTGGCAGCTTGGCAGAGCATGAACGCCGCCGACGGCAGCGAAATGCCCGCTGGCGGTGGGTTCCACCGCTGCCGGCTTTCAGCCTCGGAGCGGCTACAAACGGTAATTGGCGCCCCGATCTCGCAATTGTGCCGCTTTGGCGCTGCGGCGGGCCCTCTTTGGGCTGGTTCCCCGTCTTAACGCCCTCGCGCGCAGACCGGCCATGCCACCGCGCCGCTCAGACACGCAAGAGGGCAGACTGACCTCAGCCGCCGAGGCGGTGGCGCCAGTGGAGGTGCCCGCCCTGCCGCCTGCCGCCGCCGCCGCCGCCGCCGCCGCTGCCGTCGACATCGAGAGCGGGCTGCCGCCGTCGCCCACGCTCATCCCCGCCATCAAGGCAGCGGGCGGCTCCATACAGCTGCAGGCGTGGCCAGCGCATCTGGAGCTGCATGCTGAGCCTGCATTTGATGAGGGCAGCTGCAGCCTGGGCGAGCGGCAGCCGGCGGCAGCAGGGCGGTGGGCCAGGTGGGTGGGCGGAGCGGGTCATTGGTCGGGTGTTCAGCTAAGGAACAGCAACAGAGGGCCGCTCGAGTGCCAGCACCACTAACACTTGAAGCCATTCCTGTCATGCAGGCTGGCTGCGGCAGCGGGCTGGCTGCTGCTGCGCTGCCTACGCCCCCGCAGCAGCAGTCCTCCCCAAGAGCTGGTCAGCCGCAGCCGCAGCATGGAGGTGCTGTCCGCGGGGCGAGAGTTTTCGGCGCCCTACCTGCCCAGCAAGCATCCCCTGCCGCAGCTGCCGGCGGGCCAGCGGGCGGCGCTGCGCTGGCGCCGCGCCTGCCAAGCAGTCATCGATGCACGGCACGTGACAGCCTGCTTGGACGTGCTGTCCGACAGGCTGGCACCAGCTGAGGACCGGCTGCATGCAGCAGCTCAGCTGGCCCTGCGGCTGCAGCCCTACTCTGCGCAGCAGCCGCAGGGCGCAGCGGGAGGGCAGCTGGCGTGGGCGCTGCTGGCGCGGCGGGCGGGCGGGGGGCNAGCGGTGGGGCGAGCACGTGGTGAAAGAGCTGTATGTGACAGGTGTGAAGTGATGATTTTTGTGTGTTTGACAGGTGCCTGCCCGCCTTCGGCCTGCCAGATAGTATGCTGCCGCGGCCTGCTTGCCGCCACGCTGCTGCCCCGCCCACTACCTGCAAACTGCGGCAGTGCACATGTTGCAATGTGGTACTGCCGGTTGTCTCATTCGTTCATCTGCTCATCTGGCTCAATCACACCCGCAGGCGAGCGGCTGTTTGGCTTCTTCACGCCGCCGGCCATGGGGCGCCACCGCCCCTACTTCACGTGCACGGCGGTGGCGGTGCTGCTGCTCGTCTTCTTGTTCATGGCAGGCAAGTCGTGCACAGCTGTCGGCACTGTTAGCCTCAGGCAATCGGGCATCAGCATGAGCTGAGCTGGCGAGAATGAGACAGCAGCTTTGCACAGCGGACAACCGGTCCGCCCTTGATAAGGCAGTACTGACTTCCTCTACCGCCACTCAACGCCCCTTCCACCCCATGCAGGGCAGTATGGGCAGTACCAGGCGGTGATGAACCCTGCCTCGGTTGGCTGTTTGGCTGCACAGCACAGCAGCGGCGGCGGGGCGGCCTGGGGGCCGGGCGGCATGGTTCGCTGGCTTCGGCCGCAGCAGAGCCAGTGGTGCTTCAGCGGCAAAGCAGGCTCCTTTGATGCTCAGTTCCTGGTTGATTGGGGTGCTCGCTATGCACCGCGCATGCATGGCAGGTATGCTTGGGAGGAGGGGCAGAGGAGGGGCTGCGAAGGCCAGATAATCTTGCTTGGCCCGCAGCGTACAGCCCTGCAGTATTGACGATGCCTGCGCAATGTGGCTCATCCTCCATCCAACACGTCAACCGGCAGAGTTGGTTTGCTGTGCGTGACACCTGCTGCCCTCCCTGCCCCGCCCTGCACATGCAGCCCACAGCGCTGGCTGACCTCGATCTTCCTGCATCAGAACGCTGTGCACCTCATCACCAACAGCCTGATGCTGGCGGGCTTTGGCGGGCAGCTGGAGTGCAAGCACGGCACGTGGCGCGTGGTGCTGCTGGCCGTGCTGTCTGGACTAGCAGGCAACCTGCTGAGGTGCGGTGGTAGTGGGAACGTGCTGTGTGGCTGCAAGGCTCTCACCTTCACGTGTGGGCATGATATGCATGCATGCGCTGCGCTCGCAGCCTAATCCAGCAAAGCAGGGCACTTTTCTGCCCACCTCCCTCGCTGCAGCGCTGCCACCGAGGCGCCCTGTGTGGCTGTGGTGGGCGCTTCGGGGGTTGTGTTTGGCCTGGCGGGCGCCACCATTGCAGACATGGCCCTCAACTTTGAGAGCCTGGGGCGGCCGGTGAGTGGAGCGCAGTGCAGCACTCTGCTCAGCATGTGGCGGCACAGCCTGCATGTCTGCAAGCTGCAGACCCTCGGAGTGCGCATGCAATGCTGTGCATGGCCCATCTTCGTTTGACCCGGCATACAGGCACCTCCATTTCTCTCCCCGCTCCCCCGCCCACACTTCCTCCCTGCAGCTGCTGCGCACTCTGGTGCTGCTGGCCTTCCTAGTGTTCTTTGCTGTGACGGTCGGCACCACAGCGGCAGGCACCAGCCACATGAGCCATGTTGGCGGCTTCCTGGGCGGGCTGTGCTGCGGCCTGCTGCTGCTGCCCAACCTGCACCGAAGCCGCAGCGAAACCGTGTTGGTGGCGGTGGCGGCGGCGGGCGCAGTGGCGCTTTACCTTGCGCCGCCCCTTGTGTTCTACCTGCGGCAGCTGCCGCGCGTGTGTTGCAACTGCTGAGACAGCAGCATTGTCAAATTGTGACAGTCGTGGTGAGGCAAATTGCAAGGTATGCGTTTGTGTAAATGGGCTGCCGAGTACCGGCTCTTGCGGCAGCAGTGGACAGATCGGCAGACTAGCGGTGCCAGGCACACAAGTTGGAAAAGACTGTCCAGAGTCATCAAAACGGTGGGGCGGCTTGTGCAGCCAGATTATTTGGGGGCCGTGTGAGTGCCGCCTGCTGATGATGCTGATAAGCAATGCCTTGCTCACACAATTTCCCACACTGCCAGACCGTCTGCCGACAGGATGTTGCTGCGGTTGGCGTTGGATGAGAGGTGGGCCTGCGAGGTTCAACAGGTTGGGACACATTTCAGCACCAGAGCGCCGCCTGCGGCGCATGCGATATGACTGCAATACTTTGCAATGCGCACATGCAGCACTCTGGATCCCTCATCCGGAACTGCCCCAGCGGCACTGCCCCAGCGGTGTGATGGGCCCTTACCTTGAGCTCGGCGGCAGACCACCCTGCAATGAAGCCGCTCACTGCATCGCTCCAGCTGCCGCCACATGCCTCCCTCAGCTCTGCAATGGTGCATCGCACTTGGGCAGGGCTGGCTGCCGGCCGGCTGGAGCGGGCAGCGCTGGCTGCAACCTGCGCAGCATACTTGCTGCCGGGAGAGGCGGAGCCAAAGCCAGCCATCTGGAGCGCCAGGCGGTGCAGCAGGTGGGGAGGCACTCCCTCTGCCGCCAGGCCAGCCAGCATGCCCAGGCTGTCGTCGCAGTCGCCGGCAACCAGGCAGTTGAAGTGGCACAGGTACAGCAGGGCGGCCGTCTTGGGCAGCAGGGTGGGATACCTGTGGGGCAAGACAAGAACTGCATGTTGCCTTCAATCCAAGTTGCAGTCATGTGCGCTCAGCCCGCTATGAACTGCTGCCCAGTGCAGCCTGCCCTGCCCGCTCACTCACCGCTCAGCCAGTGCCTCCGCAATGTCCAGAGCGCAGGCCTGGGGTAGCAGCCCCTTGAGCGGCTGCGGCGGGGCGCGGTCGTGGGGCACCCACCACCACCGCGAGTCGGCGGCGGCGGTCGTCAGGCGGCAAATGTCGTGGCGGGCCAGGCCCAGCTCACTGCAAGGATATTGGCAGATGAGGCACGGACACGTGAGCTGAAGTTCAGAAGGGGCATTGATGTCGGTGTGGTGTGCACGCAGGCGTCTTGGCAAGCACCAGCCTGGTGGCAGCTCAGCTAGACTAGCGGCAGCTGCCTCAGGCTGCCGGGCTCACCTCAGCCAGCCCGCCCAGCCGCGGACGACGGCCGCCGAAGGCACCTCACCGGCGTACTTGTAGAAGTTGCGGTTGCGGCTATGGGCGGCCTGCATGCGCAGAGCGGGGGATAACTAGATGTGAGGCAACTGCCAGCGGTGACCCGCAATCGCCAACACGAGCTGCGCCCAGTGTTATGCGCTGCCGGCCGTGCGAAGAGGCCTAGGCAGCGCGGCAGTGCCAAGCGATGCCAACATGCATTTGCCCTCTACCCGAATCTCGCACCTCCTCTGCGGCGGCCTGCGCCGCTTGGTTGGTCCAGCCCAGGTGCTCCACCAGCGCTCTGCGGAACTCGGCTGTTGCCGCCGCCAGCTCAGGGGTCAGTGCAGGCGGCCTGACTGAGCGCGCCGCCACCGGCGGTGCCGGCTGCTGCACCACGGCCGGCGGGCGCTCGCGCCGCACCGCCCGCGCCTCCTCGACCTGCCGCTTCCTGCCGGTCTGTGCGTCGCATCGAGGCTGTGCAGCCAGTGCCCGGCTGCGCAGCTGTGCAGAGCAGGGCGCGGTCGCCGAGGGAATACGAGTGGTCACTCTGCAGCTGACCGTCAGCATGGCTTCGAGGCCTTATCTAACGTCCTGCTCCGCGCAAGACACAGTGCTCGAGCAAACTGGCGGGCGGYACCGGCATGTTGCCTGCTGCTGTGGGGCTGCGGTCAGCGGCACGGCGCGTGCGCTGCGCCCCGCGGGCGCCGCCGCATGGGGCCGGGCCGGAGCCTCCATCGCCAGTGTGGTTGGCGCCTGATTGTTCTGTGGATGCTGTAATTGCAACCAGGTCTCCCGGGAATACCGCAGCAGCCGCGTGCAAGTGACTTCGATCTTGAGCGGGCGGAGGCAGCTTTATTCAGGCGCACGAGGTGCGCCATCGGGATGCCTCAACGGCGCAGACCATCGATCGACGCCCTGATCGCAGCCCGGCCGCCATCGGCTGCGCCGCCGGCGCTGCCGCCCGCTCGTGCTGCCGCCCAGCGACTGCCGCCGCCTCTGCCCCCTCTCTGCAGGCTGGACAGCTGCCATGCATGCCCTCAGCCGAGGCTGGCAGAGCGTTGGGCGGCCGGTGGCTGGGGTGGTGCTCAAAGTCTGGGCCGGCCAGCGGCTGGACCTCGCCTTGGCCATCACTGTGCAGGTGCTGCTGAAATGCATTATGCGGTGCTGAGTTGGTGAAGCCCTGCAGCAGCAGCAGCATTCGGGTGCTCGAAGGCTGCCTCCTCTGCATGAATATAGCCTTTCTTGCATGGAGCAGTGCTCAATGTTTGCAGCATGATGTTCAAACCCCACAGCCGCTTTGTCTTACCCTCCACCCCTTCAGACGCTGGTGCCTGGCGCATTGGGTGTCGGCCTCAGCCGCGGCGTGCGCCTCATCGTGGCGGCGCGCATGGCGCGCAGTGCGCAGCAGCACCAGAAGCGCACTGCAGTGCGCAGCGGCGGCAGCGACAGTGATGATGAAGAGGAGGAGGGTGAGGAGGATGGAGGGCCTGCAGCGGGCACCAGCGGCAGCGGCAGCAGCGGCAATAGCAGCTGGAAGCAGCAAGGAGCAGAGGGTGCGCCGCGGCTGGGGCCTGGCACCCCCAACCCTAAGAAGCCCAGCCAGCCGACCCGACCGGCTCCCAAGGGTCTGGGCGGCTTGGGCCTGCCGGCTGTGCCGCTGCCGCCGCTCATGCCGCCCGACTGCAGTACACAGGTGCCACCCAGTGGGCATGGCGGGCAAGGAGGCGCATGGGATGCTCAGCATGCATGCGCACTGTTATGGCATGCGGCATGCAGAGGTCGGCAGATGGTAATGGTCCAGAGGCACCATGCATGCCATGCATGCCATGCCAGTCAGCGACTGAACCACACGCCAACATGCCGGCATGAGCCTCAAAGGTATGCCCAGCCATTCAATGCCCGGCTCTGCCCTTCCCGTGCAGCCCATCGGCCTGCCCATGATGCTGGTTGGGCAGTCGGCCGCCCGGGCGCCGCTGTACGCAATGAAGGGCGACCGGCTGGTTCGGGGGCTGCTGGGCCTGGCGGCAACCTTTCTGGTCTGCAGGTGGGTGACATATACGTTACACATGCACACATGTGCCGTCCGTGCATCGGCAATGCATAGGAGCGCGACTCGCATCGGATGCACATTCACTATGTCACATGCAATGGTCGGCATGCGGCATGACATGGCAGGGACCACCTGGCCTCAGTGCTCGCCTGCTGCCTGCTGCTCGGTGGCGGCGAGTCGGCTGTGCATGCAACCAACCCAACAAACCCGCTGAATGCTTCTGCAGGGCCGTACGAACGCCGTTTACAGGCCGGCTGGCGCGCCTGCCACCCCGGATCGTCGAGTACCTGTTCCACTCAGGTGCGCCTGTATTGATGCACTGAAGTAGCCTGTGTTGAAGGCAGTTCTAGGAAATGTCCAGCCATGTTCCCCTTCGCCTGGTGCCTGGCCATGGCATGGCATGGCATGGCATAGCATGGCATCGGCATCCATGCATCGTTGCTCGCCGCCCTGCCTACCCCTCTGCTGCTGACGCTGCCCTGCCATGCAGTGGTGGGCCCAGCAGCAGCAGTGTCCTACGTCACGACCTCTGCCGCCGGCCAGGCCAGCAGCCCCGGCGACCGCGCTCTGTGCCAGCAGTACAAGCCCACCCTGCAGGTAGGCATCTGCTTGTGACTGCCCTGTGACTGCCCTGCACCACCTTGCATGCTGTGCCACAAGCTGCCATTCCATGCCGTGCCGTGCCATGCCATGCCATGCTGCCAATGTGCCATGCCGTGCTGTGCTATGCTATGCTGCCATGGCGCCATGCCATGGCGCCAATTTGCCATGCTGTGCCGAGGAAGCCCCATGCCATCCCGCCCAACGCCATGCCGTTTCACACGCGGTGCATTGTGTGCATGTGTGCAGTGTGCGCATGCCTGCACTGCATCATGCTCCCCTTTTTCATGCCATGCCGCCCATGCCATGCCACGCCATGCCACGCCATGCTGCTTCATGCTGTCCCATGCCATGCCGCCCACTCCATTACCCCGCAGCGCCTGTATACTCAGCTGCGGGCGGCAGGAGAGGCAGCGGCGGAACGTGACGGGCGTGGCGTGGTGTTTGCTGCAAATGGCCCCTCGGGTGCGCCAGTGTGGCACGCGTGGCATGCTGCTGCTGGGCAGGCCATGTCCAGTTTGGCAATGGGGTTGGTGACTCCACCTGCATGACCGGGGACGACGTGCCAATGATGGGATTGCAGCCAGAAATCGGTTGGGATTCACCACCCCGCCATGCGCAGTCGAGGCCATCCAGCGCTCCGATGTTGACGCCTGCTGCCTGCCGGGCGGCATTGCTCATGTCGTGCTACACCTCATGTCCACCCATTGTGCGCAGTGGAGGCCATCCAGCGCTCCGACGTCAACGCCTGCTGCCTGCCGGGCGGCATTGTGTTCGTGCACAGCGGGCTGATCCGTGCAGTGGAGGGGCGGCAGGACTCGCTGGCCTTTGTGCTGGGGCATGAGGTGAGGCGGATGCTGTTACAGGAGGACAGGGGTGCTGAAGTTGGAGAGCTTGAGTCATGCTTAGGAACTGTGGCGGCAGGCAGCAGGTGGCAGGCAGCAAGGCGGACCCGCAGGCCTTTGATCTGTGGCATGAGGTGAGGTGCAAGGCTTGCCACGGCATTTTTGGCTGGAGTCCTGTGCGCCTTCTACCATCTGCGCTATGCTTCGTTGGTCGCAAGCTTGTGCTGCCGACACAAAGGGGAGGATGGGGAGCTCATTCTGGGCCATGACAGGCTGGCATTGTGGCACTGCGGCACGCATCCCTGGCGGCCTTGCTGCTGGGTCGCTTGCACAGCATGCATGCTGTGGCAGACTTCATGTTGATGCAAGATTCAGCTGACTCTTCATGCTGTTCTGCAGGTTGGCCATGCGATTGGGCGTCACAGGTGTGTTTGCCGAAAAAGGCTGTTGCGAGTGTTTGGGTTTGCTCCATGCCATCACGTGTTGCCATCCGCGCAGCCTGCAGACTTCGATCGATCGGCACCCCCCTCTCTCCCACTGACTCATTTCCACAGTTTGGAGAAGGCCACCCAAACCTATATGGGCATGTTTGCGGTCGACACTGCGGTGGGCCTGGCGCAGCGCTTCCTGCAGGCAAGCTTGTGCCACAGCGGGCGGCTGCTATTCAACAGCGCAGCACACTGCGTCCGCCTACCCACCTGGCAGGGGCTGGGCGCAGGGCATGGCGTGCATGGCAACAGCAGCTGCGCGGCATAGCTGTGCGGCATGGGAACGCAAAGCATGGCCGATCAGCTTGATATCTGCTGCACTTTGCCTGCAGGGTGTTGCCCCTGGGGAAGAGAACGAGGAGTGGATTGCGGCGCGGCTCAAGACGCTGGATGGACTGCTGCAGGTACAGGCTGGAGGGCGATGCAGTGGGCGGTGGTGAAGCGATCATGTGTGCATGTGTACAGCATCTGCGAGAGCTCTCGGTGGCCTTGATGTGTCCCCTGGTCGGTCGCATCAATGCAGCGCTCTCAGGCACGCTGTGCCTCTGCTCTCTCTCCTGCTGCGTTGCAGAGCGGCCTCTACCTGCTGCAGCTGGGCCAGTCGCGGCGCCACGAGTATGAAGCAGACCAACTGGCCGTGGCTCTGGGCTCGTCAGCCGGCATGAGCAGGTGCACAGGGGACCGGCTGGGATAGGCGAGGATGTGCAGGGGACTGATGCATACAGACAGGGAACAGCGTGCTAGCGCGTCTGCCGCCATGCCCTGCGGTTGGGACGGCGGTTGTGCATCGCCAGCGTGCGCAGAGTTTACCCAGCGCTTTAATGCCGCTTCAACCCACCTTCTTGTTGAATGTCTCACACTCCCGTGTACTCACCTGCTCTGCAGGCGGTCCCTGCTGTCTGGTGCTGGGGATACGCTGCGACGGTTCATGCGGCTGGAAGCTGGCGCCAACCCGCTCAGCCCTGCGGCAGCGGGGCAAGGCGCTGCAGGCGACAGCCCCCTGTCCACCCACCCAGCAGCCGCCAACCGTCTGCGACGCCTGGCACAGATGTACGGCACGGCTGCTTGATGGCATGGTCGATTGGAAGGTGAAATGGCGATGGCCGGCACCGGCCGCCGCTGAGCGGGCAGCGCAGCGGCGGCAGTGGACAGAATGCTTGCCGTGCGCATCTCGATGCTGCTGTGTGCACTCTTCACCTGCCTGAGTGCTTGCATAGAGTGATCAAGCCTGCAAACATGTTTTCTGGAGCGGTGAAAATTGGCGACCTGAACGACTTCATAGCGCCGTCCCAGGCGTGCGTGGTCACTCTGGAGGGAGGCAAGCTCGCTGCCACAGCGGACGAAGAGGTGCGGGGAGGGCTGCAGGCGCGCCGCCAAATGCTCGTCGCGCGTTCAGGGCCTGGCGGGGCGTGCAGCTTCAGGCAAACTACTGCTGTGAGGGTCTGTCGTCGTTCGACTCGATCGGCGCCGCCTTGCGTGCTCGCCGCCTGCCGCCGCCGCCGCTGCCGCCCACCCTCGCCACTTTGCTGCCCTGCCTACACAGGTCGGTGCGGTGCAGCTGCAGCAGCGGGCGCCCAAGGGTTTCTCCCAGACGCTGCCCTCTGCGCCGGATCAGCCAGTCAAGGTGTCTCTGCACGACTGCTTGGCATGCAGCGGGTGCGTCACGTCAGCTGAGACCGTGCTGCTGCAGCACCAGTCGACTGGAGAGCTGCTGCAGCGCCTGGCCGACGGCACCTGGACCGTTGTCGTCTCGCTGTCGCCGCAGTCGGTTGCTGCCCTGGCAGCGCTGCACGGCCTCGCCGCGGCAGACTGCGCGGCGCGGCTGGCCACCTTTTTGCGGCGCTTGGGCGCACGAGCCGTGTTCSACATTGCGGCCSCCCGGCAGCTGGCGCTGGCCGAAGCGGCAGCCGAGTTTGTGCAGCGGTATCGCGCCAGCGCGCGCGGCGCAGCAGCGCTGGCGGAAGCTGGGGCGGCAGGGCCAGCGGCAGCAGCCGGGGGCGGCGATGCCATGGACATAGGCGGCGGCTCGTCTGCCACCCTCAGCAGCAGTGGCGGCAGCACCAGCAGCTGTGGGGGCCCACTGCCCATGCTGGCCTCGGCCTGCCCTGGCTGGGTGTGCTATGCAGAGAAGACGCATGGGGACCATGTGCTGCCCTACATCGCGACAGGTGGGCATGGTTTCAGGCAGGCCGCAAACTGTGGGCCTGCGGTGCTGCTGCCCGTGTTGCATTTGTCTCTGGGGTGGCCAGCCTTGATACTTGGATGCCCTGCCCCATAGTCCGTACGATTGCAACGTGCTGAGGTGCCATTGTGTTCGCCCACCCACAGGCAAGAGCCCCCAGGCTGCGATGGGCACGCTGGTCAAGCGGCGGTGGTGCGCCGCTGTGGGCCTGCAGCCCGACCGAGTGTACCACTGTGCTGTGATGCCTTGCTACGACAAGAAGCTGGAGGCTTCCCGGGAGGACTTTTGGCTGCCCGGTGTGTTGCAGCTGGGTGTGTGGGTTGTGCTGTGGCAGATCGCAGATGGACGTGCCGTATCACTGTCACCCAGAGCTTCTCTTGCTGTCACGGGTTGCGCAGGCGGNCGGTTTGCCAGCGACCCTGCACGGTTCCTGTATCACAGCACNTGTTGCNTCCAATGCANTGCCATNGCCTGCTCCAAATCTACTGCGCCGCCGCTGCCCCCGCAGGCACCCAAGTGCCGGAAACCGACAGCGTGCTGGCCACCACTGAGCTGCAAGAGCTGCTGGAGCAGCACCAAGTGGATCTGCACAGCCTGGAGCCCTCTCCATTTGACTCTATCCTGCCAGCCGCAAGCAGCAGCTGCAGTGCAGCGGCAGGCGGCAGGACGGCAGCAGCGGGCGGCAGCATTGGCGGCTGGCACGCCAACGGCAGCAGCGGCGCAGCAGCAGCAGCAGCGGCACCAGCAGCAGCAGCAGCGCCTGCCGCACCCAGCAGCAGCGGCAGCATCGAGGCAGGCACCGTGCCAGCCGGCAGCGGCAGCGGCGGTTACCTGGAGCATGTGTTCCGGGCTGCAGCTGCGCAACTGTTTGGGCGGCAGCTGCCACCTGGCCCGCTGCAGATGCGGGTTGGGCGCAACGCAGGTGTGCCGCGGTTGTGCATCGGTTTGTATGCAGTCGGGTGCATTGCAGAGTGTGCCTGGGAGGCTACATGTTAAGTGGCAGGCCTGCGCTGCCCTGCTGTGCAGCTGCTTGCCAGCCAGCACCTGGAACTTAGCTCTCCCCTTCCATTCTTCACTCACCCACTGTTCTTCAGACCTGCGGGAGGTGACGCTAGAAGTGGGCGGCGCCCCCGTGCTGCGCTTTGCGGCTGCCTACGGGTTCCGCAACATCCAGGTAGGGCAGAGCTAGCTCCACTGCAAGCGGGCTTTGCCAGGTTGGCTTGCGGCGGCTGCCGGAGTGCTTGGGCTGCTCACATCCTGCCTTGGTGTATCTGTCTGGGCGCGCCGACAAGCAATGCACCCGCTGCACCCCTTGTTTATCCTCAGGGCCTCATGCGCAAGGTGAAGCTGCGGCGGTGCGAGTACGACTATGTCGAGGTCATGGCCTGCCCCTCAGGCGTGTGGTTGTCTTGTTTTGTAGCAGGGTGCATGCGTCTCAGACATGGCTTGCTGCTGATGGGGCAGCTGCTGCCGCTGCTTTGTGGCAAGCACGGCTGCCGCTTCAGATGGGCAGCATGCCCTGCCACGATGTCACGCTGTGCACGAGCAGCGGTTGCAGGCTGATGTGGTGCCTGAGCAGCGCTAGCATTCGTGGGCATGGGTGATAGACACTGCGGATGGGTGATCAACAATGCTACCACCCCACGCTGATATTGCATCGCAAGCCTTCTGCCTCACTTCTGCTCCTACTGCTAACCACCTGCAGGCTGCCTCAACGGCGGCGGCCAGCCCAAGCCGGCGGCTGGCCAGACCACTGCGCAGCTGCTAGAGCGGCTGGAGACGCTCTATGGAGCAGATGTTGGCGCAGACAACGCTGCAGCCGCTGGCAATGGCGGCGGCGGCGGCAGCGGCAATGCCGGCGGCAGCCGTGACGCAGCAGCGGTGCAGCAGTTGTATGGAGAGTGGGTGGGTGGGCCGCCTGGTTCGGAGGCTGCCCGCAGCCTGCTGCACACGCAGTATCACAAGCGCGAGAAGACGGTCACCGCCACCCTGGCTGACTGGTAGCTTCAGTGCGTGCCCTTCATTTCAAATGAACAAGTTGCTGCGACAACCTCAGTTCCGACCTTCAGCATGGCATTGCTTCAGATTAATCAGCGCTGTTTGCTCGGCCCATCGCATTTGCTTTAAAACCTGGCCTCTGTGAATGCACCCACTGAAACAGACCGCAATAAAGTTACTCATGTACATGCAGAGAGGCAGCCTGCCTGCTACCGCC
This sequence comes from Chlorella ohadii, assembly GCA_025026875.1. Classification (NCBI taxonomy): domain Eukaryota; kingdom Viridiplantae; phylum Chlorophyta; class Trebouxiophyceae; order Chlorellales; family Chlorellaceae; genus Chlorella; species Chlorella ohadii. The sequence continues at coordinate 217,076 of JADXDR010000079.1, forward strand.
GCCGCCTGGCAGTGGCGTACGCATCACTCCAGCGTCGATCCAGCGGGCAGGTCCTGCAGCTGCGCTGAACTGCTGCATCACTGGCATGCAGTGCAGTGCGGCCAGCACACACACAGCCGGGATTGCATGATATCGATGGGCCGCTTGTTTATGACCCAGTGATGCTCCAGTTGCACTGCTGGGGCGGCGTGATAAGAGTGTGCGGGCGGTCTGCCTCTGCCACGTCAGCGTTGGCGGCGGCGCCGCGCGGTGGCGGCGGCAGCGCTGTCGCCAGTCTCCTGTGGTTGCACGTCAGCCATCCACCTGCAATCACCTCCCTCAATATTGAGCTTTAAGAGGGCGTCGAAATGGGGAACTGCCTGCACTTGCAATGTTGCAACACATGGGCATTGGGCAGATGCCGAGGCCTGGGCCAGGAGACGGGGCAGATGGGAACTGAACTGCCCCTCGCGCGTCGGAACAGAGCGCTGATGCACTGAATTTCCGTGCGAAACCTTCTACAAAGACCCTGTTGCAAACAGGCGCCCGGGAAGCAGAGGCGCCTGACCCAGCCGCGTTGCGCACTTGCAAGCACCGGCAGGCGCTCCTTTCAGCTTGGGAGTGCAGGAGAGGCCGCGCAGCAGACGTTCAGCAGCAATGCGGCGAGCGTGGAGCTGGAAGGGAGCGGCGGCGACGGCCTGTCTGGTCACAGCACTGCTGCCGCTCGCACCCGCCGTTGCCCTCCCAACCAACGGCACCATTCTTGAGACAACATACAACGTTGTGAGCCTGAGTGGGCACATGTCATAGCTTGATATTGCAGCAGGAGGGTGCTTGCTGCACCGGTGCTCCACCCATTGCGCTGCTGCAGCCGCCTTGTGCCCAGCCACACCAAAGAAGCATCGCATCCTGCCGGGCACCCCTCTGCCAGACCGCGCTCCCCGAGTCCGGCTACCTGCGCAAGGACTTTGGTTCCTACATCTTTGACTACACCGCAGCCTGGAGCTCCAACGCGACCGTCCCTGACCACTGCACTCTCGAGTGAACCGCCCGCTGGCACTGGCAGCCGGCAGCAGGGCGCCAGCCGGCTGCCTCCACTCGCACAGCCCGGCTGGCTGGCTGACGGTTGGTCCCGCCTGCCGCCTGCCACATCCACCCATGCGCGCCCCATGCATGCGCACGTGCTCACTCGGTTGCCCGCCTGGCTGCCCCTCTCCCTCTTCCTCCCCCGCCAGGATCTCCCTGCTGTTCAAGGACGGCGCCTGCTCCGGCTCAGGATTCTGGGCCGACTGCGGCCTCAAAGTGGGGGGCAACAATGCGTCGTGCGAGACGGTGATGCGTGGCGGGCGCGCCTCCTGGTGGGACGCCAGCTCTTCTTGGTGGACCGCTGTGCGCCCCAATGCTCCAGGTCCGTCTCAGCCTGAGTGCCCTGATCCTTCATGAAGCCGAGCGGGCATGCATGGGTCGTGGGGCTCGCCACGCGGCACGGTGCAGCGGGGCAGCGCCTCGGATGTGCATGCGTGTTGGCCCATGCAGGCACCACAACCTTTGCCAGCGGCGAAATCTGCGGCGACGCGCCCTCCCTTGGCTACTTCTACATACACAACTCCTGCAACCTGACCTTGACGTTTTCCGTCAAGGTAAGGACCCCCCACGCCCACTGGCAGGCTGCGGGTGTCTCAGCGGCCAGGCCTCCCCTGCCCTGCCGACCCGCTGCCCACCATTTTTCCGTTTGGATGAAAGGAGTGCCCCGCACAGTGGCCGAGGCTGCAGGCAGCCTCACTGGTTTCCACCGCCCGCCGCCACTGCCCCACACACCCTGCAGGTGATCGTCCAGCCACGCAGCAGCTGCCACATGAGCGCCGGCATCGGCAGTATGGCCTTCAAGGTCCTATCTCTGCTGTGGATGGTCCTTGGCACCGCCGTCATATACCTCGAGTGGTTCATAGTTGGCACTTTCTGCACAGCGCTGGTGGCGTGTCTCCTGGCCTGCGTGGTGTGCGGCCTGTATGAAGGGCTCCGTTGGGTTGCGATACGTGTGTACCCCGCCTCCGTCCAAGCCTTCCGTGCTTGGCGCCACCGGCTGTCCGTGGCGCCGGCACCGCCTGCGGTGCAGCTGGGGCCGGTGGGAGCGTGTGGAGCGGCAGCAACGGAGGACACCTCTCTGATCGACAGCGGGCACGTGCACCCACGTGCGCATGAATCCAGCCAGCTCGGCGCCGCCGCGCCGCCTGATAGTGATGCCAGTACCAGTGACCTTGAAATTTGATCGACTGGATTCAGGCGCTTGCCGGCCACCAGCAACAGCAGTGCCGGTGTCGTCCGCTAGGCGCGGGGCTTTGCAGCTCCGACGCCAGTGCCCTTGAGCTCTACCCTGGCACTGGCCCTGTCTAAACGCCCTTTTGATTATCGTTGTGACCCCTTCCTGACCATACGTTTGTTAGTTTACAATCCACTGCCCTCCTACTGATGTTCACATTACCCCTGCCTGTGCATTTGTCGATTCGTCCGCCCCAGCCTGCATACTTCTGTTTCCCTTCCCTCTGCATTTTCCGATTGTTACGCTCTTTTCCTGCATTCCTGTTTGTACACCCCTGGAAAATAAACGGCCTTGATAACATTATAAAGCTTGGCCCCCTGCAACTAGCTGGCGGCTCCTGGAGATGTTGGGCGCCGAGCGGCTGAGCGGTGCCGCTGCCGCGGCGGCGCTGCGCCAGCGGTGCCCCACTCAGCGCCTACTGTGCTGGATTGCGACGCATTTGGTGGCCGGTGCCTCTGATCATCGAACACGGCCTGATATCGTCAACCAGCGCGCAGAAGTCTCTCGGTGCGCCACGCCTTGCAGCGGCCTGCCGCACACCAGGTCGTCCGGCAGCCTCACTGTGCTTGCTACGTTGATCGGCCACGCATCCCAGCTCCACTGCTGCTGCCGCCGGCTCTGCCCTGCCGCCGTCGCCACTGCTGCCGCCGGTCCTCGATGCAGGCAGGCATGGCTCGCTCGCCCGTGGTGGTTCTGGGTGCTGGCGGCCGCACCGGTGCAGCCTGTGTGTCCCGCTTGGAAGAGCTGGGCAAGGATGTGCGGGCGGTGGTCAGGTGAGGGGCTGCTGGGCACTTGCTGCACGAGCGGCGGCGCGGGGGCGGGAGGCGTTGCCGCCGGTTTGCGGCACTCCCTGCTGCTGAGGGAAGGCCGGCTTCCTTGCTGCTGCTGGCGTGTGCCCTTCTTAAGAAGCCTGCAATTCCTGTTTGCACTGCGTCCATGCAGGGACCCGGCTAAGTATGCAGACACGCTGGGCGGCAAGAAAGGCGTGGAGGTTGTGGCTGGAGACGTGGCAGACGTGCAGGTGGGCTGCATAGCCACTTGGCATGGCCGCAGGCGCTGACCTGCAATAGTGTGCCCGGGTTTCTCTCCCTGTGCAGACATGCAGACAGTTTACGCTTGCATGTTGAACGGCTGTGCTGTTGCTCGGCTCGCACGCTCAGCCGCAGCTTGCTTTCTGTGCACCAGCAGACACGCTCTCTGAACGTTTGTTCCTGCTCCCGCCGCAGTCGCTGCGCGGTGCGCTGAAGGGGGCATCAGGTGTCATATTTGCGGCCAGCGGCACTGGATACTGGAGCGCCAAGGGTGTGGATTATCAGGCAAGCAAATTGGCAGCGATAAAATGGCTGGTTGTGAGCCTGGGGTTGGACTGATAAGGCTGCGCATGCCTCCTGCTGAGCGATTGCAATGCTGTCTGTGGGCCGCCGAGTATGCCACTTTTGATGCATACACGGACGCACATCTCAAAGTGGCTGCCCGGCATAGCCAAGGAAAAGTATGCTGAAACAAACCAACCACACACATTGCTGCAGGGCGTGGCGAATGTGGCGGATGTGTTGAAGGAGCAGGGCGGCAGCCAGCCTGTGGTGCTCGTCTCCTCTTGCCTGGTTAGGTGAGGCTTTTATGTTATATGCACATGCAGCAGCAGCGGCAGGGAGGCAGCAGGGAGGCAGTGAGGCGTTTTCTAGCGCCCGGCCCGATGCCTCGGCTGCGTGCTGTTGCATTTGCCGCTGCGGGGCAACTGACACCCATTCCTGCCGAGCAACTGATACCCATTCCTGCTGGCTGGCCGGGCTTGCCGCAGCCCGCACAACCGCTGGCACCCCATCCGCATCATGCTGAACAACTTCCGCTGGAGCCTGATGGACTACAAATACAAGGGTGGGTTTCTTACCTTGCTGTCAAGCTTGAGCTTGCAACGTCTCTCCCATATGACGTCAGGCATGGACGAATAATGGCAATGGGGCAGGCGAGTTGCGGCTGCCACCCTCATTTTCCCACTGCAGGCGAGGAGGTGCTGCGCAAGTCTGGCCTGCCATACACAGTTGTGCGCCCGGGTGGACTGACCGACGACCCAGCCGGCCAGGCGCAGCTGGTTGTGTCGCAAGGCGACAAGTCCACCGGGCGGGTGGCACGCGCTGATGTGGCGGCGGTGGCGGTGGCGGCGCTGAGCGGTGAGCGGCTGCTTGGCTGTGGCCAAGGGCGAGGCTGGGCATGAAGGGCAATCGCCAAATATCGCTGCAGCGCCGCCGGGGGCACCGGCTTGGCAGCCTGCTGGCAGCCACCCCGCACTTGATCAGCAGCATTCTCTTGAATGAGGTGTACTTCTTCCTTGCTCACTCCTGATGCAGACTCTGCGGCCCGCGGCGTGACGCTGGAACTCACAAGCAAGCCGGCAGAGGCGGCGGGCGGCTCGCCGCCGCCGCTGGCGCAGCAGCTCAAGGGCCTGTTTGCGGGGCTGCGGGCAGATGCTGCGTGAAATTAAGTGTTATACCTTTAACTTTGTAAAGCATTTGCGATTGGTGCAAGGAGTAGGGGACAAGCACGGCCAGCGCTAGCGGGCTCGGCGGCAGCGGCCAAATTGAATGTAGGAACGCGCTGCAGCGATCCGCCATCGATATTCGACTCTACGCATCCCGCAGCTACGATCAGCTAGCTTCACAGTCCTGGCCGCCCCCTCTCTCGACCGCTTCACGACCGCTCTCGCCAGCCAGCGCCCGCCTGGCTCTGCCATGCATCTCAGCAGCGGAGCTTCACAACGATGAAAGGCAAGGGATTGCCCGGACGAGCTGCCGCCGCACTGCGTTCCGCCCGCTGCCGCCGCCGCTCACCCGCCGCTGCCGTCCCTGCTCGCCTGCAGTGGTGGCGGTGCTGCAGCCCGACGCCAGCGCACGAGAAATAGGGCAGCTGGCGGTGTGGAGCGTCACAACCGCCAAGCCGGGCAATGGAGTGGAGCTGCTGAGGGATGGGCGGGAGGACACGTATTGGCAGAGCGATGGCGCTCAGCCACACCTGGTCAACGTGCAGTTCCAGAAAAAGGTGGGTGCACAGCAGCTTGCATCTCTTCATTTGCTTATTGGCCTGGTGGCTGGAACTGTTCACGCCCGGTTGCTGGTGCGCAGGGCGGCAGGTGCTGCTTGTAGATTGCGGGGGCCGCTGAGCAATCGACATTAGCATCCCATGCCTTGCTGCTGTCCTGTTGCCCCACACCTGCAGGTCTACATGAGGCTGCTCTTCACACCGACTACAAGCTAGATGAGAGCTGCACCCCGGTATGACGGTTCCCTGCGACCCTGCCTTTCCAACTTGCTTGCAGGTCTACATGAGCGAGGTTGCCCTTTACACCGACTACAAGCTAGACGAGAGCTACACGCCTGCCCGTGTCTCAATACGCGTGGGCAACACATTCTCAGACCTGCGGGAGGTGAGCAGCGCTTGGGAGAGTGCTGTGCACATCAACCACTGCTGCCTGCAGCCCTGGCGAGTGCCGCCGGATTGTTTTCCTCGCACGTTCGAGCATGTTGGCACTCGCATGCAGTGCTGCGATCATCACATGCCCACATGTGCTCACCCACTCATCACCTTTTTTGCTGCAATGCACTGCTGCCCCCTCCAGGTGCGGTGCATCGACCTGCAAGAGCCGCAGGGCTGGGTGGTGGTGCCCCTGCCGCCAGAAGACAACCCCGAGTAAGCTACTCGGTCGAGGCTGCTTGCAACATGCTGGCTGGGTCCGTCTGTCGAATACTGATGGGTCGATCTGTCGAAGCCCGCTGTGCAGCTGAGCGTCGCTGTGCCCTGCCCGGCTCTTCGCTCGGCACAGCCAGCATAAACATTCGTCCTCCCTCGCTTTGTTGGCAGGGCATACCTCAGGGGCTTTCTGCTGCAAGTGGCGGTGCTGGCCAACCACCAGAATGGGCGGGACACGCACATTCGCCAGGTGAGCATTGATTGTGTTATGGGCGGAACTGCTTCTTAGTTGGCTTGCATGGTGGAGCAAGCAAGAGAGCGGCAACTGGCTGCGCCTGCCGTGTTGCGCCCTGCGTAGCCGCTGCGTGATGTGCTGGAAGTATTGCCCCGCCGCTGAGGTGCTGCAGCCGGCCTGCGCTTCAATGTGCGCTGCTCAAGCCATCCTGGATTCGTTCTTACCGACTGTTCTGACGACCCATGCAGGTCCGCGTGTTTGGCCCACGCACCGACCCGCTGCGGACGTTGGGGCACGAGGTGGCCTTCACCAGCCCGCAGTTTGGCGAGTTCTCGGCGTGTCGATGACCGGAGGGCCTGTACCAACTGTAAAATAGCGCACGTTTTTAATGCAGCTACAGTGTCAAGAGCAGGCGAAGCAAGCAGGAGGGCTGTGCAGCTCTACGGCGGCTCACAGCGGCGGCAGCAGGGGCATCATGCCCACAGTGGTTTGCGGGGCTCGGCGGCCTCTGCTTGCAACTTGAATCGTCTCTGATCACCGTGGAAGCCTGCGTTGGCGCTTCTAGGCGTGCAACCTCCCTGCTACAGCCGCGTGGTGTCGCTGCTTATCTCGAAGGCCCTTGCTCACTCCGATCACCCATGGCCGCGTTTCAGGTGCGGACGCTCCACGTCTCAGTGCCCTTGCGCACTTGCGGGCGCAGCTAAAACTCGGCTCGCCGCCTGCAGCGCCCTGTTGCAAGCATTGGCTGTTGCTACGTATTGTAGCCGAGATGGGTGTTGTCTTGGAGAGCCGCCCGCCCCGCCCGACTTGCCCCTCCTGTCGCCGCCGCCGCCGCTCACCCAGTGGCAGCCGCCTCTGCCCCGCCCATTGTGTTCGTCTGCAGGAGACTCAGTGGCGCGTCAACCTCGAATTCCTGCGGGCCACGCAGTCCGGCCGCGGGCGGTGCATCCGGTTCAACCACTCCCCGGAGACCCTGCCGCCGCAGCTGGCCGGCCGGCTGCACCCGGTATGTTCTGCTGCTGCTCTGTTTGTGTGCACCTGGCCCAGCAACGCAAGCTCTTCAGTCCAGCCCTGTGGAGGCATTAGCAAAGATCTTGCCACACCCCTTCCGCCTTGCAGGGGTTCTGGGGCGCATTTGTCGAGGATGCAGGCCGGCTGAGCCAGCGGCACCCGTATGTGCAGAAGCCAGGTGCGTTCGCAGGCGGGGTGGGCATAGCACGGGGCTGGCGGCAGGTGCCTGCTAGCGTTTGCCGTCCTGCTGTAGCATAGGGGCCTCACTGCACTGCAGCCTCCTGCCTGCCCCTCTGCTTGCAGGCGCCAAGGACATGTGCACTTGGGCGGCCTGCTTTGGGCTGGGCGCAGTAGTCGGGCTGTTCTGCATCAATCCCGACGCAGGTGTGCATTGCCGGATTTGGGGTGATAGTTGCAGCAAGCTGCGCGGGATGCTTTGCGCTGCCACAGCCCCTGCACGCCACGTCAACCCTGAACCAATCTGGGCGACGTATGCAGGTTGCCATTGCGCATTTCTGCCCCTGCCCAACTTGTTAAGCTCCTCCTCCCTGCTCTCTTCTGCCAGGCGACTATGGCATGTGGGAGGGCGAGGCGCGGCAGCTGGTGGACCGCTGGGCCCCCAGCTTTGCACAGGCCGGCTGCCAGCTGTCGCTGCAGCGCAGGTGCGTGCTGTGGAGTCTGCTGCACTTGCACGGTCTGCCATCGTTGCACTTGCGGCGGCTTGCGGGAGCAGCGAAGAGCTCGCTGCCACAGTAACTGTGGCTGCCCTGCTTGCAGACTTGCAACCAGCTTTTTGATCATCTGCATCCCTGCCTGCCCTTGCAGCCGCGACTACTGGCTGCAAATCGACATTACCCCCGGCCCGCCGCCGGCCCAACCCATCGCGCCGCCGCTTCCCACGGCGGTGGCCGAGTGGCAGCAGGCGGCTGCGGCGGGTGCACCGCCGGTGCAGCAGCAGGTGGCGGGCGCGTTGCCGCCTCCGCCGCCTGTGCAGGACGGCGGCAAGCCTGGCAAGCTGGAGAGCTCTGCGCCTGTGTGAAGGCCGGGCATGCCGGCCAGCTGTTGCGAGGCCTGCAGGCAGCAGCAGCTCTCCCCTTTGCCTCATTGACTACATGCCACCAGCTTGCAACAGCAACATGTAGCAGCTGATGACCACTGACCTGGCGCATGTTTTGAACCGGCTTTGTATCGATGGCGCGGTTTAGCCTTGCCGCCAATTCATTTGCTTAACTGAAACACGCGGTTGACGCCACCATTATGCCTCCGGTCCCTGCCGGCGATGCGGGCCAGCCTGGCCTGCGCACCCGCACTGGTGGGTGGCTGCCTGTAACTCACATGACAGCCACTGAGCAGGACAGAGCTTCCAGCCCGGCTTGCATTGCTGCAGAAGGCTTGAGTGGCGTGCCCATCTGTCCCTTGATGCCGCCGTCTGCCCCGAGCTGTCGGCGCCGGGGCTCCCTGCAGCCGCGCGGCCGCCTTGCAAGCGTTCATGTGATTGGACCTAGCTCAATTGGGGGTCGCAGGGCACTCTGCTAGCTCGGCCGACCGCGCCCGAATAAAGTGCGGGCTCCCCGTCATCTTCCCGCTCCCCATGAGGGGGTGGCATTAGGCAGCCAAACACGTTTGTGCACATGAGCAGATAGACATGGCGGGCCTGAGCGTCTGTGGGCGCGACTTTGCGGCCCCGGTGTCTGCAGCCCTGCAGCTGCTGCTGGGCACCCTGGCGGCGCTGTGCGTCCTGCTGGTACTCCGGCGGCATGCGGGGAACGCCGCGGCATTGCCCTACTATCGCCGCCTCCACGCTGCCGTCCCCGCGGCTGCCGCCCTAGCTCCGTCAGACAGCACGGCGTACGCCGACCTCGCCGCTGCACACGCGCTGCTGGAAGCCTGGCCGCAGGACAAGCCCCGCGCCTGCATCACAATCCTGGCTCGCAACTCCGATTTGGAGGGCGTGCTGCACAGCGTGGGCCAGCTGGAGCGGCGCTTCAACGCCCGATCCAGCGCACGCTATCCGTACTGGTGGGTAGAGGGTGGGGGTGGGGTTGCATGCGGATGGCGCAACCGGGCTGGGTGTACGGCAGCTTGCATGCATTGTGCATTGCTGCAGCAGAGGGGGGAGGGCTGCCGCTGCCGTGCGGGAGGGAGGTTGTGCGGGGAGTCTGCTGGGCACATGGGCGGGAAAGCCCTTGCAAACCTTGCATGCCAAACCATGCATGCCAACGCCTAGCTCTTGCCATCCACCTGTCTTGCCATGCAGCTACCTGAACGACAGGCCGTTCAATGCAGCATTCCGGCAAGCCGTGGCCGCTGCCACACAGGCACCCGTGCTGTTTGGCACAGTGCCCGCTGAACACTGGTGAGCGCAGGCTTGCAAGCAAGGCAGGCAACGACCCGGCTTGCATGAGTGCCGTGCATACATCGCTGGCTCTGCGTCAGCGGCTACTCAGCAACCAGCACGTGCATTATCCTCCGCTGCGCTCCCTGCCATCGTATTCACTGCCGCTGATGCCCCATTCGCTGCCGCTGCTGCTGTGCAGGTCATATCCTCCGCACATCAACAGCACGCGAGCGGCTGAGCTGCGGGAAGAAGCACGGGAGCGCATGCCTTACGGCGGCAGCGAAAGCTACCGCTTTATGTGCAGGTAAGACTCATCAAGATGTGCATCAACTGCATTTAGCAACGCGTGCTGTTCTGCAGCCAGGGCTGGGCAGCTGTCACCAAGAGCTGCCTCCCAATGTGCAGGTGGGTGGTTGACTCGCCTGCCTATTGTGAGGAGCGATCTGCCGCCCCTCCTCACTCAATGCAGGTACTTTTCGGGGTTTTTCTTCGACCACCCCCTGCTGGCGGGCTTTGACTGGTACTGGCGGGTCGAGCCTGAGGTCGACTTCATGTGCCAGGCAAGCGCAGAGCAGTCATGCAGAGCAGTCGTGCTGCATGAGCTGTCTGCGAGCGAGGGGTGAGGCTGCTGTCTCCAGCCGCCAACGCACAGTTGTTGTGTCCGCACGGGCTTGGCACGGGCTTGCCACGGCCGTGCCGGTGGGAGGGCCGGCCTGGCGGTGCAGCCGCCGTGCCTGCTACCTCATCTTGCACCAGTGCTGTGCATGCCATGCTGTGCATGACACGCTGTGCTAAGCATGACGTGCCCTGCAGATTGAGGAGGACCCCTTCAGGGCCATGGCAGCAACCAACCAGAGCCTGGCCTGGACCATCGTGGTGCGCGTTGGGGGTGTCAGTTGGTGTGATGCAGATGGCAAATGCGTGCAATGTACTGCTCTGGGAGCGAAGGGGCACCCAGCGGATGCATGCACGGTGGGGCTTGCTGTGCACGGTCCCTGATGAGCACTACCGATTGCTGGTCTCATTTCCCCATGCAGATGAGTGAGGTGCCTGAGACAATCCCCAGCTTGTGGCCCACGGTGCAGCAGTGGCTGGCCAGCAATCCCCAGCACCTGGCTCCCGGCAGCTTGCTGCCCGCCTTTTTGGATGGACCAATCGACGATGGCGCACCGGCGTTTGCCCTGCCATTTGTGGGGCGGCAGCGTCAGCAAGGGCAGCCAGCCGGCAGGCGCAGCAGCGGTCTCGCCAGTGGCGGCAGCGGCAGCAGCAGCGGTAGGGAGGGAGGCAGCAGCAGCAGCAGCAGCAGCAGCAGCAGCAGCAGCAGCAGCAGCAGCAGCAGCAGCAGCAGCAGCTGCGAAGGCGGCAAGGCGCCCAATGTGCCGGCGCTGTACTTAGAGCGCGGGTACACTGGCTGCCACTTTTGGTGAGGCGTTGTTTGGTGGGGCGTGCAGGATGCGGCAATCCAAGCACTGTGGCAAGCAGTTTTGTTGCATACGTCAACAGCTTCGAAATGGGCACCTCTGCGCAGGGACAACTCTGACGCTTGCTGCACTTCGAAGTTTGCTGCAGCAATCCACCAGCACTTGACTTGCTTCGAGTTTGCTGGTGTTGCTCCTCCCTGCCACCCTGCTGCCTGCAGGAGCAACTTTGAGATTGGGCGGCTGGCCTTCTTCCGCAGCAAGGCCTACCGCTCCTTCTTTGAGCACCTGGAGGCGGCGGGCGGCTTCTTCTATGAGCGGTGAGCAGCTCTGAAATTTTATCATTGCAGGAGAGTGTGTCTGGGAGGCTGGCCAACCGCTATTCTTGGTAGCGCATGGGAGGGGAAGCGGAAGGCGTTGCTTTGCTGATGCGGGGCTGTCCCTCCGGCCCTCCTGCCTGCAGCTGGGGTGACGCTCCGGTGCACACGCTCGCGGCGGCAGTGCTGCTGGATCGCTCGCAGGTGTGCGGGCCTGGACAGCATCATGGCTAGCATGTGCCTCAATGCAATGCCACGTGCACGTTCTTTTGGAGCTGGTTTCACCGCCTTGATAGTTGATTCCAGCCCATTGGTCAGTTCCACCCCAGCCTGGCTCGTGCGACCATACCTGCACTGCATGCTACAGGATTTGCCGCTGATTTGCTGCTGATTTGCCGCCGGCGCTGCCCTGTGCCTGCTGTGCCTGCTGTGCAGATCCGCTGGGCGAAAGACATTGGCTATCACCATGGCAGCTGGTCGCATTGGTGAGCGTGCGAAGTGCTGCCGGGCAGGGGTTGCTGGGGCTGCATTCCAACGTAGACGTAAGCGGGCGTGGCGGCAACACAGAACTTCCAAGCTCTCTGCGGCCCTGGAGGGACCGGCAGGCGCCGCTCTGCAAACCAACCAAATCTCAACCTCGCACTCACCGCACACCCCACTGCCACAGCCCTCTCGAGCCCGAGGCGCGGCCGCGCTGCGACTGCAACCCGCACTGGGACGTGGTGCCGGGGGACCAGCCCTCCTGCCAGCTGAACTTCCTCACCCGCCTCGCTGCACTGGAGCGCCGCAGCGCGCTGGCTAAGCCGCTCGCTGAGCGGCGCCAGTAGCAGCCAAGCCTGCCGGCCATGCTGCGGCGTATCTTGTGCCTGCGGCTGTGTATCCCTGTTTTGTGCCGGCGCCGCTGAGGCGCACCGGCTAGTTAGCAAGCCTTGCCCCAACTGATCAACCTGAAACACCTCCACAACGAATTGCACCGCGCTGTGTTTTGCATGCATTGAAAATAAGTATCTGCCTACTGTCTCCTGTGGCTGCTGTTATCCTGCTGCCCCTGCTTTGGCACTATCTTGCACATGGCACTGCCCAACCCGTGGATATTCTGGCCTCATCTACAGTCTGAAATTTTGCAAGCCATGCAACCGCAGAGTTGCCTGCCCTTTTGCTGGCCTCCCTCAAACCGCATGTCCAGTATATTGCTGCATACGTACTGCCCAGCATACTCTGTGTTCTTCTGCTCGTCAGTACCGAAGCACTCACTCAGTGCACCGCTGTAACCAATCGCCCTGAACCAAAACACCGCCACATGCTTACGCTCAACACCTAGGTGGCTGCCCAAGGTCCTCATGCATGCTGTGCCGCCTGGCACTTCCTGATTGCCTTCTGAAGTCACGCAGGTTTGCGTACACATAACAGACAGGACAATCATGCATGCAGGTTCTAAGCAGGTTTGGCTAACGAGAATTGCTACGTCCTGCCTCCCATTGGGGGCGAGGCGTATTCAGAGGGCATAGATGCGCGCCTTGCTCTCCACCAGCCGGCTGCACACTGGGCATTTCTGAAGGCGGTCGGCACAATCACTGCAGTAGCCCCAATGGCAGCATGGCATCAGGCCCATTGTGCGCGGCCGTGCCGTGCAGATCATGCACAGGCTCTGCTCCTCCTGCTGCTCCTGCTGCGCCACCAGCTGCGCCTGCTGAGCCGCCAGCTGAGCCTGCTGCGCCGCCAACTGAGCCCGCTGCGTCGCCAGCTGCGCCTCCAGCTCTGCCTGCTGAGCCCGCTGCGCCGCCACCGCTGCCTGGGCAGCTGCTGCATGCGCCGCCATGGCGTCCAGCAGCAGCTGTGCGGCTCGTGACACGGCAGCCGCCTCGCTGTCTGAGCCACTAGGAGGCCGCTGCTGCAGCAGCTGGGCAGCCAGCTGGCCTTTGCTGTCCACCGCAAGCGGATCGCAACCGGCAGCCAGCAGCATCTTGATGACAGCTGCCATGCTCTGCGCGCTGCCGCATTCTGCTACGCGGTGCAGCAGCGTCTTGCCCCTGCTGCTGACCTGCCGCACGTCTGCCCCTGCTGCCACCAGCGCCTCCACAGTGCCCTGTGCCGCTGCCTTGCTGGGGATCAGCACCGCATAATCCAGAGGCCTCCAGCGTCCCTCATTGGCTGCAGTGGCGCTCGCTCCTGCTGCCACCAGAGTATCCACAACCGCTGCCACCTCACAGCCGCGCCAAAACTGCAGGCTGCGAGACCGCAGGAACTGCTCCAGCGGCAGGACGCCCGTGCGGTGGTGGGCGGCTGTCACAGATGCCCCTGCCCTGACAAGCAGCTTGAGGGCAACCAGGCACGCATCTGCATGCGTATTGTCCATCGCCGCCCAGAGTGCTGCATTGAGCTGCTGCTGCTGTTTCTGTGCAGGCAGCCCACTGCTGCTCAGCTGAGCCACAGCGGCAGCCATCGCTGTATATGACTCCCGGCTGGCACTGTTGTCCCGGACTGCCTGGCTGAGCGACACTGGGCCGTGGTCTGCCTGCTTGGCGCGCAGCTGCTGGGGCTGCTGCTTCTGCTGCTGCTGCTGCTGCTGCTGAGGCGGCGGCGGCGGCAGCGGTGGAGGAGCAGAAGGAGGCAGCGGCGGCGGCGGCGGCGGTGGAGGAGGATGAGAAGGAGGCAGAGGCGGCTGCCAAGCTGCCGCAGAGGAGACAGCACCCTGCTTGCCATGTGCTGGCGGCCCCATCACCGCCGGCTGCCGCACCTGCTGCNTGCCAGCCATACCCCGCCGCCGCTGCTGCAGCAGTCGCTGAGGAGGCAGCATTCTCCCTGCAGTGTGTCACAGCCGGCTGCTGCTGCTGCTTCTGCTGCCGCCGCCCAGCCGCTGTTGCCGCAGGAGGCGGAGCAGCCGGCCCCCACAGCAGCGTTTGCTGTCCTGCTGGCTGCTGCTCGGGTGCTGGCCACGCCCGAGTCCAAGCTAGGCTGCTGCCTTGCTGCCACGCAGTCGAGCCATGCGTCACCTTGTCCAGTTCAAGGCTGCCACCAGGCACCTTGTGTATGCACAGCTCACGCTGGTCTGGCGGCAGCGCTAGCGCCGCACTGCGCGCTGCGCTGGGCCCTGCGCGGCTGCCCAGCTGTTGCAGCGCAGGCGGAGGTGCTGCGGGGCGCGCCGCCGGGGCAAGCTCCTCACGCTGGCGCTTCCTCTGCCAATTCTCCTGCCGCCGCTGCTGCTGATCCATCTGATGCTGCTGCTGCTGCCTTCGCCGCTGCTGCTGCTGCTGCTGATGATCCATCTGCTGCTGCTGGTGGCGTGCTGGTTGGGGCAGCCGTGGTGCCAGCACCACCTGTGGCCGCCTCGACTGTTGATCTCGGGTGGCCTGGTAGTGGTGATGCGGCGGATGGGGAACGACTGAGTCGGCCTAAATCGTGTATGAATGCTTGCCTGAATTGAACAGCCACAGCAGGCATGCAAGGTCAGGACGCCGCCACGGCATGGAAGCTCAGATCAAGGCAGGAGCGGGAGCAACCGAGTGCCGCCGGCGCAAAGCAGGCAAGCACCCACCTCCAGCCTGGATGGCAATGGGCTCCCAGCTCACGCAGGACGGTCAGAAGGGGATGTGTAGCGGAAATTAGCACCTGCTGGAGGCTACAGGGCAGAGGAAGCGGTCGCACAGCGGCAGACGGCAGAGTGGGTTGCTGGCGGCGGCAGCGGCGGCGGCGGCGCTTAGGGCGGGTGGCTGCCTGCCGGCCCACCCAGCCACAGGTGCGGCCAGGCGACTCGTTCCAAACCAGCCAGCGGGCTTCTGGCTCTCACCAGCGGTCGTGGGCTGGCCCGGCCGGCCTCTGTTTGCTGTGAGCGGCCCTTGAGAGCGTGAGGACTCAGCCTGAGGGTGCGTCAGAGACAGGACGGATTGATCAGCGAGGCCTGGATTCAAATAGCTGCGCCGCCGCCATCCTGCTGCCGCTGCCGCTGTCGCCGCCGGCATGCTGCTCGCATTGCAATCATGTGCTTCGATGGCGCTGGACATTCTCTGCTCGCCCGGTGCGGCTCTAGCCTCAACATGTGCTCGGCGCCAGTAGGAAGTTGAGCAGGCATACCTCGGCGCAACCCGCCGCCTGCTGCTGGATGCACCGCTGCGACACCTCCTGCCTACCCCCAGCCGAGCATGGTCATGGTGAAAACGCTGGACATGAGAGCACTTGTTTTCATGGGCATACCAAAGGGCCAAGAAACAGACATGCCTACCAGAGCACGCTCATGACAGGTGCACCGGGACGTCGCCATCCACGAGGCGGCGGCAGATGGGGCACGAGGCAAAGCCCGCAGCGCAAGCGCCGCAGAAGGCAAAATGGCCGCAGGGCATGAGCGCGGTGGTGCGCGGGCGCTGCAGGCACACCACACACGTCTGCAGGGCGTCGTGCTGGGCCTTGAGCTCTGCTGCTGCCTCACGGTCGGCCACTGCCCGGGCGGCCATGCCGTGCATCAGCAAATCAGCTGCATCCTCCAGCGGGTGGGCAGGGTTGCAGTCCAGCAGTTGGTAAGCCAACCTGCCGTCTGCATCGACAGCCAGTGCATCGCAGCCGGCAGCCAGCAGCGCTCGGATGCCAGCCGCCAGCCCCTCCTGGCTGGTGCAGTGCGCTGCCGCCTGGTGCAGCAGTGTGCGCTGCAGGCCGTCTGTCTGGTGCACGTCCGCGCCCGCAGCTATCAGGGCCGCAATTGCACCGCGCACAGCAGGTGCACCCTGCAGTCGCACTGCAGCTTGCAGCGGGGACATGTCCCCGGCAGCAGATGCAGTGGCATCGGCTCCGGCCTTGACCAGGACCTGCACAAGATTGGCTGTCTGCTGCTCGCTCCACACTGCTGCTGGCATGTGCTGCAGGAAGTACACCAGTAGGCTGCAGCCGCTGCTGTTCACTGCCGCAGCAGAGGCCCCTGCGTGCAGCAGCATCTCCATGACAGCTGTGCAGGCCGCAGGGCTGCCGTTGTGCACTGCACTGAACAGAGCTGCGTCCAACTGCTGCTGCCAAGTTGCAGCCGACTGTCCGCTGGCCTCTAGCTGCCCCAACGCAGTGGCCACAGCCGCCACAGCCTCCCATTTGTTGCTGCTTGCCAGCACCGCCTGGCTGAGCGCCAGCAGGCGCGAGGGGCCCGCCTGCACAGCCGCGTTTCAGCGCTTGTTTGCACGGACCGCTTGCACACCGCGCTCTGTGCAGGGTGGCACAGCCGCGCATGCCTGCACAGCCACATCGCTGCACTTCGTTGGCCGGCCCGCTGCTGCCACTGGCGCTGCACTAGCTGTGCAGCCCTCAAGCCGCTGCCGCTTGGCGTCGGTGCAGGGCCCCCGTGCAGGGGATTGGGCACTGCCCGGCACAGCGGGCTTGCCGCCGCTGCTGCCATCCGCGCTGCCGGCGCCAGCCTGCCAGCGGGGCCGCAACGCTTCAGGGTTCTTGGCCAGGCAGCTGGAGCAGACTGTTATTGCCTCGCTGTTGTCGCAAAACTGCGGCCGAGAGGGGTGCATGCACAGATCAACGCTGAGTAGGCATCGGTATCGCAACCATGGTGAGCGATCCGCGCACGCCAGATACGCAGCACCCAGCCCGCCTGCAGCACCTCAAGCAGCCGTGTTCTCACCTCGGCTGCTACCAGTTGCCCGCACCCGGGCAGCTGCTTCATGCACAGCTTGCAAT
Source organism: Chlorella ohadii (assembly GCA_025026875.1). NCBI lineage: Eukaryota > Viridiplantae > Chlorophyta > Trebouxiophyceae > Chlorellales > Chlorellaceae > Chlorella > Chlorella ohadii. The sequence goes on from JADXDR010000079.1 coordinate 234,039, forward strand.
GTTGGTCAGCCGGCGCAGGGCCAAAGCCGCCCTGGCCGTGCTCAGCATCCAAATCATCCACCACCATGTCCTGCTCGTCAAACAGCACAAAGCAGGTCGTTCTTCTTGACCGTCATGGAGGCTCCATGCTGGCATGCCGGGCCACAGCAGGCGGTGGGAGTACAGCAACTTGCTCCGGGAGCACATACAAGCATCACCTCAGCCTCCGCCACAAGCAGACCCAGCTCACCGCAAACGGGTCTTCACAGTCATCATCACGTGACAAACCAAGCGGCACGGGCTGCTTGGGTGCAGGGTGCTCGCTTGCCTTGACACCTGCGGTGGCGGCGGCGGCGTTCAACTCAGCCGCCCGACGGTCAGCGGCAGCGGCGGCGGCTGACGATCGTGCTGCTCTGCAGGCTCGGCACTTGGGCAACGCGTCCCCACGCTCACCCTGGCCTGGGATTGCCACAGCGCGGCCCTGAGTGGCCATCTCGACTTGGCGCCTGCAGCTGGCGGGTGCCCCTGATGACGTGCTGCAGACGAGGAAGCAGTTGGTCACGAGCGGAGAGCTGAAGGGTGCACAGCCGCCGCGCATGGGTAGCACCGCCCGTCGCTGCCGCTGTGCGGCATTGGAGCCGACGAGCCTGAGGTGCTCAACGCAACAGGCAACCACGCGCTGCCCTGCTGCTGTGCCATTAGGAAGTGGAGCAGACACCCTGCTGTGCTGCCACCCTCCGCCAGCTGCCACTCGCATCACCGCCTCGCACCTGCCCGTTCGCCCCACTGCTCATGCCCGGGGCATCACAAGATCACACGATCACAGAAAAACAAATTGCAGGATACACATCACACTGCAAATCATCTAAGTTACGGAGCAGACTCACGGAGGACAGACCACAGCACAGGGACTGATACTAGCTGGCGGCAGGCAGCGGGACGGTCTCTGCTGCAGCTGCCGCGCCGGAAGGCACACGGCACACGCCTGCAGGCCCTCATGTTGGGTGCAGAGCGTTGCCGAGCCAGCGAATCACCACTGCCAAATCCGCAGCTGCAGCGCCATGCCGCCTGCATGCCGAAGGCGGTCTGCGTGGGTCAGGGTGCAGAAGGAGAGTTCACAAGTCAGCACAACTAATGAGCGCTCGTATGGGAAGCGATGCTGGCGGCAACTCACAGAGTGTGGCCAAGCACAAGCCATGCGGCGCAGCATAGCAAGCCGCTGCGACACCCCCAGTCAGAGGCATCCTTGTTGTGCCCGTGCAGCTGCCATGCGCTGTGTGGGGCTCCCTCCTGGCGCTCACCTGCCATCTGGGCGGGGCGCCAGCGCTTGAAAAGGACAGCTCAGGCCTCCTCATCCTTGCGTCTGTTGGCCCTGCTGCCCATCTTGTCCTCAAGCGCCTGGATCCGGGCCTCCAGCTGCTGCATGGCCGCCTGCCGCTGCTGGGCCTCCGCCCGCGCCTGCTGCGCCTGCTGCAGCAGCAGCGCCGCCAGCAGCGTGGTGGGTGATGGCAGCGTGGGCTGCGCCGAGCGCTGCCGGCCCTGCCGCTGCGCCAGGTAGGCAATGTCCTGGTATCCACGCCACAGCACCAAGAAGAGCACGAGCGCTGCCATGTCGCCCACAAAGTAGCCCAGAGTCAAAGCATAGAACTGATCCATGTCTATGTCAGCCCAGAAGCTAGCCCAGAGGCTGTCGAGCGCTGCGATAGGCTGGCCGCGCGGGCGGCGAGAGGGCTGGCGGGAGG
>JADXDR010000079.1:235802-253210 GCA_025026875.1 Chlorella ohadii
CTGGCCGGCTGCACACGGCAGGGCGCCAGGGCCAGGGCCAGCATGGCTGGCGGGGCTGTGGCTGGGGGGCGGCAGCAGCTGGTGCAGGCGCKGTAGGGGCCTGCGGCTGGTGGAGCCACTGCACTCTAGTCTACAAGTCGAGGCGGTGTGCTGCAGGGCGATCCGAGGTTCCAAACAGCCAGGCCAGTCAAATGGGCCTGCCCGCCGCCCATGCACGGCCGCCGCAGGTGCAGGCTCCCCCTCTGCCCACCCATCCTGTCTCACTGTGCGCTTGATGCCATGCGTTGCTGACAGCAGCAGTGGCGTTGCGGAAGCGCTGGATGTGAGCAGTGCTCCCCATGTGGCTGCTCCACGTGGTTACACCTGGCTGCACTGACCAATGCAAAACGCAACACAACAAGAGCCGGCGCTGGGCAAGCAGCTGCTCACACATCGGCTTTTAACTGGCCATGAAAGTCTTGGCCGTCAGAGGACGTGCAGCACGACAAGCAATGATTGCAAACATTAGTGGGCTATGCATAGTTCGGAAGGACAGACTCAAAAAAGTGGGAAGTTGACGAGGGGGCGCACAGGGATGAACAGCTGCTGCTGCAAGCACCCACTTCGCAATCAATGCTGGTCAAGAGCTGCTGCTGTCGCCTGGCGCCGTAGCAGTACCCGCCGCCGCGCCGGCGCCCTGGCCGGAGAGAGGATCACGCCAATAGTCCCGCAGCCGAAGCTCCCCAGTGTCTGCGTCCTGGCCCCAACGAATGTGGTACAGGTGGCCCGCTGCAGGGATACAGGGGAGCAATGCGCAAAAGGAACGTCAGCATGGGCACTTGCAGGGGAGCCATTGTGTGCCCTTCTTAAAAGGCAACACAACTCGCAGCAGCAGCAGCGGCAGCAGCAGCYGCAGCAGCAGCAGCGGCGGCAGCGGCGGCCGCCGCCAGCAGCGGCGGAGGCAGCAGCCGCCATGCATACATATCAGCAGCAGCACCAGCAGAGTGCGGCATCCAACACCATGCACCCTGCGAACCAAGTGCATGCATGCCGCCACACCTGGTGTCTGAATGAAGTCGGCTCCGATGGGCACCTGCGCAAGTTGTGAACAAGCAAACGCTACACGTCAACCTGTGCTGTGGGAGTACCTTCTCCTGCGTGCTGCATCGAGCTCAACTCAACCGCTACAGACGCACAGCTGCAACTTGTTACAACCTGAAACCAGTCCGCCCAGAACAGCATCCACCCGCCGCAAGCTGCTACTCTGAAGCAGCGGCGGCCTGTCGCCGGCCAGCGCACCTGCACCGTCAGGCCCTCCTCAGCGATCGTCAGCGCCTCATGCCGCCCCTCCAGTTGCGCATGCTCCAGCTCGGCCTGTTCAATACAGGGGTTGGATGTGGGGTAAGGCGGGTGGCTGGGTGGGTAGCAGGCTGAGGCGTGTGTTGGGCACCGCCGCTGATACAACTCAAACGCCCCGTTGTGCACAGTGCAGTGGGTGACGCATGCCACAAGCGCACCTTGCGAGCAACGGTCAGGAACACTTCCTCGAGGGGCGTCAGCCGCAGCTGCACGTCCGCCACGCCCAGTGCGCCCTGGTGGGCCTGCGGGGCAGGCGCAGGGCAGGCAGGGAGCGGCGGCATGATGCAGAGGCATGATGTGCACCACCGTCCGGTGCAGGTGCCAAGTGGAACTGCACAGCTCTTCTCGCACGTGCACACAAGCTGATGGAAATACGCCCCCTTCCGACAGCTTTGCCTGCCGTTGCCGCTGGGCTGCTTGTCCCCTCGCAAGGACAGCACGACCTCGCACGAACAACCCTGCCCAACTTGCCTTGATGTGGGCAAACAGCGCTGGCAGGCGGTCCTCATGCTCGTAGGGAACCAAGAAGTGCACATAGTCCAGGCTCTCGTCAACTGCGAGGGTGAACGAGCACAGCCAGAGAGGCAAAGTGGGTATTGGGCAAGTGCATTGGCAGTGCGCACACCAGCTGGTACCTTGCAGCACGAGCAGCCTCGGGAGCGGACGCTTTTCTGCCTCCTTGATCCTGCAGCCGCACCCACCTGGTTTAATGCCCAGCTGCTGCAGGAAAAGCGCCCGTATGCCAGCCGCCTGCCGAGCAGCCACGGGGTCCCGCTGCTGAGCCTGCTCTGCAGGCTCGCCGCTCGCGCTGCGCCCGCTGTGGTTGCTGGCACCGCGCTGCGGCGGCGCAGCGGGGTGCAGGCCGGGCTGCACGGCGAGCGGTGCGGGCTGGATCTCTGAATCCTCCTGGCGCAGACCGGCGCCTGCCAACCCGCTGCTGCTGAAGGCTGAGCGGCCACCTGCACTGCTGCCCCCATCGCTGCCTGCCCCCAGGGGTGTGCCATCGCCCAGGGGTGTGAAACTGCCTCCGCTGCTGCCCTGCACGCGGATCGACACGCGGTAGCCGCTGCCGAAGCGGGCCTTGAGGCGGAGGGAGGTGCCCAGGCAGCGCAGGCGGCCGCGAGCCATGATGCCAATCCTGCACAGATGAGAGCAGGCGGGTGGGTGGATAAATGCAGCAGTGCGGTGGCCAGCTTCAGCGCAAAGCTGGGCAGCTGCAGGTGGCGGCTGGCCGGTGTACACGGAGAGGCGCTGTGATTTGTGCAGCCATTCACAACACTCCACCCTGCTGCATCTCTTGCCCAGCCCACCTGCCCCCCAGGATGTCGGCCTCCTCCATGCTGTGCGTGGTGAGGACCACAGCATGCTGCAGCCGCCACACACACTCTCCCGTCCACCAACAAGCACCCACCCACCTGTCCCCCAGTATGTCGGCCTCCTCCATGCTGTGCGTGGTGAGGACCACAGCGCGGCCTCGCTTCACGCGATCAACCAGGTCCCACAGGTGCCGCCTGCGGTGGAATGTTCAACAATATTGTTGATTAGTTAATGTCAGCGCTGCATGGAAGGGTCTGCCTGCAGCCCGCCAGCAAGGCGATGCGAATGGCAGGCCATGCATATTGATGCTGCAACTGCGGGCGGCGCGTGGGGAGCACGCACTGTGTGCACCGCACCAAAGCCGCAGGCTGCCTGCCTGCACCACAGCTGCAAAGCAGCGCACCTGGAAATGGGATCAAGCCCCGTGGTCGGCTCGTCGAGGTGGACTACCTGTGCAGGCAAGCAAGGGAGGGAGCAGCAGTGGCAGCAATGCAAGGGGAGAGCTCCCAGGCTGTGGTGCAGCACCCGCAGCGGCGCAACACAGCAGTGGCGTACACTTGAGGCTTGCACTCACCTGCGGGTCGCCCAGCAGCGCAATGGCCACGCTCAGCCGCCGCTTCATGCCTCCAGAGTAGGACCCCGCCCGCACACCAGCTGCCTCGGTTAGCTTCACGTCTTCCAGCAGGCGGGCGGCCTCGCCGGCGAGCTCGCTGGCGGGCAGGCCTGCGGGCAAGAGCGGTTTGTGGGCAAGCAGACAGAGGGCATCAGAGAACTTGTCATGCAACTGAAGGAGAAGTGGCCCTGCACGAGGCAGCCAGGGCGACTGCTTCTGAACCTATGGCTGGTTGTGCCAGGGGGGCTGGATTGCAAGCGCTTGAACAGCCCACCCAGTGCCGACAGCCAGCTGGAACGCTGGCGTTCTCCTCCAGCCCACCTTTGATGGCCCCGAACAGCAGCAGGTGCTCGCGGCCCGTCAGCTGCTCCCATAGCACATCAAACTGCGGCGGCGGGAGTGGGCACGGGAGCAGCAAGCTGCAATCACACGAGTTCACCCGCATGTTGGTCCAGAGCTCCCGGTTTACTGCATGCCCATCAGCAACCTCTGCACAAGCAGGCGCATTCAACCTCCACGGCCCGGGCAAGCAGGCAACAGCAGCGCATCTCACCTGCGGGCACACGCCCATGAGCGGGCGCACTCGGTCCATGCCTCCGGCGCTGGCAATGCTGGTGCCGCACACCAGCGCATCGCCTGCACAGTGTGGATGCGCCATGTGGACTGTAGGCTTGCAATCGCTTATGCATCCAGGTACGCCGCACAGCACGGCTTGTTCTACCAAGCCCGCAAACAAAGTGCAGCACATGCCGCCTTGCAAACCTCACCTCCGGAGAATGGCAGCACTCCAGTCAGGCAGTTGATGGTTGTGGACTTGCCGGCGCCGTTGGGTCCCAGCAAGCAGAAGCATTCGCCTGCAATGTAAAAGCAGGGCAGCTCAGCATTGGGCACAGCGCTCGTTGCCCCCGACGCAAGGTGCGCGGCAGGCATCCGGCTGTGCTGATGCAGGCATAAACCTGCAACAAGCTGCAAGTGCAGCTCTCACAAACATGTAGGGCCTGCCCACCTTGGTGCACACCCAGCCAGTTGCCGCGCACAGCCACGAATGGTTTGCGGCGTCGCAGCAGGCCGCCTCGCTGTGAACGAGCAAAGGGACGGGACCGTGAGCAGGATGGATCAGCGTTGCAGTGCTGAGGGGCAACAAACAGCGCGACGGCCGTCCTTGCCCACACAAGCTGGCATGCAGAACGAGGCATGTAGCATGCAAAGCTTACTGGCCAAGCTGCACTGCACACCCACAGAGCAGCAAAGGAGTACTGATGGCCCGTAAACCTAAAGCCAGAACCCCACCTTGTACGCTTTGCGCAGGCCAAACATCTCCACAGCGTACGGCCGCCCAGCCAGCGACAGATCCTCCCCCTCTGCAGCCGCCAGCTTGGCGCCCACTGTGCCTGCTGTGGTCACTGCGCCGTCCCCGCCGCCGCCGGCCATGGCCACTGGCATGACGGCCAGCTGAGCTGGCAGCAGCACCGCTTCTGCTGGTGCCGCAGCGGCGGAGCCGCCTCCGGCTTGGCGCAGGTATGCGGCGCAGCGCTTGCGCTGCCTGTCTGCCTCCNTCNTGCCACATCAGCATCCACTGATAGGCCGCACTCGCTCTCTGTGGGNNCTCCCCNAANGTNGCCTTGGNCGGCCGCCCGCAGGTTGCCGCGCTGCAGGGGCAGNANGGGCGGGNTGGCAGCCGGCNAGCAGGACTAAACNATGGCAACAATAGAACAGCACACAGATGGTCAAAGGCGCAGTGGCATACCCACTCTCTTGTCGTGCAGCTTGGCGCTCAATCGCTGCATTGCCACACTACCAAGCCTATGCAAGTCTTTCCCATTGCAAGCAGGCCCTCTGAATTGCTCACCCCGCTGCGCCGCCAGTAGCCAGGCAGCAGGAAGAACCAGGGCGGGCGGTGCACTCCATTGGCATCGGGCAGCACGGCATCGAAGTAGATTGCAAGCGCCATGAAGCCCGCGCACTGCAAAGGGGGAGCACGGGAAGGAGAGGCAGTGCAATTTGCAGGCCTGTTATTGGCATTGCAAGCGCCATGAAGCCAGCACGCTGCGGGGAGCGGCAGGCAGCGTGGCACAGAAATCTCAGTTCCTTGGTGGGCCAGACTGCTGCATGTGGGCGCTCCAACATGTCACTACTCATCCAGACCTGGTGAAACATACGCACTGACTCAGCATCCCCCCACCTGCACCGCCAGGATCCAAAACATGTCTCCCAGCGGCATCACACAGTCGGCCGCCCAGTAGCTGCAAGCAGGCAAATGGGTGTGAGAAGGAGGTGGCGATGGATGGCATGGCTGGCTGAGCTGTTTGGAATGTGCTGTGCCTGTTGCACCGGACAGGAATGCATGCAGCAGAACAGCGCACAACCACTACGACACAGGCCCGCCGCATGCACGTGCTGATCATGGTGAGCTCTGGGCAACGCATGCAAGCGCCCAGCAAAAACACATGCAGCGTGCGCACCTGCCGGCCAGCTGTGTCCCGGGCTCCAGGCTGCTGCCGGACTGGCAGTAGGCAAAGCGATCGGCCCAGGGAATGCCGGGGTTGCGGCCTGAGGCAGCATGAGAAAGGCACATAGAGAAGTCGTCTCTGTTCAGCTGCACTCGTGTCAACAGCACGCCCTGCAGCGCACTTCAGCACCAGCCCTGCAGTCCTTCCAGCGATGCTTGCATCCCCTGCTGCAGTCCCTGTCTTTCTATACAGCAGCTTGCCTTGCGATGCGTCCGCCAGGTCTTGCACCCCCTTGGACAGCAGGGCCCAGGGCATAGCGCTGAACACCCCCACAGCGGCGGCCGAGTAGCCGGGGGCGAATGGGAAACCAAACGCGATCACAATGAGGATGACCTGCGGCAGGGTGGGGGATGGCAGATCCCTCGGTTTTCCACCTCGGTATCAAGACGCCAAACCAGCTGCGGCTCTCACACGAGGGACAGCAAAACAGCAAAACAGGGTTGCTGCCCCTTAAGCCGGCACGCAGCTGCACATGCGCCCTGGCGCTTGTGGCGCTTGGATGCGCATGCAGCCTGCGACACCCGCACTGCCGCGCACCAAGCACAGCCGTGAACAAACAAGCAGGCATAAACACAGAGCAGTAAGAGCTCACCCATGCGACCACAAACAGCAGGAAGCCGCAGGGCACTGCGGCAGAGGCCTGCACAAAGACACATGTGCGGAGAGGCTGATTAGTGCAGCAATGCGCAGCAGTGACACGGGAGAAACGGCTGTGTTGTGGCTGCATCTTTATGGTTTTGGCTCAGCAGATGCGCAGCCGGCAGAAAACGCGTGAAGAGCAGCATACCTGCAGCGCGCAACGGCTAACAGCACTGATACAGCAAAGCATTGCCGGCAGACACCATCACTTTCCCAACTAACCTTTCGCAGGAAGGCCGCCACGAAGAAGCCAAAGGCGGTCATGGCCAGGGAGACGAGCAGGATGAGGAGGAAGGAGAGGCCAAAGGCGTTGCGCGTGAACTGCGGGCGCAGAAGGGCAAAGCCAGGGGGGCAGTCGGTGAGTGGATGCAGAAAGCGGATGGATGCAGATGGAGGCGTGGACCTGGCAATGTGTCAGCAGCAAAGGCGTAGAGCTGTTGGTCCTCACCAGCTTGAAGCCAAAGGCGTAGCCAAAGCCCACGAGCAGGCAGGCCTCCAGCGCCGCCAGCAGGCCCTGGAACAGCACCCAGCTGGCCCAGAAGGGCAGGGGGCTGCACATAAGTTGGGCAGAGAGCGACACGCGTTTTCAGTGCCTTGAGACCTCAATAGAAATGGAGCCAGCTGGCCCAGAAGGGCAGCGGGCTGCGGGTGGGGTTGGCAGATAGGGGGCATGCAAATCAGTGACAACAGAAACTCGGATGCATACTAAATGCGCTCAGCTGGCCCAGAAGGGCAGCGGGCTGCACATAAGTTGGGCAGAGAGCGGCAAGCGTTTTCAGTGCCATGCAACTCCATTAGAATTGGAGCCAGATGGCCCAGAAGGGCAGCGGGCTGCAGGTGGGGTGGGAAGAGAGGTGGGGTGCACGTGTTTCAGAGTTGTGCAACTCAACAGTGCCAAACAGCTGGCACGCTTTGGTCACAACACAACACGGCGCAGCAGGGCAAGGAACAGCATGGCGCAGCACAGCACCGCGCAGCACAGCACAGCACAGCACAGCACAGCAAAGCACGGCGCAGCATGCTCACCGCAGGCCCATCACCTCCATCATCTGCCGGGCCCGCCCCTCCTTCTCCGCCACCACATCNCACCACATCGTGCACCAGCAGCACAAACTGCAGGGGGTACAATTGAAAGGCATGCCTGAAGGTCAGCTGGAAGCAGGGGCGAGGGGTTGGGGAATGGCGTGGGCATACAGTGATTGTGCACCAGCAGCACAAACTGCAGGGGGCATGGGCACGGGCGTGCAGTCGGGTCTGCTGACCAGACAGGCAGGGCGGCTGCAGCATCATGGGAAGCACCAATAGATGGACACAGCAACGCACGATGCAACCGCACGAACGCATACCACCCAGCCAGCGCACCTGGAACATGATGGAGGCAAACAGGAAGGTGGGCGCAAACTGGCCGATCAGCGAGGGCGACTTGACACTGGGGTGCGGGAACTGGGCCAGGCCCACCCACCAGCTGCGGTGCAAGTGCCAACGAGGGAGAGGGGGCAGCTGTGTAAGTCTGCAGCTCGCGTGCGGATTGGATGTTCCCCAGATGGTAAACCAGCTGCGGAGCGGGTGCAACGAGGGAGAGGGGCACACACTTTGGGTGCAGGGCTGATGGCATTGATACGTGAAAACAGCCAGCTTCGCCACGTGGCATGCGTGTATGGATGCAATGAGGCAATAGGGGGCGTTCAACCGCCGTGCAGGAGAGAGCAGCGTTGGCGAGCGAACCGGCACTGCCCAAATGACAGCTCACCTCAGTCCCCCGTCTGCGGTGAAGTGCCTCACAATCTCGCGCTCCACCGCCACTTGCAGGGGCAGCTGCGTCCAGTCACCAAAGTGGGANGGGAAANGGCAGCGCGCTAGTTGGGCGGATCATGCAATGCAGTACAAGCTGGCGGGCTCATTCAATGCTGGCTCAGCCAACCAGGAGGGACAACAAGCACGCATTGCTGCCAGCCACCAGTGGCGTCCAATGCACAGCCTGACCTGGATGTAGGTGTTGGGGCTCTGATACTTCCCCTTGAACCACTGCACACTGCTGTTGGACTGCACCGTGAAGCCCAGCTGGCGAGGCGGCGGCACCGCAGCAGGGCCCGCTGCTGTGGCAGGCTGTGTGGCCAGCAGTGCGCGGGCGGTGGTGCTGTTGGCGCCGGTGTTGTTGTCGCCAGTGTTACTGAGCAGCAGGGCGCTGCTGGCATCCATACTGGCGGCTCCCAGGCCAAAGCCTGGCCCAGCGGCGTTGCCGGACATGACTCCCACGGTGCTGCCTGGAGGGGCGGCTGGCGAGGCGCCGCCGCCAGCAGCGCTGCCGCTGCCGCTCGCGCTGTCTGTTGTGAAGATCACAGCAGCCAGGGCCTGCGGTGGGTGGAATGTCGAGAGGGAGGCTGCTCGGTGTATAGCGAAAGTTGGAAAGAAAAGTGGCACCAGCTTCTCCATGCTAGCCAGGCTCCCGGTCTAGGCACGGCATGGCCAGCCTCCGTATACCAACCGCAGGGTAAGCGAGCTGTACTGCAAACCAGGAAAGAGCCACTGCATCTGGCGGGGCCAATGGCAACCCTTACACTCCTACCCACCGTCTCTGGGTGCGCCAGCAGCCAGGCATCGATTGCGGTCGAGTTGGGCAGGCCCAGAGTGTGAGCTCGAGGGATGGGCGGGTCGTTGCGCTCGCGCACTCCGCGCACCACCGCCTCCACATCCGGGTCGCCCTGCAAGCAGGCAGAGTGCGCCGCAACTGTGGAATCTCTGCGCACATCTAGCCGGCCCCACTGTTTGCATCGGCACAGTAGCACAGAACCCGGAAGCTCACCGCAGGGGCGTACAGGAATGTGTAGCAGGGCTGGCCCGCCCGCATGAACAGGTTGGTTGAGCAGTCGGGGATGGGCCCCACTGCCACCGAGCTGGCCACCTCGGCGCTGCTGAACGAGGGCTTGCGCTGGTTGGACGCCGACACTGCGGGCGGGCATGGAAAAACGGGGCAGGGAGCGTGAGGATGCAGCGAGGACAACCGACAGCCAGCTGCCTGCAGCGCCTCATGCACATCTGCATCTTCAGGCATGCCCTCAACACCGCAATAAATCAGCTTGACATCTATATATACTTAAACCACCCACCCGCTCGGTCCACGCCCCAAGTGAGCGCGATGAACAGCACCGCCTGCGCCACTATTGTGCCGTTCCACCCACCGCTTTTGGTTCACGCCCAAGCCATTCACCCACCTGCTCGGTCCACGCCCCAANGTGAGCGCGATGAACAGCACAGCCTGCGCCACCAGCAGCAGGTTGGTCTTCCACGCCCGGGCTCTGCACAGGCACGTTTGCGCAGGCGCGTGGTTGAGGAGTTGGCTTGCAACGTCAGTGCAGTGGTCTGCAGAGCTGGTGGCGGTGCAGCAGCAGGCCCCAGCACCAGCTCGAGGGCCCTCCAATGTGGCAGCCAAGCACAAGCAGCCGCGCAGCAGGCCTGCCTCGCCTGACGGTCAGGTTCTTGCGGCTCAGCGCCACCAGCTGCTGCCACTGCAGCGCTGCTCCGGTGGCCAGACGTGGCCGGTCGTGCACCTGCACAGCATGGGCAGGGCAGCTGCGACTGTGCTCCACACACCTGGGGCAAGCAGCCATGACGCGCAGCGCAGTTGCATAAGCAGCCATGCACCGCAGCATGGACCACCGTGCACTACCTGTCCATCCCAACCATGAGCTATCCACCCCACCTGCAGTGTAGCGGTCTCCTTGCGCACCACTTTAGACGGGGAAGCAGGTGGCGGGCCGGCCACCGCTGCTATCTCGACCGCCGCACGAGGCGGGGCCACCATGGCGCCTGCACTGCTGCGGGCAGTGCCGCCGCTGCTGCTGCGCCGCGTACTGGCGTCCGCTGTCACGCTGATGCTGCCCATGCTACTGCTGGGGGCAGAAGGTTACAGCTTCCGCTGGAGAAGTGTCGCCGACCGAGCGGCGACCAGCGGTCAAGTGGGCGCGGCGCCGCCTGGAGCGCCTGTGGGGCGTGGGAGCTCGGGCTGGCTCGACAGAAGATGATGGAACGTCTAGCAGGGACGCAGGGAGAGCTGCCCTGGCGCCAGAGAGCGCGGGGCGTGCCCCTCGGGGCAGGCCCGAGGCACACAGTGGCGGGCGATCGGGCGGACCCTGATCACAGCTTGCAAGGATCGGTCCTATTCAGTGGAGGGTATGTTGGGGACATTCGCGCCCACGCCCGGCCGAGCCCACGTGGAATCCGAGATGACGGCCCGCACCGAGTCAGCCTGCTTGCAAGTGGCGTTGATCGCGTTCTTGCGACTGCTCGACACCTCTGCAATCGTCCAGGCCGTCCTCCAGCTCTTGCGCGCGCGCCCAACAAAATGCAGGCACAGCGCACCGCCTTTTCTCGGCTGGCGCACCTGGGGCACCACTTGAAGCCGCACGATACTGTTGGAGACCTTGCCGCGCAGCCCACCGATAGCGCCCGAGTTATGAGCAACTTTGAGGCCGTGCCACAGGCAAGTGAATGCAGCAACCTCATCTACATGCCGATCTAGGCCCATCGAATCAAGCAGGCACCACACTTGCGCCTGCAAGCGGGACTGCTCGGGTTGAGGCCGCCGGCCTGGAGCACGCTTTGCCCCATCAGGGTGGCCGTTGGCCTATGTATGCGACGATGTCAGCCTGGGCATTGCTCCCGGCCTGCAGCGTCAGCCCTAGCCAGCCGCCGCCGTTGCCGCCGCCACCGCCAGGTCAAGGGGCGACGGCACCTGCTGAGCSGNCNCNCTCMTCCTTSYTCMKCCTSCTCCYSCCTSCTCCWMCATSTKCWGSCGCCTCCTSMTGCYRTCCTSSKCRTCAYCGMSGGCTTCWWSGTGCKCCCSSCTTTKYTGCYGCTGCTGCTGCTGCTGCTGCTGCCGCCGCCACCGCCGNCGCCCTTGCTTGGTGGGGAGCAGCTCCGCCCTCGCCGTTAGAGCCRTGCGCGCATATGCCGTTGTCTGTGGCTTGTCACGCGGCTCTCACCAAGCTCCACTCCTTCAACCAACCATATGTGCCACTCACAGGCCTGCACCAACCCCAACAAGCTCAACCTGGGAGTGGGCGCCTACCGCACTGAGGTGCGCTTTGGCTTGCAAGCACGTGTGCTGTTGTTGGCTGCTGCTGTGGCTGCTGCTGCCGCCGTTCGGCTGCTGCTTGTGCTGCTGCATGCGTGGCTGCTTGTTTTTTTTGAGTGCTGAGATGTAGCTGGCTGCCTGTTTGCTGGTGCAACTGTGTGGTTCCCGCATCAACCTGCCTCCCACCTCGTCTTGCCATCCTGCTCACCTAGTTGCGTACCATCATGCTTATTCTTTACCTTTGCTTTTCCTTAACAGGACGGCAAGCCCTTGGTGCTGGGCGCGGTGCGGGAGGCTGAGCGCCGCCTGCTGGCCGACCCCAAGCAGGACCATGTGAGCTGCTTTTTGGCTGGTAATGCTGCATGCCCTGCCCTTGTTTTGTGCGGCCGTCACTGGGCGGCATCTGCTGGCCAGCACACACTGCCTGGATGAACTCTGCACCATCGAGAGCATGGGAGCTGTATCGACGGAGTGTTTCTTCACTCGTCTGCCCTGCAGGAGTACCTCAACATGGGAGGCCTGCCCGACTTCTGCCGCCTCAGGTACGGGTGCCAGGGCTGCATCATTGAGTAACAATCACGGCTGCAACATTGAGTAACACACTGTGGCGTCACTTCTGCTCCCAGCCGTGCTGCTGTGCGGCGCGCACCCCAGTGTTAATGACGCTGGGAACTGCACGCAGCATGCAAGCCAATCCACGCTGCTGCGCCCTTTGCTGGCCCCTCTGTGTCGCTGCAGCGCCCAGCTGGCGTTTGGCGAGGGCTCGGCCGTGCTGAAGGAGGGGCGCAACGCCACCATCCAGGGACTGTCGGGCACCGGCAGCCTGCGGGTGGGTGCTGGGTGCGTGGGTTGAGTTTGCTTCCTGGCAAGCCTCAGTATGTGGCCGTAACGCCCACATCTGGCCATGCCCTGTCGGGCACCGGCAGCCTGCGGGTGGGTGCTGGATCCCTTGCTGCTCCCTGGTTGAGGCTGCTCCGTTGGGGGCGTCAGCGCCAATGCGGCCAGCCTTGGCTGTTCACGCTGCCGCTGTCTGGCTCTTCGCAATGCGAGGCTCACACTCTCGCTGTCTTACAACCCCACAATGCAGGTGGGCGGCGAGTTCCTCTCTCGCTTCTACACCCGCAGGTGCGCCTGTGGGTTGTGTAAACAGCGCCAACCAATGGGTTGCTGTCGCACACCGTCCTGCTACTTTCGCTTGCAGTTCTGCGGCAGGGAGCAGATATGTGGTTGCACCACAGCAGTGGGATGAATTGCTGGCCAGCGCTTGGCACCCTCTGGCGGTGGCCGTGTGGTCAGCAGGAAGCAACCCATTATCGCCCCAACCTTTGCCAACTGCGAACCTTCCCTGCCCTGTCTCCCCTGTGCCCTGCCCCGCAGCAAGGTGGTGCTGATCCCCACCCCCACCTGGGCCAACCACCGCTTCATCTTTGAAAAGTGCGGGCTGGAGGTGCGGCAGTACAGGTGCGCGGTACATGCTGCACTGCGTTATCATCAGCATTTAAATTTTGATCACTGTTGAACGTGTGGGGTGGAGGTGCGGCAGTCCAGGCGAGTGATGCAATTGTGGTGGGGTGCCGCTCTTGCAGCGGCAAGCCGTGCCCTTTGTTAGATGCGGGGATGAACGTACCACATGCTGGTCAATGGCAGGCAAATTGCTGCATCCCACAGCCTGCGACGCGGGCGCATCAGCGACTGAGCTGCCGTGCTGCAAAGTTGATGCCATCAAGCCTGCTCCTGGACTCTCTCATGCACACCGCAGGTACTTCAAGGCTGAGACGCGCGGCCTCGATTACGAGGCAAGCCTCTTGTGTGGGGCTGCACGCGCAAATGCTGCTGTTGAGCTACCGTCGAGCTACGGTTGGCAGCAAGGAATGGCATCTTGGCGGTAGCAGGGCACCTTCCAGCACCCCCGGCGCAGTCTTTGATCGGGTTAAGCACATGCCTGCTGAAACGCTCCCATAACTTGCAGGGCATGGTTGAAGACCTCAAGGCGGCGCCCGAGGGCGCCATCGTCATCCTGCATGCCTGCGCGCACAACCCCACGGGTGCGCCGCAGCGCCGCAACATGCGCACATGGGCGTTTGCACGTTTTGGGTGCAGCTGGTGCTGCTGGTTCCTAGGGAGCAGATGGCAGCAGCTGCCTTTCATGCCAAACCAGCCGGTCAGCCAAGTCCAGCCGTGTCGCCTAAGTTGTCGGGTTACCCAACTGAGCAATGAGTATTTATGCATTTGCTCTGCAGGCGTGGACCCCACGCCCGAGCAGTGGCAGGGCATCCTGGACGCCGTGCGCAGCCGCTCCCTGCTGCCCTTCTTCGACTCCGCGTATCAGGCAAGCCGCTTTGGGCTGCTTGCTTGCAATCCGATGGACACCCTTTCCCTGCGCTGTGCCACTCGCCTCGGGCTGCGGTGGCTCTGGTAGCACTGCTGCTTGCGACATCCGCCAACTGCCTGCTCAACAGCCCCTTTCTGTGACCTTACATGTGAGGGCTTTGCATCGGGTGAGCTGGAGCGCCTCCATCCGGCTGTTGCTTCAACCCTCTTTGTGTGTTCACTTTACTTTGCAGGGCTTTGCATCGGGTGACCTGGACCGCGATGGATCTGCCATCCGCCTGTTTGCGGACGCGGGTCTCGAGCTGCTGCTTGCGCAGAGCTACGCCAAGAACATGGGCTTGTGAGTTTATGGATTTTCTATGCGTTCCCGTGTGTAGAGCGTACGTTCGATGTTGACTGTTGTTGGCGCAGAGGTAGGCCAAGAAAATGAGCGCGCCCTTGTTTTAACTGGTCTGTGCAATCTCTCTGCTGCAGGTACGGCGAGCGTGTGGGCGCGCTGAGCGTGGTCACGAGCGACGCTGCCGCCGCCAAGCGGGTGGAGAGCCAGCTGAAGATGGTGAGTTGTTGTGGTGTGTGTGGTTTCTGCAGGGATTCGCTTTGCCTGGATGGAAACCGAGGTGTGGGTTTGGGCTTCAAACTGGTGGGAGTGCAGCAGGCCAGAGCCCCTGGCACACCAACACCTATGTTGTCCTCTATCCCCAACTGCCGCAGGTGGCGCGCCACATGTACAGGTAGGTCGAGGGTGCAGGGTGGTGTTTGCATGCAAGCATTTACACGCACTCTGTGCATGGCGCGCAGTGAGATGATGGCCAAATTATGCTGTGGCGACAGCTGGCTGGGCTGCAGCAATGCTACGTGAACAGGAGGAGCCACACCATCAAGCCGTGGTCCCGTCTTCTTTGCTCCGCCCTCTTTGCAGCAACCCTCCCAAGCACGGCGCTGCCATTGTGGCAATCATCCTGTCGGACCCCGAGCTCTTCGCGCAGTGGAAGGCAAGCTGCTTTGTGCTTCTCCGATTTACATATGCATTTGAAATGATGCTGGTGTCGTGATGGTGTCACCTCTGCCTGCTGAATGTCCTAGCTTGTTGGTTCTTGCCACCTCAAGTTCTCAACACGCACCAGGAGTGCCGTCTCTCGCTATCTAATCAGAGTAACTGCAGGTGGAACTCAAGAGCATGCGGCTGACTGCAAACTGTCAAGCTGCTACCCAACAGGTTAGCCTGATCTGAAGCTTGCATTTACTCCTAACTGCAGGTTGAGCTCAAGGGCATGGCAGACCGCATCATTTCCATGCGCCAGCAGCTGTTTGACGCCCTGCAGCAAGGTAAGGCGGCCGTCTGCGGCAAGCATGGCATTGCTGCCTTGGACCACCCCGCTGACTCCCCCATCGCATGTCCCTGCACATGTGCAACAGCAGAAGCTCATGCTGGCTGTGCTGTTCCTTTGTACCGCAGTGGGCTGCCCCGGCGACTGGAGCCACATCCTGAAGCAGATTGGCATGTTCTCGTACACCGGCCTCACAAAGGTACATGGCAGTGTGTGTGCACAATGAATGAGTAATTATGATGATTAGGTATTGCTTGGCTGCTTGTCACCTGCCGTTGCCACCCACCAGCCCACCAGATGCATGCCTGCTTCCAACTCTCATCTCGCAGGCTCAGGTGGAGAACATGACCAACAAGTGGCATGTGTACATGACCATGGATGGCCGCATCTCCATGGCTGGGCTCTCAGGTGCGCTACGCTGTGCCGATGTGCTGTGTATGCTGTGCTGCGCTGTGTTGTGTGCTGTGCAGCGCCGCCTTTTGCACATCCAGTTGTGAACATGTGCTTGGCACAGAGGATGCACAGCGGATCTGTCCAAACTTTTGCATAGTGCAAGAAGACATTTGGGTTCCCGGCAGGCGCTGAGAGCGCTGCTGCACCTCTCTTTGTCGGCACTCGCAGCCCAAGGGTGCGTCATTCACATCCTTGTTTTCCTGATCTGCCGTGCTTTCCTGATCTGCCATGAATTGCCTAAATTGCCGTGTGCAGGCGCCAAGTGCGACTACCTGGCAGAGGCGATCAAGGACAGCGTGACCACCTGCTGAGCTGGCATGCTGCGCTGCGCTGCGCCGAGCACGCTGCGCCGAGCATGCGGCGCCGAGCATGCTCGCGGCTGCGCCAGGCATGCTCCGGACAGCGGCTGTGCAGCATGGCATGAGCAGCAGCTTGCTCAGCAGCAGGATCACGCATTCAGGTGTATCGGCGCTGGCTGGTGCCGACGGGACGTTTACAAAGGACTGCCATCTGGTCACGCGCTGCATGCTTAGCGTGTTGTGTCAATGAGTGCCTGTTGAGCGATTAGTGAGCGGCCCAGTGGACTCATTTATTCCCCCTGGATTTGCGTTCCAGTCTAGCATGCATGCCTTGCTTTGTAGCTGGCTATGCACCATCCTGCTCTTGCCGACGATGTGCTTAAAAGTGACAGCAACCAAGTAAAGTCACCTGTGCGCAGTCAATAAGAAGCGAACCCGAGCAGCTGCAGGCTGTGCAGAGCAAACTTTGTGCAAGGAGTGGAGAGGCAGGGGGCATGCTTTATGGTGCCATGGCAGACAGCACATACTCTCAGCGGCTAGGATACAGCAGAATTTGAGGGGACGGTGCGGGCGATGGTCAGTCCTGCTCACCAAGCAGCTGGCGGCTGAAGCCACGGGCCGCCTCCACCGCCGCCGCCGCCTGCTGCACAGTCTCTGAGCCAGGGTCAGCCTGGGAAGCCGCCTCCAACGAATCGTATGCCGCCCGCCAGGCAGCCGCAGCGCGGTCCCACTGTGCTGCCGCCGATGTAGCGTGCGCAGCAGGCTGTGTGTCGGCCSSCTTTGCTGCGGCATGGGCAGCCGCCTCGATGCCCGTGGCAGCAGAGGCCCATGCCACCGCCGCAGCCGCCGACGCTTCGACAGCGGCCGCGCGTGCAGTGGGGGCACCTGGTGCAGGCATGAGAGAGGGAGCCGGCCAGGGTCCAGCAGGAGGTGGCGCAGGAGGCGCCGCCGTTGTGGCGGTGTTGGCTGCCTTCCGGCGCTGATGTTGCAGCTGCGCCCGCCGCCTCGCTCTCCACTGCCTTTTCTGCCCTCGAGAAGGCCAGTCTATGCTCTGGTTCAGCTGCCTGCAGCTCTCGGCCAGCTGTTTGGACTCCTTAGCCAGCTGTTTGGATTCCTCAGCCAGCTTCCTAGCGCGCACAAGCAGCGGATCAGTGCTGTCAACCGGCTGTCTGCTCTGCAGGGCAATCCTGAGCAGTTGGCTGATCATGACTGTCTCATGAAACTGCGCCCGGCTTGCAGCGCGCATGCGCTGCTGCGCCTCATTCTGCAGGCTGGTTTGTTGACGGCTGGACGCCGCCAGCTGCGAACATTGCCGCCACAGCAGGCACCATGACATCTGCAGGCAGGGGGAGAGGTGAGCGGCAGATAACATGTGAGCGGTGCAGCAGCGAGGGGCAAGTAAGGGAATGCATCACCGCAGGATGGGGCCAAAGACAGAGTACACCTGCAGTCAGTTAGCCAGCCCACTCACTGCTGCGGAAGTAGGGCTCCGCTGGCTGGTGCCGC
>JADXDR010000079.1:253449-286443 GCA_025026875.1 Chlorella ohadii
GGAAACACTGGGGCATGTGGCAAGCCGCGCCGGCGCAGCGTGCTGGTCGGCGGCGGCGCCCGGCGGCAGCCAATCCAAAGCCTCGGACCGCCTTCCAGCGCAGCGGCTCAACCAATCGGAGTTTTTAGGCATCCCTCCGCAAGCCGCCAGCTGCTGTAGAGCGCCCCGCCTCCACAACCGCCGGCCACCTGCGGCCCCCAGCTGCCGCCGCCGTCCAGCCCCAGCCTCCACAGCCATGCAGGCACTCACGTCGGTGCCCCGCAGCGCGCAGCTGGCGAGCCGGGCGCGCTGGGCGCCGCCGCCGCAGCGGCGCCCCACCTTCGGTCTCCTGCCTAGGCCTGTGCGGCCCCGGCAAGGGGCGCTGCTGACCATGTCCGACAAGCCGGACTCTGAGACCAAGGACCCGCAGCAGAGCGGCAGCGGAACCGACTGCGGCACCGGCGCCCAGGACGAGGCAGCGTGAGCCGCCCTTCATGGCACCAGGGTATCGTTCAGCAAACTGGTGAGCGCACGGCGGGGGGCGTACACCGCGGCACGGGCTGTGTGCGCACGGCGGCACGTGTGCTTGCACGTAAGCTCAGATTTGGTCACCACCCTCAGCGCATTGCACATGCTGGCCAGTTGTGCTCACGTATGCATCTCCCCTCCCGACCCCGAAAATGCAGTATTCTGCGGGCAACGGGGGCCACGGCCTGGTTGCTGCTTGGCAGTGTGCGACTGCTCCGCTGCGGCACTGAAAAAATGCGGGCAGCCTGTCGGTACGTCCATGACATGTCAGCAACCACACCGTTCTGCCTACCTGTTTAGTTATATAGGACCGACGGTTGGCTGCCGTGGCCTTGTGAAAGTTGATGCCAGCTCATACTGAGGAGACAAGGCAGGGAGGAGCAGGACAGAGAGCGCATCTCGGAGCGCTGGCTGCAGCTGGCTGCCTGTTCTGTACTGGTTGGGCGTTTCAAGGGTTTGCGCAGCATCATGCAGTGCCGAAGGCGGTGTGGCTGCGATGCAGCATTTCAGCTCTCTGACAGAACCATGCGACTTTACATCCCACATCAGGTGGTGAATTCAACGCAACAGCGGCAGTGCAGGTGCACACATGCAGCTTAATAACGTCCTGCTGAGAGTTCGCTTCACTGCTGTGCAAAAGCCAGCTGCTGCTCCAAACAACACTCCTGCCGGCCTATCTGCCGCGGAGCCCTCCACACTGCAAGCCGCTTGCCCGAAGGCAGGCGTGTTCATCTGCCGACCTCCTGCCTAGCGCGCCCGCAAGGCGACCGCCACCGCCAGGCCCGCAGCTGCTGCTGCCGCTGCCACCACCATGCCGCGCCACCAGGCTGCCCCGCTGTCGAGCGGCGGCACTGGCCCCTGCCACGCGCCGCTGGCTGCAATGGCCCGCGCCACTTGCTGCCGCTGGCGGCCGCTCCAGAAGTGATAGGACAGCGAGCCCAGGGTCTCCATCAGGGGGAATCCCAGCCGCACATGCCAGCTCACTGGCTCAACAACGTATGCACCGGGGTACGAAGCATAGCGTGTGCCTGGTCCTGCTGCTGCCGATTGGGCTGCGGCAGCACCCACAACGGGAGCCAGCTGCGCGGCCGTCTGCTGGGCAACTTGCGCCGCCTCTGCTGCCACCTCTGCTGCCGAATGTGCTGCCCCTGCTGCTGCTGGATGCAGGAGCGGCAGCTGCACCAGCAGCACCCCCTCCTGCTCCCTTGCCAGCTGGGCCAGGGTGGCACCTCCAGGCGCATAGGCAGCTGAGCAGCCGAGCATGGGGCCGGAGATGGGTGCTGGGTCGCGCGGCAGCAGCGGCAGCAGGCGCGGCAGGGCTGACGACCAGGGGCCTGTGACAGGCAGGTAGGTGGGTGGAAGGGTGGACGAGGCAGGGATGTAGAGGCAGCATTGACCTCGTTGGCTCCTCTCAGCCCACCAGCAACAGGTGCACTGGGCAGCCAACAGCACGATATGCATTCTCAGCTGAGCTGCGCCACACAGCATGCCACCACGGTGTTTTACAGCAGCCCACCTGTGTGATGGCACGCCACCACCGGCAGCCGCAGCTTGGCGGCGTGCAGTGCACTGACGGCCGCCGCCTGCGCTGCAAAGCGCTCTGCAGCCTCGCACGGCCACTGCGCAGCAAGGCAGGGGAAGGGTGTGACCCAGTTAGCTAGAGGGCACGACCAGCAAGGATGACGCAGCAGCATCTGCATGCCAATCCATCTGAGTTTCGCCCATGTCTCCCTGCCCCAGTGTCAGGCAAGCAGCCCTCCCTGCCATACTAACCTTGAACGTGGGGTGGTCGTGTGCGGGCCGCATGGCGCAAAACGGCGAGATGAGCAGGTGCAGCGGCTCCTGCAGGTGCGCCTCCTGCACGTGAGCAGATGGACAGGGCTTACTGCCAAATTGGTTGCGTGAGACTTGACGGTGGGACGCACACAGCCAGCAAACAAGTCACAAGCATGCCGCAAGGCCAGGCTGCAGGTCCAGGCTGCAGGCACATCGAAGCTGTGCCCGGCAGAAGTGTTGCCCAGCCTTGCCCCTCCAATCACCCGAATCGCCTCCATGGGTGGCGTGCAGTAATTCTCGTAGCAGATCGAAAACGCTACGCGCAGCTTAGCCTGCCCAGGCCCTTGCCCTGTTGAGCCGCCGCCGCCGCCATCGCTTCCACTGCCATTGCTGCCGCCGCTGCCGCGGCTCACTTTGTGAAGCTCGCTGCGCTTGTGCAGCAGCGGCGCTGCATCAATCTCTACCACATGGGCCTCCGACTCGCCGCCACGCCCTGCCGCCCCAGCGCTGCGAAACACAAAGCCTTCTAAAGAAGAGGCCCGGTGCTTGCGCACCAGAGCCAGGCTGTGTGTGCTGCTGCTGCCGCTGGCCGAGGCGCCACTGCTGCCGCCACTGCTGCCGCCACTGCTACAGCTGCTGCCGCTGCTGCCGCTTCCAGAGCTGGCGGGACGTGTGATGAAGTTGCCATCTGGGGCCGCCAGCACGAGGGAGTTGTAGATGTGGCCATCGGCAGTGGCCTCTAATAAGGTGGCCACTGCATAACAGCGGTACCGTCGGGCCCAGTGCGCAAGCGCCGCCAGGCTGGGGCTGCGGGACGCGTCCTGCAGACTCTCGGCTCCGTAACAGGCCCGCTCGTTCATCTGGTACCCGCAGTTGAAGATCTGCAAAGGGAGATTGAGAGCAGGTGCGGGAGGTGCAGTGAGTACGGAGACAACAGCCAGCGGCTGTAGGCATGGAGAGTGTGGCCCACGCCTGGGGCGCAGCGCGACTTAATGTCTGCGGTACAACTCCAACCGCTATAGCACATGCTTTCAGCGACTGGTGTATGCATGCTCGTCACATCCTCACCTCTGGCAGCACGAGAATATCCAAATGCACGCTGCCGCTGTCGCCGCCGCCGCCGCCGCCACCAGCGCGGCTGCCTGTTGCCGCTGGCCGGCCCTCATCCCAGCGGATCACCCCAAGCCTCCGGCACTCGGTGTCTAGCAGGGCGTCAATGTGGGCCAGGTTCTCGGCTGTGGGGATGGGCCGCGTCTCCAGCTGCAGCGCCGCGACGCTGAGTGGCGGCGGCGGCGGCAGAGAAGCGGGCGGTGGCTGCGCCATGCCGGCAGGGTAGGCTGCGGTCAGGGCTGCCTGGGCGAGCGTCGTTGAGGCAGGGCGAGTGTGTTTGGCGCCGCAAAACGTGAGCTCAAAGCCCTACCGGGTCGCAGGGCGCTCGTTCGTGGCTCAGAAGCACAGAAGGTGAGTGCTATTTCCATCAGTGTGCTGGATAGCTGGCCCGCGAGCAGGGTTACCTCCTCCGCTGGCGCCGCCGCTGCCACACGCTGCACAGCCGGTGTCGGCCGCCGCACACGCATGCACTGAGGGCCTCGCAGTTTGCATCACTCTTTGTCAGCTGCTGCCTCGCCTGCTGCTTCGCGTTTTCCCTGAATCATTAAATCCGAAAATAAGTCGGCGGGAAAACCGGGGGTAGCAGCCACATGAAATGAATGCGTGAATGCGCCAGCTCGCAGTGTTAATCAAGAGCAGCGAGTCGGCAGGTTGGATGGCACGTGCTGCCTGAAAGAAGTCGACAGGTTGGTGGGCTGATTAACATCGGCTGCTGGCTTACTTGCCGGCGCCGCCGGTGCGCAGGGCCTGTACGGCAGGAAGAGCAGTGGGCAGACAGGCTCATCACCCAAAGGCTGCTGCTGCTGCTGCTGCTCTGCTGCTGTCCCTGTAGCATTGCCAACTTGCCACCCAGTGCAATCAACGCGGGCAGTCAGCAAACACAATTGAGGCCACTGCAGCGCTTGCCTGCAGGATGCGGCCGCCGCCGGGCACGGGGTGCGGGCCCTTGAACTGACCCAGCTGCGCCTCTGCGTAGCGGTCAGGCAGTTTAAGTGCGAGGTTTGTGAGATGGGCAGATTTGGCAGCAAGCAAGCTTGAGCAGACCCAGCTGCGCCTCGGCGGGAGTAAGGGGGGCCGAACCACGGCAAGTCTGTGAAGCAGCGAGAACAGTAGCCGGCCCGAAACGAGAGAAGGTGCATGCACCGCATGGAAGCAGCACCCGGGTTTGCAGCGGCTGGATTACACTCTGACCCGAGTTGGCCTTGGCCAGAGCAACCTGCCTCTTGACTAACATGAACACATGTTCATGGCAACGCGCACCCATCACCCCCACATCGACACCAACAATTGCTCACCCGAGTTGGCCTTGGCCAGAGCAACCAGGATCTTCTGGGCCGCGTCCCAGTTCTCCTCCTTGCCCGCCCAGGTCTTGAGCGTGGAGGCCTGCAGTTTGTGGGTGGAAATGCAATGCATGCATTTGATGGCCAGACAGCTCAGCAAGCGCAGCAGCAGAAGACCGCCACAATCCCTTTCCCACGGCCGCAATGCATAGAACCACACAATCAAGCGCACCTGCAGCGCGCGGCCGTAGGAGAAGGTGAGGGACCAGGGGGCGTTGGGGCACGCCTCCTGCAGCGCCTGCAGGTTGAGCGTGCTCTCCTCCTCGCTCATGCCGCCTGGAAACAGGGGGAGAAAGGGATTGAACAGTGAGGGTAGCAGCTGCTGAGGTGGCCTGTTGTTGAGCTGTCTGAAGGAGGCGGGCTCTCCTCCTCGCTCGTGCCGCCTGCAATGTAAGAGGGAACTGGAGGTTCTTCGAAAGCACAGCTGCCTGAGCCGACCGGGCTGCTTGCACATTCGTCGGCGCAGTTGTAGTTGATTTGCACTCAGGACGCACTCCACGGTAGCACCGGCGGCTCACCAGACAGGAAGTGGATGCCGGGCACGCTGGCGGGGATGGTGCGCAGCATGGTCCTGCGAAAGCAGTGGCGCAGAAAACACAGCAGCACATAAGCAAAAGGTTTGGTGCGCAGCATGGTCCTGCACCAGCTTGCAGGCCACTGTAACCCGTAACCAGCAGCAGGCTTTGATTGCCAGACGTCAGACGCACCGGGTGGTGTACTTGGCGACCTCAGCGGGGGAGGCGGGCGGCGCGTCCAGGCCGGGCCTGCGGGCTCAGGGTGGCGGGGAGGCTTGGTGAAAAAACAGCACCCCCACCTGACGAAATAACCTGCTGGTGCACCGCAATATGTAGCAAGGAAGGAGCGCTCGGTCAGAGAGTAGCGAACACTGACCTGACAGACCAAGGCCTGCGGGGGCAGCACAGTGGGTGGCAAGGCAGCAGACCAAGGCATGCACGCCACAGCGCCAGTTGGCGCAGCACACAGCAGCGCAGCAAAACATGCAGTACAAGTAGGCTGCAGGCACTCACAGGCACATGTTGGGCTTCAGCAGGATGCCCTCCAGCATGACGTCTGCAGCAGAGGCAATTAGGCAAGGGAGGGGCAACCCAAATGGACAGGCGTGTTCAGTGTACCCGCGGCAGAGCGGGAGAGGGTTTTCAGGTGTCAGCCGCCTTGCACCCAAACTAGACAGGCCCGCCGCTGTGATAGTCATCCCCCTGCAAAGTGGCTGCCTGCCGACTGCCTGCATTGCTGGGCTGTGCTGCTCGATGCCACATGCACGAGCTGCCTTGCTTTGTGCTGCCTGACTCACCATACTCGTTCAGCAGGCGCATCACGTGGCTGCACAGGTTGGGGCGGGAACAAGGGATGGGTGGGTGGGTTTGCGCAGGTGGGGTCAGAGGCAGCGGGCATGATGGCCGATGCCAAAATACCCCAAACAGGGGCACCCCAGGCACAAGGGCAGCAAGCCATCCACCTGTACACGCGCTCGCTCCAGTAGGCAGTCTCCTCAATGCTGTAGGCGCCGGGGCCCAGGGTGACCTGCGGCCATGGACGTGATTGCAGCTCTCAGGAGGGTGCCAAGAGAAGTGCAGCGCATGCACGTGCAACAGTGTGCATGCAATCGGCACAAACACATCCGGATCAAGGGCACAGGATTGAGCCTCGAAACGCAAACTCTCCCCTACTTTGACACAACACAANCAAAAATGCACCTCGGGCTCCACAATGGGCACCAGGCCCGCCGCCTGCGCGATCTGGGCGTAGCGCGCCAGGCCGTGCGCATTCTCCAGGATGGCCTGCAGATCAGGAGGCAGGTCAAGGAGTTTTGGACGAGCAGGCACCACAGCTAAGACGTACTGTAGTTAGGCATGGAACCATTTGCGTCGACCTCGGCTCAGCACCGATACTCCAACTGGGTGCACACACCCTTCCATGTGAGTTTTGTGTTCACTCCCCACCTGGGAGGANGGGGNCCGGAGCCCTCAGAGATCTTCAGCACCGCGCGCCACCTGGCGCAGATTGAAGAAAGGGAGTGCGGCGGCAGACATCAAACATCATTTGCCACGGCATGTGGCCAGCTAGCACACAGCCCGGTAGATGCCAAGGGCCCGCAGCTGGGCACCTGCATGGTGCACCGAAATGACAGTGGCAGGCACGCTCACTTGGCGAAGCGCGCGCCCTGCTTGTAGTAGGCCTCGCAGCGGGCCTGCAGGTTGTCCAGGCCCTGGGTGCTCGTCTCGCCGTCGGTGCCGGGCAGCATCTGCAGTGCAATGTTTGCAGCGTCAGAAAGAAGCGAGTGGGTGCCTGAAGGCTAAGTCTGGCAGCTTGATCAAGGGCCCGGGTGCTCGTCTCGCCGTCGGTGCCGGGCAGCATCTGCGGTGCGGCGCAGGCAGAGGAGTCACTGATGCGCAGATCCGCGCCCAGCGCATGCCTGCTGCATCCACCTGGAAGCCAACTTCGGTGCTGGCATGCTCTGGCGTAGCAGCGGGGTTCCACATGGCCATGGCCATTCGACAGAGGGGCCTTGAAAAAAAAANCTCAAGCTCCCTCACCTGCAGGCCGGTGTCGACCTTGATGCCGGGCCGGATGCCCTCCTTTGTCAGGATGTCCACAAACGGAGTGCCTGCAGGCAGAGGAGGCTTCAGCAAGGGGTGAGACCAATGACAACATGCGGCGGGGAGAGTGGGAAGGCGCACAGAGGGCAAGGAAATTCACATCTGCCCAGCGTTGCTGCTGGAGCCAGAGGAATGCAGGTGCCCGCTCACCGTCGCGGGCCTTCTGATAAAGGGTTTCTTCCTGCAGCCAATCGAGCAGGTGCATGGGGATCTTAGTCAGCGAGGAGCTGCTAGGGAATAGGCACACTGGGGCTTGCTTGCCGCCAAATCATACCCCATGCCTGGTTGGAAGGTATTGCCTGCACCTCTGTGTCGACCACCAGGCTGTGCAGACAACTGGGAAGGAAACCTCCCAAATAAAAACTCACAAACATGATGGCACCCGAGATGTACTGGCCCAGGCCAGGGGCAGTATACCTGCAGGGTGAGGAATGAAACGCACCGCATTTCGATTCTGCACTTCGACCAGTCAGCATCCGGCCATGCAGCAATACTCTCAGGCAAGCAGCCGTAGCAGCAATGCCTGCGCACAGCACAGCAGTCCCACAGCTGCGACTGATCTTCGAGCTCAGATGTCCAGCACAGGCACAGGCATGCGCCTCACAGCAGCTGGCGCCAGTCGCGGCGGTTGTCCTCCGTGTTCTCAACACCCACGCTCTCCAGCCGCTTGCCTATAGGCAGACGAGTAGTCAGCAATGTCAGTCAACTGGTAGCAGACGAGCACTCAGCATGGACACAAAGGGCAGGAGATGCTTGTGGTGCCATCCGCCGCCGCCGCAGGAGCAGGAGCGCACCGGTGGTGGCATTGCTCTCATCCGATGCCAGGATGCCCTTGCCGCGGGTCGCAATATACTTTGCGGTGGCCTTCAGCTCCTCAGCAAACGGGTTGGCAGCGGCAGCCTGAACCGCAACGCTGCGACGGCCAGCGGCACGGCCGGCGGCGCGGCGGCCGCCCACCGCCTGCCCGCGGATGCAGCTGGTGGCCTGCATGGTGGATCGCCCTGCGATGTGCAGCGGGGAGTCAATGCGTGGCGTCAGCAGCGCCCGCGGGGCTGGTGCAACGTGCAGCAGGTGGATAGGGCTCCCTGCTCACCGCTCGCGGCCTGCCTTTCAAGTCCTGCCGGATCTCACGGATCTCCAGCGCTCCACGAGTTTGTGCGCGACGCGCTGCCCGTCCATGGGCACTGCCGCCGCCGCCGCCACGCTGCGGCGCGCTGCCGATTGCAGCCGGCTGCGAGTTGCCAGCCGAGCTTATCTGCTCGCCTGCCCACCATTCCCACGTTCACACTTATGCGCGATGATCAACATCAATGTGCCATCAGTATGGCTGTCGCTCCTGCGGCTTTTGCCGCCTAGTAGACCGCCCAAGCTGATGCCGTGGCGACCGCATGCCCTGCTGCACAAGACGTGGTGCGTGATACATACAGTATGCCCTCAGACTTCTCAGACTTGGCGGCAGCTAGGTGTTGCATGCTTCTCATTTAATAGCAGTGCTCTCTGTGTCCACCTGTCCCAGGAAGTGGGGGCAATGGCACGCCGCACATCGCACCGCGGCCGCCCCGCCGCCGGACCCGCATCCATGCAGCATGATTTGCTGCTTGATCCCGGCGGAATGCTTTGCAGTCGGCATATCTGACACGTAGGGCCTGGCCTGGCAGCCGACACCCGCTGCCTGACAGCACAGATGAAGCGCAGTGGTGACGCATGGACCGCATCTCGCCCTGCGGGCGCTCTTTCCCCCACACAAACATCCCCGGCGCATGCGTCCCCATCCCATTTCCCCCAGGCACCCACATTTAGCTCCCTGCAACGCCTCCTCACTGCTGTAAATGCCTGCTGCAGCCGGGTACCTCAAAGCGGTGGCCGCCGCTCAGCTCCCGAAAGAGCGGCGGCTCCTATCAGGGACAGGCGGCAAGGCCAGTTTTTTCGCTGCGCCCGCCTCGCCGTCCCGCCCAGGAGTGTACTTTCTTCCGGGAGGAGCGTTGGGCGCTGCAGAGGGCTGGCCCTTACATCAGGCGCTGCTCACCAAAGGGGTCGTCCACGCGCAGCGGGCGCATGCAAAGCGCTGCCATTTTGCACGTCCCGCAAGCTTCTCGCGACTTTGCAACACGTTCTGACATCGCAGCCCGCACAGGAGAACGGCCCAGCGGCAGAGGCGGGGCCAACTCGCGCGCACGAGCCCTGCACGGGCTGCCCGCACGCACATCCTCAACCATGCGGCGGCCCTCGCTCAGCTGCCAGGTAGGAAGGCCCGCTGCGGCCCGCGGCCGGCGAGTGCGGTCGGCCTCCCGTTCCCGTCCAAGCTACGGGCTGGCCGCGCGCCAGCAGGTCGTGGGAGTGGTGCGCTGCCGCAAGGCAGGACCTGCAGGCGCTATACCCGCGGTTACCTCAGCCCGTCGGCGGAGCCCGCCGCCCGCGCTGGACGTTTTGGCCGTCCGGCAGTAGCGGAAGCTTCTTTCCCCCCCATCCCGCTGTGTCAAGCTGGGCACCCACTCCTGGTCTGACAGACCTGCTGCAACTAGGAGGGGAGCCAAACCCCCGTCACGCCGCACCCAAGCTCAAGCTGAAGCTCAAGCCGCTGCCGCCACACACCCTCCTATGCGCAGGTGGAGGGCTGCACCGCCGACTTGGGTACCCTGCGGCCCTACTTCCAGCGGCAGCACATCTGCGGTGCGTTGCTGGGTACTGGAGGTGCCGGCTGGTGCAGGGAGCAGCCCCAGGGCCGCCGCCGCGCAAAAAGTGGCCCCTCGCCGCCGCCGGCGAAACACCCATCCCTCCAGCTGTGCGGCGAAACATGTGTGGGGTGGCCCCATCTGAGGCCACACGCCCGCTCACCCGCTGCTCTGCCAACATGCTGGTCTGCTTACCTGCATTCTCTCATGCCCACATGCTGCGCTGCTTACCCGCAATCTCACACGCCTCATCTCCTGCAGAGGACCACGCCCGCGCCGATGAGATCCCAGACGGCCGCGGCGGCCTGGTGCGCTTCTGCCAGCAGTGCACCAAGCTGGAGCCCATCAGCGCCTTTGACGGCAAGAAGCGCTCGTGCCAGGCGTCCCTGGTGAAGCGCCACCACCGCCGCTCCGGCGGCACCAAGCGCAATTATGCCGGCCACGCTCGGAGTGCCACCACGGGGCGGTACGGCCGGGACGAGCAAGGCGCAGCGGNCGCTGGCGGCAGTGGGTCTGTTTGGCGGCTCGCTGGCGGCAGCCACAGAGGAGCGCAGCGCGACCAGCCAGCAGCCGACAGGCACCACAACACGCAGCGGCAGCGCCAGCCGCGGCGGCCCGGCCGACACGGCTGCCCGCTCGCTCGCCGTGCTGGCAGATGCCGCCCTGCCGGATGATGATGAAGAGGAGCAGGGGCAGCAGGGCATGCTGCCGATGCTGCCGCCCATGGTGCCGCTGCCCATTGCCTTCGACCTGCCATCAATCAGCTACGATGCTCGAGGCAGCGGCATCCTCGGCAAGCCGCAGCCCGTGCGGCCGCTGCCCCTAGGTGGGTGCAGGGTGCCCTGGGAGTTGGGTGATTGCTTGGCAGGATGCAAGCG
Source organism: Chlorella ohadii (assembly GCA_025026875.1). Taxonomy (NCBI): domain Eukaryota; kingdom Viridiplantae; phylum Chlorophyta; class Trebouxiophyceae; order Chlorellales; family Chlorellaceae; genus Chlorella; species Chlorella ohadii. Next base: position 264,351 of record JADXDR010000079.1, read on the forward strand.
GGGTTGCAGAGCGAGTTTGCCGGGATGATGCACGCCGCTTGCAAGTGAGTCTAATCCCCGCCGACACGCCACGCTTTAGCAGGCCATGCACCCCCATCTCATGCACCCCCATCTCGTTCCTCACCAACCTGTCTTCCTCTTCGCTTTGCGCAGGTTCCAACGCGCCTGCGCCCTTTGGCCAGCCGGCGCTGCCGCCCGGCTCTGCCACTTCAGGCTGGAGCAGCCTGCCGCAGGCGCCCGCCCCGCCCCTGTTCCCCAACTTCGGCGGCCCTGCACCTGCCAACGGCAGCAGTCCTCCAGCCCTGGGGCTCGGCCCGACCGCTGGCGTTGGCAGCACTCCAGATGTGGCGTCCCTGCTTGCACTGCTGGCTGCGCGGCAGGCGGAGGGCGCTGCCGGCGGTCCCGCAGACCAGGCCGGCACAGCAGCAGCAGCAGCGGCAGCGGCGACAGCGGCAGCAGCACCCAAAGAGGAGCCTGTAGAGCGGCCTGCGGACCTGCAGCAGCTGCTGACTGCGCTCCAGCTGCTGCAGCAGCTGCAGCAGAGCATCACGAATGTGGTGGTGGCGCAGCTGCAGCAGCACCTGGCGCGGCAGGAGGTGAGCTGCTGAAGTGGCTGGCTGGAGGCCCAAAACGCTGCAGTAGCTGCAAAGCAGTGCTGCCGCCGCTGCCGCAGTCGCTCTGCTGCCGCTAGTGTCCCTGCTGCTCTCCCTGCTGCTGCTGCCTCGTGGCCTCGGCGGCGCACCCTCACTCCTGACCGCCACCCTCCCCTCCCCCTCCTCCACNCACCCCACCTCCCCCCAGGCCTCCAGCCTGCTGGAGCAGCGCCTGCTGCCGCTCCTGGGCAGCATCCGAGCGCAGCTTGGCCCCAAGGGCGATTCCAGCAGCCTGGCTCAGCTGGAACAGCTGGTGGCCAGCCTGAACCAGCTGTCCGGCATGCTGCAGCCGCCGCCGGCCGCCCAGGACCAACAAGCGCTGGGCCTGCTGCAGTGGTTGCAGAGCGCGGGCGCAATGGGATTGCCCGGTGGCCCCGCGGCGTCTGCCCCCTCTCCGGCCCCCAGCCCCGTGGTGCGTGCTGAGCCTGCCGCCGCCCCAGCGGGCGGCGACCCAGATCAAGTGCAGGCCATGCTGCAGCGGGTGGCCGGCCTGCTGAAGCTTCAAAAGGAGCTGGGCACTGCTTAGAGCGCAGCAGCTGCGCCATGTGTCGCAGCAGACGCCCCCTTAGCAGCTGCATGTGCCCTGCCACCCATGCGCACCGCCTGGTGTGTGCCCTCGTTACCCAACCCTTCCCATCCCCGTTCTATCGTTTAGTCTGCACTGCCTCTCGCGCCCTGCCCTGCCCCTGTCCTTTTGCACATTCGTTCCCACCGCGCCCAGTTGCTCCCCCTCTACCTCCCATGCACGGCGGGCACTGCACTTGGAACACGCCCGCCCCACCGCTGCTCCAATTCTTCTCTTACTTGTACCCACCATCACAGCCACGCCTCGCCTCCAGCGCAGCAGGAAACCCAACACACAAACAGCGCCCACCACGTTTCTCTTATTCTTTTTCACCCACCCACACCTCCGCTCATCGACTGCTACCATACTACCCTGTCGAGCGCCACTAGCCAGCCCCGCTTTTACCACCCCACCCCAGCCCCGCTTTTTTCGCTTTTTTCCCATGCACCCCTCCGCCGCGGCGGCACGCACTCGTGCCCCGGCCAAACCCCCGTTGCCCTGCCCCTGTTTTGGTACGCCCCTTCCGCACTAGACCGCCCAATGCGCGCGCGCACTCGTGTGCTGCCCCTAAGCCATAAACGCCTGCAAGGCCCTCTGTGAGAGGGGGCGGGGGCGGCGCTGTTTGAAGCCGCCCCCGCCCCGCGCCAGCCCCAGCCATTCTTTTCCACCCTTGCCCTGCCGCCCCCGATTTGTGAGGGCCTATCCCCCATTCAATGCCCTGCCGCATGTGACCACACAGCTCTTAGTCAATGTCTGGATGGCTGGTATCGGCAGTGCAGTGCGGCAATGGAGAGCGCAGGCCGGGGGAAGCAGCGCATGTGACAGGGCCAAGGGCGAAGGCGACTCCTGCAACGCATGCCGATGGCCATGGTCATCCTCCCGTGCAGCACAGGCTGCAGGAGGCTTTTGCAACAGGCATGGAGTACAGAATTGAGAGCACCCTGCCCGGCCATCCCAGCGCCGCGCCGCTCATGCTGCCACCGCCGCCGCATGGACTGCGGCAGTGCAGTCAGCCTGTTCGACCATCTGAGCGCTTCCATCCCTGCCTGTAACACACCGGTTCACCTCAAGCCAGCTCTGATGCCCTAAGCCACGCTCCGGCCACCACTGCACGGCAGCCTGCGGCCCTGCGTGCCACGGTGCGGCACTGCGCAGGGAGGCCTGCACTGACTCGGCAGCTGCTGCAGGTGCTGGGGTTGGCCCTGCAAGGCCAGCCGAGGCCATTGGCGTGGTTGCACTGCGGAGAATCAGGCTGAACTCTGGTTTGCTGGACTGATCAGGTGCTGGACGGGCGCAGGGCGCAGGGTGTGGCCCTGCACGCCCAGCCGAGGGCCCTCACTGCCGCTCGAGCTCTCATGCTGGCGGCCCTGCCGCCTACCTTGCTCACTCTTTTTCACTTGTGGCCTCACATCGCATTTGGTTATGCGGCAGGGCACCAACCCAACGCCAACAGCATGGCGCAGGCGCTCTCCCTCGGCGACTACGCAGCGCCCTTTGTGGGGCAGCTGAGCGACGCCCACCGGCTGGTCAGTGCCAGCGCCGGGGCGGGCATGGCGTCCGCGGGTGGCCCTGCTTTAAAAGCCTGCCGGTCTGAGGCGGTCTCTTCCCAGCTGCAGCTCGGCGCCTCAATAGAGCCCAAACCCTGCCCCTGTCACGTGCAGCTGCGGCCCGCCGTTGAAACGGCCGCGGGCCTCACAGGGCGGCCCGAGCTCGAGGTGGTGCATGGCATGCTGGCGGCAGCCGASGCCTCCATCGCACAGACGCTGGTCAGCCGTGCTTGTTGCATCACTTGCTGGGGCCAACGAGTGTTGTTTTACTGTGTGGCACATGCTCTGAGCGCGTGGCTGCCTGATGCTGCCCGCAGCTGGCGGCACATCTGCCGGTGCCCGCCTGCCTTCTTGCCGGCCTGCCCACCCTCACACCTCCCTGCCTGCCCGCCACAGGACTTGTTCGACGCTGAGGGTGGCACAGATGAACTGAGGGTCCTGGGCCTGATGGCGGCCGCCGCACCGCTGAAGCGTGAGGTGAGTGCCTGCAGCTAAACCTGTGCGTTGTCAGTCTACGGTAGTTCATTGATTGATCGACCGCCCCTGCCACCTCTTGGCGTCAACTGCCCCCCCGGCCGCACCCACCACCATTCCACCATGCTGCCATGACTGCCCTTCCCCGCCGCAGGCGCAGCGCATCGGCGGCTTGCTGCAGCCCCTGGCGCGCCACTGGGACTTGTACAGCCGGGGGGACCGAGGCTTCTTTTCTGGATCAGATGCGCTGGCACTGCCCGATCAAGACGAGATTCTGGCCTGTGCCGGCGAGCTGGCGGCGCTGGCGTGTGTGGTGCTGCGACCCGGGGACGCCGCCGCCGATGCGGTGAGGCTCTGCGGCGGTTGCACGTGTGCATAGGCCTGCATGCCTGAATGCATGCGTGCTGGCCGCCTGCTGCAGGCGGCCAGGCAGGCGGGCGAGCAGGTAGGCCGGCTGGCCGGCTGGCTGGCTGGTGATCCGCATAAGCGCTTAGAGGTTGGCCTTGACTGCCGCTGCAGCTGGGCCGGCTGAGCGTGTGCGCTGCGGCGGGCGCCTCTGCTGTGCGGGCCGCAGGCAGGGCGGCGGCGCGCCTGCATCCGCAGATGGAGCGAATGGTTGAAAAAAGTGAGCGGCTTGGTCTGTGTGTGCTCGAATGCTTCGGAAGCAGGGACTCCCTGCTTGCCCTTTATTGTGCTACCCGCCCCGTCTGCCTGTTTGAGAGCTGCTGGGCTGCCTCCTGGGGTACCTGCCGGCCACCTTTGGGACTGCTTACCCTGGGCAGTCCGACTTGAGTCCTTCACGCTCGTCCTGCTGCTCTCATGCCCTGCCTTGCGGCAGGCCGCAGGTCCTTCTTAATGTTTGACTTTGGGGGCACCTTTGGCCGCCATGTGAAGGCGCTGGAACCTCCCACGCCCGCCGGGCTTGGCAACCTACAGGCGCTTGATTGGGGCTCAGTGCTGGGGGGCGGCGAGGCCGGCCTATCACAGCTCATGAACTTCCATGACACGCTTCAAAACGAGATACGGACCACACCCACCGTCAACCTGCTGCCCCTACTGGCATGCCCCGCTGCTGCGGCTTTCCTGCGTGCGGCCTGCACTGCAGGGGGCCCAGCCGACCTGCCGGCCTGCCTGACAGGCTGGCTGCCTGACGGCGGGGGTAAAGAGCTGATGCGTGCGCTGGACGCAGGTGGGAGGATTCTGCACGTTGCAGGTTGATGCCAACATCGTGCGTGTGCAGTGAGCAAGCCAGCCGGGCTCGCCCTGGAACTGTTGGCCCGTCCGCCTGTCCATGTCTGAGTTGTTGGCAGGGATGGCGCTGCACTGCACTGCGCTGCGCTGCGCTGCGCTGCGCTGTGCTGCGCTCGCCTCGGCTGGTAGCTCACGGCATGCTGCCATGTGCGTTCTGTGCAGCACCCGCTGAGGAGCTTCAAGCGGTCCTGCAGTTCGGCCTCAGTGCGAGCGGAGGGGGCGCCGATGCAGACCTGGCCGGCATGCGTGGCTTGCTGGCTGACCCAGCTACCAGCGCGTTTGGTGCACAGGTAAGGGCTTCAGCTGTGCCGCGGCGGTTGCGATGGAAGGAAGCATCCCGTACCTCAGTCCTGCACTGCAGGGTGGCACCCGCCGCATGCAGCCAACCGCTGCTGTTTCTGCCCACCGCGGCTGAACGCCTTGCCATCTGTCACCCACCCTGCTGCAGGCCCTACAGGCGCTGCAGCGGGCAACGGCCTTTTCGTTCGGAGCTGAGCGCCGCCAGGCATTTGTTGACGTGTCTCAGCGCATCGCACGAGTGGCCTACTATGCTTTTGAAGCGCCGGCGGAGATGCAACAGCAGTTTAAGCACGATTTTCAAGGTGAGTTCTCGGTGCTCTACGATCCAGTTGTGTGTGGCCTTCACTCGGCCCGGTTCAGAGCGCGCTCCGGTCATCAAAATGCGGTTGGGTGTCCAGCACACTCTTGTGTGAATGCGGATGCAGGCTTACTGTGCACCAGCTCATGCTGCCCTGCACCAAGGCATGTGTGCCGGCTCGCACTACCACACCCTCCCTGCTGCCACGCATCCCACCATACTACCCCGCTGCCACCGAAATGACGCAGGCGCCTTCCTGCCCGCGCTGCAAGTCGTGCACTCTGGCTTTGTGTCCGCCGGACTGCTGGAGGATGCTGAAGCTGGCGACAGCATCAGCCAGGTGCTCAGCCGCCTGCAGGACATTGTACAGACCCAGCAGCGATTCGAGCGGTCCTTCACTGCTGCAAAGCGCCTGGGGGATGTCAATGGGCACTTTGTGGCCGCGCTGCAAGCAGCCGCAGAGACCCTGGAAGCACTCAGCAGCCGCGCAGGTGCAGCCGGCGCCGCCGACCAACAGGCCGCCGCCCCTTCTAGCGGCAGCAGTGCAGCCACCGGCGAGGATGGCAGCAGCGTGGGAACTGCCGGCCAGGCTGGCGCCGCCTGGCTGAAGCAGTGCCGCTCCGAACTTTTGGAACTTGGTGCAGCAAACGTTGCCAGCAATGACGCAATCAAGCAGATGCTGCAGCGCTGCCGCGCGCAGCTGGACGAAGCCGGTTTGGCAGAGGTGCGCGCTGCAGAGCAGCAGGTGCTGCAGCGCACCGAGCAAGTGCTCTGCATTCTTGAGCGTCTGTGTGCTGGCACTGGGCCAGCCGGCCCAGACGGCGGCAGTCTGGAGGGCACAGCAGGCGCAGTCGGGGCTGCAGCTGAGACGGGCGAGGGCAGCGGCGCTAGGGCGTCAGGTGCTGGGGCGAGTGGGCGCAGCAGCAGGCCGACCATTGCGCAGCTGTCGCAGGAGGAGCCCCTGCAGCAGAAGCAGATGCTGGGCGAGTGCCTGCTCCCTCGGGTGAAGGCGCTGCAGGTTGGTCGGGTGGGTGGTCAGATGGGATGTGGAAGTGTGATGGCAGGTGATGCTGTTGGGCAGAAGTGTGGCGCTGGAAGGCCGCGAGTGACCCCCCAGCTTCCCAGCTAGCGTGCTGCCGGCCCAGTGCACAGCTGCTCGCTCCCCTGCCTGCTCATCCACCCACCCTCGAGCTTGCCTGCCGTTGCACCCCTCACCTGCCACATGCAGCCCGAGCTGGCTGCGAAGATCACTGGAATGCTGCTGGAAATAGACAGCATTGGTGAGTTGCGGGCTGCTGAGTGCAGAGGCTGCAGGCTGCAGGGTCTGGGTCCTTCATTTACCGTGAAGGATGGGAAGGCTTGCTGTGGTTGCTGCCAAGTGTTGCAATGTTTGGAGGATTGGACGTGTGCATGCAAGCCGCATGGGCCATCTGGCCCACACCCTGGACTCCCTGCCCAACGCGGTTGCTACACGCAGTGCTGCTCCTGACCCTGGCTGACCCCTCGAGGCTCAAGGCGTCTGTCGACCAGGCGGTGAAGGTGTGTAGAGCGGGCTGCGCTGTGCTGGTCACGCTGTGCCATGCAGTGCTGTGCAGTGCTCTGCTGACTCTCTGACGCCCTTACGAACCTGCGTGAAGCTGACGCTTCCCCCGAGCGCACCTCGCATCCCACTGCAGGTTCTGGAGGAGGCGGGCTGGCAGCCCTGAAGGGTGTGAGCCGCTCGCTCTCACAAGCCCAGGCAGACGCCGTTGCTCACGGAGGCGGCATGCTTGTGTTTCCATCTGTGTGGTTGCAGCAGGGGTGGCCCCTGCCAGCCGGGTTCACCCACCTGGATGGGGGCACCGGCGGCAGCAGCACAAGAGGGGACTGTATCCAGCAGCTGGTGGCCGCTGCACAGCGCCCCAGCCAGCTGCACTAGCAGCCAGCAAGACTCCCAGCCAGCAGCTGCTGGCGGCAGCAGCAGATTACCCCAGCCGCAGCCGCTAGCATCAGCAACACGAGTCCCAGCCATAAGCCTCAACAAGCCTCAACCAGCAGTTTCTGCATGATAATTTTCTGATATTCACCACAACCTGCCCGTGGGCACAACAGCCATCTGCATGCCTTTGCGAAACCTCCCCAAGTTTGCTCTTCAGCCGTTTCCGCTGTAGTTGCCATGCCGTTCACCAATTGCGGTTGTGCTGTTACTGGCAAATGTGCAGCGTAATACAAGAGGATACATGCTGGGTGTGCTCAGCAGGGAAGGAAGCAGTGCAGGATGGAGGGCGTCCCCAATGCTTCAGGAGGCGCAGGAAAGGCAAATGAGTTGGGCTGCAACGACCCGATTGGCTGAAAAATGAAAATGTAGCATGTCATGCTAAAAGGCAGTGCTGTCGGCTGCTTCAGATTGGGCTCCTCTGCCGCTGCCCTTGTCTGCTGCTGACTGGGGCCCGCTCAGAGCGGGCTGCTGTTGTCGGAGGCTGGAGTCTCTGCTGTGGGTAAGAGAGGTGCAACGACTGGCGCAGGGCTGCAGTCTTTCGAGCTGGCACCCCAGCATGCCTGAGCGTATGGGCCGGTGAGGACACGCTGCTGCCTCCCTTCAGGGCTGCCAGCCCGCTTCCTTCAGAACCTGCATTTGAGGCGAGGTGCGTCGGGAAGGTGCCAGCTTGGCGCACTTTGAAGTGAGGGCGGCGGCAGGAGGGAGGCAGCACAACACAGCACAGCATGGTGCAGCACAGCACAGCACAACACAGCACAAGCACAGCACAGCACAGCACAGCACGGCACAGCACAGCACAGCACAGCGCCACTGCCCACCTTCACTGACTCGTCAACGTAAGCCTTCAGCCTTGTAGGGTCGGTCAGGATCACCAGCACCTCTGCACCGTGGGCAGGGGTGTCCAGGATTTCAACTTGACTTTGGCCGTGCTGGCTTGCATTCATGTTTTCAGTGCACCATTCACCGCAAGAGCAGCTGCCACATTGCTTCCTGCCGCTTGCCTGCTGGGCGGCTGCAGCAGGCTTGCAGGGTGCTCGGCCAAACAGTCAGCATCTCACCAATGTTGTCCAGCTCCAGCAGCATCCCAGTGATCTTTCCAGCCAGCTCGGGCTGCACGTGGCAGGCGAACATTGGCAATATTGGCGGACCGGCAGGCAGTGGGGGTAGCGGGCAGGCAAGGGGTGCGGCGGTGCGCTGCGCTGGCCGCATGATTGCTGCGAAGGCGATGCCAGTCACGTACGCCTACCATCGCCACAATTCCACCCAACAGCACCACATGCCATACGCACACTTCCACATCCCATCTGCCCACCCAATCAGCGTACCTGCAGCGCCTCCACGCGAGGGAACAGACACTCGCCCAGCATCTGCTTCTGCTGCGGGGGCTCCTCCTGCGCCAGCTCAGCCAGAGTGGGCCTGCTGCTGTGCCCGCCGGCTCCAGCAGCTGAGTCTCCAGCGCCGCCGCCCTCACCCTCCGCGGCTGCAGCCCCTACAGCGCCTGCTGTGCCCCTCCAGACCGCCGCCGTCTGAGCCGGCTGGGCTAGCGCACAGTCGCTCCAGAACAGAAAAGGCACGCTCGGTGCGCTGCTGTGCCTGCTGCTCCGCAGCACGCACCTCTGCCAAAGCCGCGTCATCGTACTGCCCATGGCAGCGGCGCAAGGTCTGCGCTATTGCCTTTCCGCTGGCATCGTGTGCAGCGGCAAGCGCCTGCAGCTCAGCGCGGCACTGCTCCAGGCAGGGGGCATCAGCCTGTCCAACAGAGCTGCCGCTGCTGCTGCCCTCGTCAGCGGCCGCGGCACTGCCGCTGGAGGCACCAGCAGCTGCCTGCTCGTCAGCAGGGCGGGCTGCAGCTGCGCGGCTGCTGAATGCGCACAGCGCCCCTCGCAGCACAGTTGTAAAGTGCCCATTGGCGTCCCCCAGGCGCTTTGTTGCAGCGAGGGTCTGCTGGAACCGCTGCTGGTGCTCTACAGCGTCCTGCAGGCGGCGGACTTTCAGGCTGATGCGCTCGCCAGCTTCAGCATCCTCCAGCAGTCCAGCAGACACAAAGCCAGAGTGGACGGCTCGCAGGGCGGGCAGGAAGGCGCCTGCGCCAGTGGGGTGGCAGTGGGCAAGCGCGGCAGCATGAGCCGGCGTGCTGGATTTGTTGCAAGACAGCGCAAGATAGAGCACTCTGCGCCTGCACTCGCGAAAGTGGCGGCCGAATGGTCACACACTGATGGCAGAAACATGCTGCATCTGGGGCTGAAACAAACTCTGGTTCCTTTCCAAACTCTGGAACAGCTCACCCTGCATGTCCTGCATGAACTGCTCGTGCATCTGCTCTGGAACGTCGTGTGCATGGGAGGCCAGGCGTGCAATGCGCTCACACACATCACCAAACGCCAGGCGGCGCTCGGCCCCAAAGGAAAAGGCAGTCGCCTGCTGCAGCGCCCGCAGCGCCTGCAGCAGGGTGGGTGCCACGCGGCGTCGCACGCAGGCGCAGTGGGCGACAACAGTAGCGCTTGCCAGCCAGCAGCTGGGCACAGCACCGGCGCGCGGAATGCTTGCTTTCACTGCAACCGCCGGCGCACGCAGCTGAGGCCCTTACCTGGGCACCAAACACGCTGGTAGCTGGGTTGGACAGCAAGCTGCGCTGGTTGGCCAGATCGCCGGCTTCGCCGCTGCCAGCTCTGCTTGCTGTGCCAAGGCTGAGCTGCAAGTCCAGGACAGCTTGAAGCTCCTCAGCGGGTGCTGCATGGCCGGGCACATGGCAGCCATGCTGTGAGGGACCAGCTGAGGCAGCGCAGTACAGGCCGTGCAGCGCAGCGCAGCACGGCCCAGCTCCCTGCCTGTGAGCTATCAAGGAGAAGCAGGGCAGCGCGCTCGGCACGCCCAGGGCGAGCACTGCTGGCTTGCTCGGTGCGCTGCATGTGCAGTGTGCTGGCAGCAACTTGCAACGTGAAGATTCATCCCACCTGCGTCCAGCGCCTGCATCAGCTCCGCTGCACTGCCGCCGGGCAGCCAGCCTGCCAGGCAGGCCGGTAGGTCAGCTGGACCTGCTTCGGTGCAGGCCGCCCGCAGAAAAGCCGCGGCGGCAGGGCAGGCCAGCTGGGGCAGCAGATTGACGGTGGGTGTGGTCTGCATTTCGTTTTGAAGCACGTTGTGCAAGTTCATGAGGGCCGATAGGCCCGCCTCGCCGCCACCCAACACTGAACCCCAGTCTGGCAGCGGCAGGTTTTCAAAGCCAGTGGGCGCGGGAGGGTCCAGAGCTTGTATATGGCGGTCGAAAGAGTGTCCCAAGTCGTACATCCAAAAGGTGGTGCCGGTGCGGCCTGCCACAGGGCAGGGCAAGGGAGGAACATGCCAGTCATGGAGGAGGGCGCAGCTAAGCCCTGGCCAGAAGACAACAGGCAGGGGCACCAGCCAGGCGTCCCGCACATCCCAGGCAACAGACAGGCGACCAAGAATGGCAGGCAACGTGCAGGCAGGAAATCCTCCAGACATGAAAAGAGTGCACGCTCAAGCCTCTCACTGAGCCTGATGGCAGCCATAAGCTGATCATTAAACAGCTCACCCTTCTCAGCCATGCGTTCCATCTGCGGCTTCAGCTCCGCCGCCGCCCTGCCCGCCGCCCGCACTCCAGCGGCGCCCACCGCAGCGCACACGCTCAGACGGCCCAGCTGCAGTGGCAGACAAGGCCAACCCCTTAGAGCTTGGATGGATGCTTCCCGGCTTAATATCAACCAGCCAGCAGGGGAAGCCGGCTAGCCAGCCCGNCCTNGCAGATAGCCGCCAGATCGCATGCATGCATCTGCCCACGTGCATGCCCTGCACCCTCGCCGCCTCAGCGGCGGCGTNGCCCGGTCGCAGCACCACACACGCCAGAGCTGCCAGCTCGCCGGCGCATGCCAGCAGCTCCTCTTGGTGCGGCAGCGCGTTGGTGCTTGAGCTCGACAGGAAGCCTCGGTCCACCCGGCCGTACAAGTTCCAGTGTCGTGCAAGGGGCTGCAGCAAGCCGCCGATGCGCTGCGCCTGCGGCGGGGAAGGGCAGTCATGGCAGCATGGTGGAATGGTGGTGGGTGCGGCCGGGGGGGCACTGTCAACTGAGTTGACGCCAAGAGGTGGCAGGGGCGGTCGATCAATCAATGAACTACCGTAGACTGACAACGCACAGGTTTAGCTGCAGGCACTCACCTCTTGCTTCAGCGGCGCCGCAGCAGCCATCAGTCCCACGACTTTAAGTTCATCTGTGCCGCCCTCGGCGTCGACCGAGGCCTGTGGCAGGCAGGGAGGTTTGAGGGTGGGCAGACAGGCAAGAAGGCGGGCAGGCACCTGCAGGCTGGTGTGGTGCCAGCTGCAGGCAGCATCATGCAGCCATGCGCTTAGGACACGTCCCACGCTTTGCACAGCAATACATGCTTGCAACAGGTGACGCCAGAAGCATGGCTGACCAGCGTCTGTGCGATGGAGGCSTCGGCTGCCGCCAGCATGCCATGCACCACCTCCAGCTCRGGCCGCCCTGTGAGGCCCGCCGCCGTTTCAACGGCGGGCCGCAGCTGCATGTGCCAGGGGCAGTATTGTGGCTCAGCTGAGGTGGCGAGCGCACACAAGAATGGAAAGCCTCATGCCCGGACGCTACAAGAGCAAGCCAGCCCCCGGCTGGGCATCAAACCCGCCCCTGCCACCTGGCACTGACCAGCCGGTGGGCGTCGCTCAGCTGCCCCACAAAGGGCGCTGCATAGTCCTCAAGGGAGAGCTGCTGCGCCATGCTGTTGATCTTGGGTTGACGTCCTGCGGCATGCACCGATCAGAAGCGACGGTCAAGTGAGGGAGAGTGCGGAACGGCACGGCGACGGCCTCGGCTGGGCGTGCAGGGCCAAACCCTGCACCCTGCACCCTTCCAGCAGCTGATCAGTCCAGCACACTAGAGTTCAGCCTGCTGCTCCGCAGTGCGACCACACCAATGGCCTCGGCTGGCCTTGCAGGGCCAACCCAGCACCTGCAGCAGCTGCCGAGTCAGTGCAGGGTGCACTGCGCAGTGCCGCACGCAGGGCTTGCAGGCCGACGTGCAGTGGTGGCTGGAGCGTGGCTTGGGGCACCAGAGCAGGCTTGCCGTGAATCAGTGTATGGTACAGGCAGGGATGGAAGCGCTCAGATGGCCGAGCAGGCTAACTGCGCTGCCGCCAGCCCATGCGGCGGCAGCGCCGCCACTCGTGCAACGGCGACGCTGGAATGGCAGGGATCTGCGGGATAGCACCCTTGTTTCGCATGCCAGATCCAGGTTATCAGAATGCTAGGCATCCTGTGCAGTCCCCGAGGGGGTGGCATGCATGTCCATGTTTCAGGTCGCCTGCAACGGCTGGCACAGTTGCGTATCAGCGTGAGGATCCGTGGCGGCGAGAGAGGGGCTCAGGCCCACCGCCCACATTCTCAAGCGTGGCAGCACCGCATGAGTGCTGCGGCCGGTGCTGCTTTTCGTAGGGGCATTTTGGTGTCGCTGCCAGTGCGCAGTGCTTTGCACCACTGCGGTGGACCATTCGCCCCAGGCTGGCCTACATGCACTGCCGCGGCGGCATTGTTACCGGGGAATATGATGTGCAAGCGCAATACAAGAGGATGCGTGATGGATGCATTTAGCAGGGAAGGAAGCAGGGCAGGCTGGGGGCATGCCATAAGGAGTGACGAACACAAGAGGACGCACAACATGGGATGTGCAGGAGAGGTGGGCACAAGGACAGCAGCGGCTGCTGGGCCAGCGCAGCCGGCGCACTGCCTGTGCCGGGTTAACCCCGCGTCAATACTGCTGCAAACTGACGGCCTACTGCTTCACAATAACCACCGGCGCCTCCAGGTGGTGCACCACATAGTCCGACACACTGCCCAGGCCCACGAAAGACATAATGGCGCTGCATGGGGTTGGGGTTGGATGGGTGTTGGATCCTGATCAACTCTGGTGACTCTGCAATTGAAGCGGGGCTCTGACTACCACCAGCTGTGCTGCAGCTGCATGCACACTTGGGCTGCAACTCTGGCTGCTTCCAACGAGCACAGGCTGCATCATGCGCCCCAAAAACACAGCGCAATGGGCTGCTGCACAGTGCACCAGACACGCCTGCACCTCGCCCCCTGGCTTACCGCTTCCAGCTCCCCATGCCGCGGGCGCCCAGGACCACCAAGTCAACCCCATTCTCCTTGGCATAGTGCACCACCGACTGGCCCACGTCTGCAGCCAGGTGGCAGGATACATGGGTTATCATTCCATCTGCACGGATGGGCGCGCGCTCTGAAGGATGGAAGCGAATCCAGCCGCCATTTCCGCGTTTCTGTGCAGGGAAATGCAGCAACCCTGCCGCACATGCACGGCATGTGCAGTAGGCCTCACCCGAGGCGCCGCCTTCGGGCGCCAGCGCCTTGAAGAAGATCTTGGAGCGGTCCACCTGCAGGAAAAAATGAGAGCGTACAGCAGTGATACATTGGTGATTTGGGAGTGTGGGCTGCGCGTTCCATTGCACAGCAGTGCCGCAGTCCACCTGCTGCACAAAGCAGGACGGCAGCCGGGTTAATCAAGAGAGCGGCAGCAGCAGCGTTTGATGCTGGGACGGGGTGCAGCATGCGGGAGAGAACAGCAGGTTGCAGGAGCAGTCCGCAGCAGTAGGGAGCTGGGGCAGCAGCCGAAAAGCAGCAGGTAAGATGGTTCAGCAGCCGCACCTGCGAGGCTGCAGCGTCCACCGCCCGGCTCACCGTCTCCCGAGCGTAGTGGATGCTGCAGCAGCACATCAGGCACCCGAACAAAATGGCCTCAGCGCGTCCAGACAAGGAGGGCCCACCGAGCGGCCAGGAAGGACCAGCGCGGCACAAACAGCACAGCTGACCCCAGTGCACTGCGACGCGGCCTAGCCGAAAGTGCCACGTGGCAAGCTGCCAAGCAGATGCATCCAGCAGCTCTGATAATACAGGCCCCGCTGCCTGCCTCGGGTGTGGGTGCGTCTGCCAGCAGCCACACCTGTCCTGTGTGGCTGCGTCAAACTCGTCCGCCTCAAGCACCTCAGACGCAGCTGCATCGTCCGTGACTATCTGCACAGCGCAGCGCAGCAGGTGCGGCACGCAGACACAGCACGGGAAAGGGTTTGGAGGTCAGCAAAGCGGCAGGAACAGCAGTAGGCACAGACCTGCAGGGGGGCGGCAGCATGGTCTGCCATGGCAGCCGCCCGGGCCTCTGCGTGGCTGAACGAGCGACCAAACTCTGCCTGCCATTTATCGGCTGACAGGGGCGGGGCGGTATACTCTTCAGAGGGGCTCACCTGCAGGCACGGGAGTGGTGGGGAGGAGACAGGATGAGGCAGAATCAGCACCGACTAAGTAAGGCAGCAAGGGGAGCTCGCAGTATGATTTGTTCCCTGCCTTTTGACAGGCACAGGGATGCATTGCAAGCAGACACCTGCGGCGGCGCAGCGCCGGCCGCCGCCGGCTGCGGTGCGGCCAGGGCGCCCCGCAGGGAGCGGCGGGTCAGGGCCTCAGCGTGGCTCAGCGCGGCCTGCTGGCGGCGGCGCCACCCCGCCACATCCGGCTGCGGCAGGTGGTTGTCTGTGAAGGCACTCACCTGGGAAGGGGAGAGGATCAAGGGGAAGAACAGTGGGTTACCATTGCTGCGATAACATCGCTGGCATGATGCCTGCCACGCACACCAGGTGGAACACCATGATACCCAACAGGCTATGGATATGGGGGCTACAGCAAGCAGTTCGGAGCAGTAGCTGCGCACCGGGTAGGGGATGGGCAGCGCCACGCACACCAGGTGCAGCTCGTCGTTGGGTCCCAGCACATTGTTGACCGCCCACTGCAAGTTTCAGCGAGCGTCATAGCAGCAAGTGAGAGAAGCTCATCGTTGGGGCCCAGCACATTGTTGACCGCCCACTGCAAACTCCAGCGAGGCGCAAAGCAGCACGCCAGAGGTGAGGAAAAGCTGGCTGAAAGGTCCAGGGATTCCAGCGCAGCTGGCAGGAGCAGCGGACGACAGCACAGAGTAGATGTGGCATCAGAGCGCACCTCCAATGCTTTCTTGCTGGTTTCTCAAGCCGTCCAGATATAACCGGCAGCACCCGGCAGCAATCACAGATGAGCGCGGTAGCAAAACAATTACAGCAAACAATCAGCAAAACATTGCAACACCGCACCTCCAGCGCCTTCTTGCTGGTGTCCGAGTCATCCAGGGACACCATCACCTTGCGCCGCTCCTGCACAGTGGGTTCGGCAATGTGGTGCAAGGTTGGGTGGCACAGTTTTCTGGCGAACGCGTGCGCCTGGCCAAGMAAAGCGSGGTCTTGCGCTKGCGCACYCCCAG
Organism: Chlorella ohadii; assembly: GCA_025026875.1. NCBI lineage: Eukaryota > Viridiplantae > Chlorophyta > Trebouxiophyceae > Chlorellales > Chlorellaceae > Chlorella > Chlorella ohadii. The sequence continues at coordinate 279,737 of JADXDR010000079.1, forward strand.
TTGCACACAACACGCTCCATTGAAGACTCCACCCAGACGGCAGGCTGGGCCCGCCCCCGCACCTTTGGCTGCGTGTCCTGCTCCCGCCCGCGGCACACCGCCACGGGGCAGTGCATGTTGTGCACCAGGTAGCCTGCAGGGAGCGATGGAGAAAGAGGAGTTGGCAGCAGCACCTTGAAGCAGCACACAAGCCCGTGCTTTAGCGTGGCGGACAGCAGGACATCCACCGCATTGCACTCTGCACCGGCCGCTGTGTAGTGCGATGCGCCAGCGCTCATGGAGCGACCCCCGCAACCTGCTGCCCAGGCCGAGCAGGCTCATGAGCGCAGCACAGCTAAGCATCATGGATACTGAGTCAGCCAGTAAGCGTGTAACAGTTTAGCTAGGCTCACCAAACACGCTGCCCAGGCCGACCAGCTCATGAAGGTTATACTGCTAAGCAGCATCGGCACTGAGCCAGCCTAGAGCGCAGAACACCTAATTAGGCTCACCAGATACGCTGCCCAGGCCGACCAGGCTCATGAACGTGCTCTTCACCGCTCCCATGCCTCGGCTGCCCACCACCACAATGTCAATGCTGTGCTGCTTGCTCCACTCCACCACGGATTCGGCCACACCTGCAGGCAAACAGCAGCAAAACAGCGAGTAACTGGCACGCCATACGAGTTGCTGCTTGCTCCACTCCACCACCGACTCAGCCACGCCTGCAGGCACATGGCAGCGAATGGCACATGCAACATGAGTGAATCACTTGAGATGAGATGCCACATGAGTTTGCTTCACTCCACAGCCGACCCATCCACGCCCGCAAGCGAACAGTGAAGCAGTGAATCACAATGACAATGCACATAAGCCGCTGCTTGCTGCTCCACTCCACCACTGATTCAGCCACGCCTGCAGAAAAACGGCCCTGAATCCCATTCCACATTTTGGTAAGCACTATGCCCAGATCATGGCTTGTAGCTAAGGCTACAGGGGCAACATCGGCCAAGGAAGCCTGCTTGTTAAGTACAAACAAGAAGCCCAGCAAGCCCACCCGAGGCGCCGCCAGCCGCGGGCAGCACGTGGCGGTGGATGTCCAGCTCCTCCCTCCTGGCCTCGGGCAGCTTGTGCACCACCTGTATTGCAACGTACAAATTAGGTAGTGGGAGGTGAGAGCGAGGGAACTGAGCAGGAGCCAAACCGGCAGCAGGTAGGGGCGTGACACTGCCCAGCAGCTGAAACAGCGCATCCCCCCAGCGCACCTCGTGCAGTAGGGCACGACACTGTTCTTCTTCCGCCTTGCGCTGCTGCTCCCACGTGACCGTGAGGGCTGCCACCTGTATGTACTGTGGAGGCCAGTCTCAATCATTGTGGGTTGCCCGGCGTCCTCGGCATCAAGTTGCCCAGGCGCTCAGGTCGAACACATGCCAGCCGCAAGCGCTCGCTTGAGCACAACTGCGCTGCCCCAACCCCACTTCTGCCCTCCCTCCAGCCCTACCCTCCCTTCCTCACCGCTCCAGCCGAGGCGATGGGCGCTGCCGGCGTCATCGCGTACGCAATGGGCGGAGCAATGGCCACCACGTGCAGCGAGTCGCCTGGGCGGGCCAAGTTGTGTGCCGCCCACAGCGCCGCCGCTTGACTGGCGGCGGATGCATCTACTGCCACCAGGATGGAGCGCCCCATGTTGGTGCTGCTCCTTCTGCTGCTGCTGCTGCTCCTGCTGGTACTGCGTGGGTTGATGTGGTTGGTGCTGGGCGAGGGGCCGAGTGATCAGTAGCTGCCTGCACGGCAGAAGGTGGGAGAGCGTCGGCGGCGCCGGCGGCGGACCGGCGCGACAGGCCGTCCCGTGGTACGGTCTGCGCGCCGCCGGCACTTACTTTCGGTTCGTACGAGGCACCGCAGGATGTTCGAGCAGGGGCGAGGCCGCAGGCGCCTCCCGGCGCCCCCTTTTCACAGGCCGGGCAGCAGCGTGGCTGTAAATCCCCTCACCGCTTCGCAGGTGTGTACCTGAATTGCACGGCCGAAGCACACGGGCAGAGGCAGGGTGTGGGCGCGACGCCGGAACCGCACTGCCGGCTGAGGTTGCGGTGTGTGCTGGACGCGTTTCCAATGTGTTGGGTTTGCGCTATGCAAGTGATCAAAGCGCTTGCGCCCCCTTCTATCCAATTGGCGACGACCGCCCATGCAATTCTTCCACGCCTCCTCGATACCGCTGGCTTGACACATTTTACTGATCTTGCGGTGTTGTGGATTGCTCGAAGCTGAGCAACGACACGAAGTTCAGCCCCTGTGCAGCAGCCGGCTCCTGAGCTCGCTCCTGCAGGGGTCGGTGAGCTGCGCTGACCTTATGTTGTAGATCTGTGGTCGTGCAATCGCGATTGATGCTGCAGACAGACTTGGCGCTGCAGCTCAGCCGCCGCCACTGCCGCCGCTGCCGCCGCCGCCACCCCACGGACGCACCCTTTCCCTTTCGCCCTCACCGCATGCAGCCTATGGCCGACCAGGAGGGTCCCCCGCCACCATGGGGCACCCTCCCTGCGGACTTGCTGCACAGCGTGTTTGCAGCACTGCCGGATGTGGCCAGCCGCGCCACATGCCGCCTCGTGTGCCGCCACTGGCGCCAGGCAAGTGCAAGCTCTGCTTCGCTCTCCCCTGCCCGCAGATGCTTTCGCACCGCCCTGTGTTTACAATGACAACGCCGCCTGGACATGCAGGTGGCTGATCAAGGCCCCGCGGTGTGGCAGAGCGTGCACTGCCGCAAGCGGTCTGCCCCGTACCTGCGCCGCACGGTTGCACCCGAGGGAGACGCTGAGCAGCAGGAGCCGGCACGGCGGCCCCCCACAGCGCAGCAGCTGGCTGCGCTGCTGGGCCGTCAGCGGGCACACCTGCGACGCCTGACGCTGGCAGAGAATGCTGGGCACTGGGACGTCCCCGCTGAACCGATGACAGCTGTGCTGGCCGCCGCTGAGCCCATGGCAGCTGTGCTGGCTGCCGCTACTGGGGACGGCTCTGGGCTGACTGACTTGACGCTCGTCATTTCCGAGCAGCTGCCAGATTTTGTGATGGAGGTGAGGCTGAAAATCCAGCTGCAGGGAGGGCAGGCAGCTTGGCCTGCTGCTGGGGCGCAGTTCTGCTGCTGCTGGAGCATGGCCACGCGTCTCCAATTTGCAAGCTTGCAGGCTGACCTGTTTATTTGCCCACCTCCCAGCCCTCCCTCATGCCCACCACCTGCTCCCCTGTTCTCCTCCCTCCCTGCGGTCACTTGCACGCAGACGCTCCCCGGCAGCGCGGCTCAGCTCACTTCGCTGGTGCTGCGGCCCTTACGGGGGCACATCCCTTTCCTGCGCTTTGCTCAATTTGACGGCCGCTTGGCGCAGCTGCGCAGCCTGTCCCTCACCGGCCGCTTTCAGACTGGCGAAGCAGCCGAGCAGCTCAGCCAGCTGACAGCCCTCACTCGCCTGCGGCTGGCCAGCGCACAGCCCGGCCAGCCAGACGTGTCCCTCGCCCTGCTTGCTTGCCCCGGTGGCCTGGCACGCCTGGAGCTCTTTGGAGTGAGCGTCGAGCTCCTGAATGTGCTCCACCTGGCACACATGCGCTGGAACCCCTTCCCGGGTTTTGGGCCGACGGACGAGCAGGACCACCTGATACAGCAGGTGCATAACTTGGGCTTGCTCCCATCCCCCGAAGAACTTGCTGAGCTGGAGAGCGCAGCAGCGCTGGCCCCGCCTCCCGCGCCGGGGCTGTTGTGGCCGCCGGCGGAGGGCAGCATCGGCGCCTTGCTGCTGCCGCGCTGGCAGCAGCTGGAGCATTTGCGCCTCCACAAATGCGAACTTGATGACAGTGTGTTTCTTGGTGAGTGATCAACTTGCAAAGCTGGTTGAGCAGCAGGCAAGTGGGCGGTGTTTGCAGGCAGCATAATTCCAGATGCGCTGTGTTGTGTGTGTCGTATTATTCTCCAGCTCTTGTCTAAACAATATGTGAGTGACGTCCTTTGATGCTCTGCCATGCTATGCAGCGCTGCCTCGCCTGAAGCAGCTCACGATGCTGCAGCTGTCTGCCATAGTCCGTACCGAGCGGGCGGTTGCTGCTGTGCAGGAGTGCAGCAGGTTGCAGGTGCTGTGGGGGCGGTGCAGCCAGGGTCGTTCCACGCAGCTGCCGCTGTTGTGCTGCACTTTGGCCAGTGCGCTCCAGGCCGTGTCGTTCAAGACCGCTTGCAAATACCTGGATTGTGGGCTTGATACTGTGATCCTGACCTCATGAACACAGGCTGGTCCCCTTTGCAGGAGCTAGTACTGGGGAGGCTGTCTACAATGCCAAGAGATGCATATCAGCTGCCGGCCCCGACCCCGGGAGCCCTGCCGCAGCTCACACGCCTGCGGTGCGTGGATGGCTAATGGCAGGCTGAGGAGAAGCAACGGCAGCGGCTGCTGCAGCGGCAGCAATCTCATTTGCATCGGTTGATGGGTGTGCAGGCTGGTAAACAAAGGCTGCACCTGCCCCGTCCCACTGCTTCCTCACCCCACGCTGCTGCCCTGTCCGGAGCTGCTCAGTATGTTATTGGTGTTCGACTTGCTGTTGCCTTGCAGGTTGAGCGGCTGTGAAGGTCTGTCCAGAGTGGACGAGGCCTGGTGCTCGCTGCCCAACCTGCTGGTGAGCCTGGGCCGGCTCCTGCAGCACCTCCTTGCCAGATGCACTGCTTGGACAAGCCCCATAGAGAGGGCCAATTGCAGCGGTGCAATGGCCTGCATAGTAGCCGCGCCTGCTTGGGCAGTATGCTTCTCGATTGTCTGAAACTTTGCTGCAGAGCTTTGAAGTGGAGTCGTGCGACGACCTTACCTGCCCCAGCCTCGCTGGCCTGACCAGGGTCGAGCAGCTGGTGTTCAGGTGAGGTCAGGAGCTGGTGTTCAGGTGAGGTCAGGACTGTCTCAGGGGAGTCGTTGGCACATTATACGGCAGCACGCGTGGCGGCTGTGTGCGCAAGCGCCAAGATTGTACTCAGCAGCCACCAGTGGGAGCAGTGGTGGTTGCCAGCTGACTCACATGTCTGCCCAAAATCTCCCTTGCCTCGGCACCGCAGCCACCAGCGGCTGGAGCATCTGCCTGACAGCATCACCGGACTGACCACTTTGACCCGCCTGGCGGTCACAGCCTGCTCCCTGGAACAGCTGCGGCCAGGGCCCTACCTGCGGGGCCTGCGAGAGCTGAACCTCTTTGCCAACGCGCTCAGGCAAGGGGTGCCAATCGACAGGTGCTGGCATGCATGGCTCCACCGGTGTTGATGGTCCCTGATCCTGTCTTGCAATTGCCTGCATATGTGAGACAGGTCCCGAAGCTTCTGCACATATTGCCGTGATGTGCAACCCATTGCCGCCATGCCTGTGCAGAGACGTGCCAGAGGCGCTTGCACACCCACACTGGGGCTCAACCGCCCTGCACCTGCTGGACATGAGCAGCAATCACAGCCACTTCCTGAGGTGGGCACAGGCGGTTGTGCCAAAGTGTTCCATTTCCTGACAGAATGCGAGCGAACAGTGCAGCAACAAGTCACCGCCACTTCACCAGCCTAACCGAAAGCGCTCCGCTCATCCCCTGTCACTCCCCACAGCGATGCTGATGTGGCGGTGCTGGGCCAGCTGAGCGTGCTCACCAGCCTGCGGCTGGGGCGACAAGAGTTTGATGCAAGCGATGCGCACCCAGCTGGCCCGCTGGCGGCGCTGCGGGTGGCGCTCCCCGACTGCCAGATCAATGCCTGAATCGGCCGTTTTGTGTCATTCCATGCGTCCTTTTGAGCATCTTCTGTGACTCTCAACAAGCTGGAGGTGCGGCGGGGTATGCAAAAGCAGACGCGACATGGCGGCAAGTGCTGGCGGCGGCGGGCAGCGTGGCGACGGTGGCTGCTGATCGGGCCTGCTAGCGAGCGAGCATATTTCTGATCGGCTTCAGGTTGTTGGAGTCGCCGACTACTCACTCTTGCAGCACTGTCCCTCGCGCCCCACATGTGGGCGCACTGAGTGCGGGAAGTGGCAGCGGAGAGCGCCATGTCGGAAGCAATCCTGCTCACCAAGCGTGCCCAGCGCGGAACGGGCGCCGCTGCAGTGGACGGCGTCTGCAGCATCAGCAGCGGCCTTGTTCGCTGGGCTCCCAACGACCCCTCCAAGGCCCAGCCCAGCATGGTGGACATCTCGGCGATCACGAGTGAGTGCGCCGAGCCGGCTATCGCGAGGGCGCAGCCGCGCAGTCGCTCGCCGCCGCCGCTGCCGCCTGCTCGTTGCCGCCGCCTGCCACTGTTTTCGCAAGCCAGCACGCATGCCTGCTCGGGAACAGCTGTCATAGCTGCCGTCACCACCATTCAAGTGTTCCCTCTCCATCCCCTGGCAGAGATTCAGCAGGCCCCCGGCAAGCCCTTTGTGAAGCTGGACACAGCGGCCGGCCCTCTGGTGCTTGGTTTCGAGTCTCTGGCCGATCGGGACGATGCCGTGGATCTACTCAAACAGGCCCGGCCACCCGCAGCAGGTGCAGCAGCGGCAGCAGGCGCGGCGGCAGCCAAAGGCGGCAGCCCGGGCGGCGGCGGCGGCGGGGACAAACTGCTGCTGCCCACGGCGGCACAGGCCGCGGCGCTGTTCAGAGCAGACAAAGACCTGGAAAGCGTGTACAAGTCGCTGGTGGTATCCGGCATCCTTTCGGAAGCCGAGTTTTGGCGCACGCGGCAGGCGCAGCTGCGCGAT